>OX596252.1:15571864-15753382 GCA_951394255.1 Polyploca ridens
ATTATCGACCCTGAGTCGCTCGTCGCTGACCATAACAACGACCTGTATATAAAATTCGACTCTACGTGTGTTTGTCACTTAACTCCTCCTAAAAGGCTGGACCTATTTGAAAAATTGTATGCGTTTGGGAGGGCCCTGGATGGTTTAGATTCACAAATCAGCCCGGCAGATGGCGCTGCAGTCGATAATATAACCTAAACACCAACTCCCAAACGCATACAAAAAAATTCATTCAAATTGGTCCAGCCGTTTAGGAGTCCAGAGACATACACACTTACAGTAGAATTAACTCCCTGGATGGTTTAAAAAGGGTAGGGTAGCACCACAGGTACACACTGTGTAATCGACTAAGGGAGTCGCTGGCTAAGGTACAAAAATGCACCTTATGAAGCAGACTATTAGTTCCAATTTTAGCCACGCATACACATATCTGACACATACACCCAACTTTATTACTTACAGCATTAACTCCTTTCGAATGATCATTAGCTGTAATCGCTTCTGGGATTTTGTAGAATGTCTGAATTTAAAATAAGGAAATTACCACATTTATAAAGAAAATATTAAAACAAACATTTGAACTGACAATAACTTAGATTTCTGTTATCTTTTGTTAATTAATAGTATTGACCACATCTCACCATGGTAAGTGATGATGTGGTCGAAGGTGGTAAGCATACAAAGCCTAAAAAACTGGCTCTGGGTACTACAAAGTACCCCAACGTGACATAATCTCCTCATCAAGGAAAGATCCCTTTAGAGTATGTAACCAATCTAACTCCGCAACTAATTGTCACCGATCCCGAGCTCACAAGCGGTTTAGAGCCCCTCAGTCTGAGGAGAGACTTTGCCTCCTTATGTGTGTTCTACCGCTTGTACAACGGAGAATGCTCTAAGGAAATGTTCGACTTGATGCCCACGGCTACCTTCCACCATCGCAACTCTCGCCATCGACAGGGAATCCATCCTCACACATTGAAACCAGAATTGTTTCGAACTTTACGGTCTCAAAGGAGCTTCCTTCCGCGGACGCTCAGACTGTGGAATAAACTCCCCGCCGTGGTTTTCCCAATGGAGTACAGCATGGGGTTCTTCAAAAAGGGTTTGAAGAGATTTCTTCAGGGTCGGCAACGCGTGCTTGATACCCCTGGTGTTGCAAGCGTCCATAGGCTACGGTAAGCGCTTACCACCAGGCGGGCCGTATGTTTGTTTGCCACATAAGTGGTATAAAAAAACTAATTGATTTTACACTGACTAATAACAATACCGGCCAATCACTGCATTTAAATGTTTAGCGTATTCTTGACTTAGCGAATCAGAGCGCATTGTAGATAGTGGGGAATTGGCGAAACAGATTTCAAACAAAATGAATATGATTGCGCTTCCAAAGGCTATTGTCGCCTCACAAGTGTTTCCGAAAGTAATTGATATATGTATGAGATAAAATGATTGACAAATCTATGAGATAAGATCGAATGATCAGACAGATAACAAAATCTATGTCTTTAATGTTACTTATTTGATTTAAATCTATCAATCGATCGGCATCTAAAAACGACTCGTAATTGTATTTTGATATAAACAAATGTAAAGATATCATATATCTTCAACCTTATCTACCATCTAATAGAGATTATTTTCAACAATGCACTGATTGTACATCAAAGTGGCTATAGAACGAAAAAATCACTTTTTCAGTTTAACTTTGATGTATGTATGTTGTGGATTCCATTTCTGCCTTTTTGTTGAGTTTGAAGGTGGGAACACGTCCATTTAAAAGGGAAGATCTTCCGCCATGATGGGTCATCGTGGCTGGGGACCGCGGTCCAACTGTACATAACTAGACCACAGATATACATCTAAATAGATGACGCGAGTGTATGTACTTCGCGTGTCAAAATCTGTGCAAAAATGGGGCACAATGTTCTTCTTTTGAAACTGTTTCGCGCGGACAGGGAACTCGCATAAGGTTGGATGTCTACCAGGGATATGTAGCGAGGGATATGTTTAGCTGACAAATAGGACAGCTTCATTTTCACGTTAAAAATCTAATGCCGGCCTAACTAAATAAATCTGGTGACATTATGGTAGGTAAAAAAAGTTACACACTTGGTTTCCATACGGATGGAGGGACTTGCGTTATCTATTTAGATTGATGTCTGTGTGTTGGACACATGTATACAACGTGTCCCATAATTCAACGATAAGCGGGCACCAGAAGGTGAACCTGCTCATGACTACTCGATAGAAAAGAAAAAAAAAAGGAATTTGTGTAAAAACTACAGGCATTTTGGGATTTTAGTTGTGGTGCATAGCAATGGTTGTCGACACAAAAAAAAGACAAGAAAAATTTGAAAAATGTAACCCTGTACGTTGTTGACATACCGAAAATACGGACACAGCGATTAGCTTCCTTATTTATAATGCGGACAGCAAGGGAGTGGAACTTGCTTCCGGCGTTTGTGTTTCCTTACTCATACAAATACTCTTTTTTTTTTTTTTTTTTATACAACTAAGTCGGTAAACAAGCATACGGCCCGCCTGATGGTATGCGGTTACCGTAGCCATATGGACGCTTGCAACACACGAAGCATCGCTCACGCGTTACCGACCTTTCCCCCCTCCCCTATGAGCCCTGGCGACCTTACTCACGCGCAGGAACACAACTTTACAGAACATAAAGTTATTTGGCTGCGGTATTCTGTAAGGTGGAGGTACTTCCCCAGTCGAGCTGCTCTTTGAGCGAATATTACGCTATGCTCTACCTCTCTCAAAAATAAATAAAGAGTGAATAGGTTCCTTCTGGGTAAGCGTGTTCCATCTTAGGCTTCGTCTTCGTCCCTTATGGGCGAGTTAGTAGCCAAAAGCAAGCCCATTTAATTTAAAAAAATGTGGTTACGTTACTTAAGGAGCGTCAATTTTCGAAGGTTTTTTTTGAGTAATTTAATAAAAAAAACTTTTATCTCAATCTCTCATCGCGTCAGCGCGATGCAGGATGTTGTGGCGCCATCTATCTTTCTGCATGTGAACTATCTTAGTGTAACTGATAGATGTCGCTACAAGTATAAGTAAACTATCGGCGAGCGTTTAAATTTTCACAAAGGGACATACCGTCATGTCAGAACAGTCATTATAGCATCATATGGTTTCCACAGTACAAGCTCTGCTTTTGGGATCAGATGACCGTGTGTAAAGAATGACTAAGTATATTTATTTGTAAAGGATACAACAGTTGGCAAGCCTGGAACTCCAAACCAGGGCCCAGGCGTAAGTGTCACTGAGTCTGCTATGCTGTAACTCTGAAAGAAACGATAAAAATGTGTACTGGAAATGCCATAACAGATAATTTTAGATCGTCAATCAAAGATCAAGTAAAGTTTTGAGTTTAGATTAAAACAATTGAATTTGCTACCTGACCCTTTGATATAGGTAATGTTTATTTTCAAATAATACCATTTATTCTTGACGTATTTGTGGATTGTCATTCTATAATACATACCGTAGAAAGATACCATATATAATTAATAACCGTTCACAAAATCTCCCTAAAATAATAATGCATCCCAGCCCTATAAAAAGCATAATCATCATCATAATCGGCATATAATGTCACACTGCTGAGCATATGCCTCCTGCACACAAATGAGGGTGAAAGGGAATAGGCAGATACTCCAGCACGCGTGCCCACTGCGGATCGGTAGCGGTAGGCTAGTGGGCTACCTACTGTTAGAGATTTTAAGCCGTCTAGGAGGCCTTCAACAAGTTTGACGACTATCACAATTAATTGATAACTGGGACCAACGGCTTTACATGATCGAGTTGAAATACTAGTAGGCGGTCACCCATCCAGATTAAGAACGGATAATCATGCTACACGAGCGCTTCATAAAGCATATGGACCAACCTGATTCCTCCCCGTAGCGCCAGGTAACGCAAGGGCATGTCCCCTCAGATGCAAGTGTAGGTTCCTCTTAATACACACGGCGCCCAGCAGAGCGATCGAGGTGCCCCAGCCCAGCGGTGGGGCTCCAACCTCGCCCAGCACTAGTAGTGGGATGCGGTTCCCCGCGATGTCTTCATCGCAGAGTCTCTCTAGAGCTTCTATATCCATACCTTGACCTTTGTGGAGGACAATTTAAAAGATGATTTAATAAAGAGCATCTTTTAGAACCTCCACTTTACAGAATATCGCAGCCAGATAATAATGTTGTGTTCCTGCAAGTGAGTAAGGTCGTCAGAACTCATTGGGGAGGGGAGAAGGGTCGGTAATTACCTATTGCGACAATTTTTCCTCTTGAAGGTAATAGGAATTTCTTATTTGTCGAACAATTATCAGATTACTAGCTGCCCGGCGCGACTTCATTCGCGCGGTGCCCTATCCTACCCTACCCACCTTTAAACCTTCTCTGTTTAAGATTCCACCTATCGCGCCGCAGGTCGAGGGTTCGATTCCTACACAGGACATTTGTGTGCATGAACATGTCTGTATGTCCTGTATCTGGGTGTAATTATGTATATTAAGTATGTATTTACAAACAAAAAATTATATCAGTTATCTGGTTTCCATAGTACAAGCTCTGCTTAGTATGGGATCAGATGACCGTGTGTGGGGAATGTCCCAGGATATTTATTTATTTATTTATTCCCTTGACTTCGACAAATATTTCATAATCAAAATTTGCCAAATCGGTCCAGCCGTTCTCGAGTTTTAGCAACAGCAATTCATTTTTATATACTAGCTGCCCTGTTGAAAAATGGTTTACGTCCTATTCTCAGTCCTACTGAATATACACACAAAACTTCATAAGAATCGGTCAAGCCGTTCCGGAGGAATTTTGTTACAAACACTGTGACACGAGAATTTTATATATTAGATAGATTACAATTAACAAATAATAAAAGATCTTTCATTTCAGCCTTCAGCTCAATTATTCCAAACTTATTCTATGTATATTAATTAGGTACACATTGTTGGCAAGTCATAAAAATTAATAACAATTAAGAGCAATTTAAGTATCTAAATATTTGAGATAGCAACTGGGATTGGCGAAATTTATATGTATTGTATTAACGGCGAAAATCTATAATTTTTTACCACCGTTCTTATGCCCAAGATATGAGTAACTGTGAATGAATGAAAACAGCTCCATACACTCCACAAAGTATTGTTTACAAACACATACTAAACATCCGGATTCTTGATCTCAAATACCACCATCTTGGCCATCAGCCAAAATAAAGACTCGCTAGTTTTTACTGAGTTTAGAGATAAACTTCCGGAATAAATTACCGAAGTATTCAGCTTTCATATATAAACATTTCTGCAAAGAGATTTTGCTTACATCTTTTTGGTATTGCATATGGATGAAGTCATAGAGTTAGAATTTAATTCATTTTCCATGCATTCACAGATATCGTAAACTATATAAGGTGTAACGGAAAGGGTATATACATCCGAAGGGGGTGAAGACTACATCAGGTACAGACTCTCTATAAAAATTTTCAGCTCAAAATACATAACTAAAAAATTCAAACCAATTTTTTTAATTCAAGTTTTTTGAATTAAAATCATAACCAACATGTCACCGGTCAATGAGGGTCATTGTCATTTTGCGTCCCTTACTAATATTAATATAAATTTTTATCTTCCGCGATCTGTGCACCTCGTACCAAAAAAGTGGATTACTGTAATGTATATACAGTTTCCGTTACACCCTGTATAAGGTCCTAATAAATTAGTGAACTTCCTCTTGAGGGATGAATGTATAGGTCATTACATTAGTAATCAAAAAATAATATTAGAATAATAATCAAAAAGGAAAAAAAAAAATGTCTTTGACTAGTATGGAGAGTCTCTATGCAAGTCAAAGAAGTTTTTTTTTTCCAGGATTATTTTTCTAATATTATTTTTTATTACTAACTAACTCCTGACAGTATTATCCAGCTCGTATACCCTGCGTATATATGTGTGTGATTCAAAGTGCATTCCAGTAAGTAAGTAGTAGCATTATATGCAGTAGTGCATTATATGTTAGCTAGATCGCAAGCCCATTCATCTGAAATTTTCATTCTGAAAATGTATGCTTATAAATAAACTAGCTCTCACCCTCGGTTTCACGCATTTCTGAGATCAAAAGTAGCCTACAATCTTCTCCATACCATAGGCTATACGTGCATTTCGGTTCAGATAAGTCCTGAGAAAGTAACATGACTTCACATTTAATATTAGTACAGTAGTACCCAACTGATAAGGTGCGTCGTAAATCTTCGTTCGCATAGAAAAGGAAGTATGGCCCCGAAGATTAACGAAAGAATGCTTAAAACTTACAATCAACCTTAGATCACTACTATAAGGTTCATAATACACTGCAGCTGTTAGTTCCGTCGCACTCGCAAGTCACACCCCTCCGCACGGCGCGCGCTAAAATGGCGGCAGCTGCCGACCAATAGCGGTTTCCAGCGTTTGAAAATGTATCTTCTGCGCAGGTACATCGGTAAGCCATATCAGTTGAGTACTACTGTAAGTAAAGATAGTTATAATTTTTCTCTTATTTTTTACCTGTGGCATTAACAGGTACTGGTCTGACGCAAGCCAGCGGTAAGCCCAGCTGTCTGCACAGATGTTGGACAATCCCCAGTGGGCTCGCCACACAACTGTATATGCAGGGTAGACGGTTTGTGAACGCGAGAGCTGTAAGAGAATAGACCTTGTTATTATAGAATTAGGAATCATAATACTATATTGTCCATAGTGTCCATGCTCTGAATTATGCTTGTTCCACTTGGGTATTTCATTCTTCGGCAGTCAATGTCACCCTTAGGGTCCGTTCACACAGGCCGGCATTGTATGCTGGAGAGCCGTCCTAACGCGCTAACAAAAGCAGTGAAATGTAAAAATAAACCTTATATCAATGATCCTAAACTCTATTTTTAAACGCGTATCAAAATATGCTCTTCTCTCCGAGTCGGTTTCTGTGAACGGACCCTTATATGAATTTTAGGTTGCAGTAATGTTTTTAGCATATAAACATGGTTTTGCATTTTTTTTATTTATCCAATTATTTTGTCTACTCGTGAATGATAATAATGAAGGCGGTAAGCACACAAAGCCTATATGGAAACTGGCATTCAAGTGCCTCTGAAGCAATGCAATGAAAAAGGGAAAACAATCTGAAAATTACAGTTTTGTTCATCAACATCTTTTGAGTGCCACAGTATTTTACATGACAATTTTTATGACTATGTACTTCGGAAAAGTGAAAGTCTCCAGCAGGGCTATTTTAAAACGTCGGATTCGATATCGGAAACGGATTCAAAAATTTCCGAGGCGAGTTTAAGCAATTGCTATTTTAATTTCCGATAATTTTTGGATCTATCGAATTGATATTTCCATAAAGAAACATCAAAAATATTCGAATTCGGAAATTAAAATAGTAATTGCGGAAAATCGCATCGGTAGTTTTTTGAATCCGTTTCCGATATCGAATCCGAGCGTTTTAAAATACCCCTGCAGGTCGTGTTGGAACCTAAATGTCTGTTGGTTTATGAAATAGAATCTCACCTCCATCTTCCAGATAGCGTGGATACCTATGATGTAGGAGCATCCGTGTGACTCTCACCAAACCCTCGAGCTGTTCCTGATGGTAGTATGCATTGTAATCTGCGAGCCTGAAACAAAATATCGTCGAATGAGTTCCTTAATCGTTTTCTCTCCCTCCTTATGTATGTTCTACTGCTTCGCTTGTAAAATGGACAGTGTTCTGAGGATTTGAACGATTTGTGATGCAGTGTGTGGTTTCTAAGGAACCTCCCACCACGGATGCTCAATAATACCGGTTATGGAATAAGCTTTACGCCAAAGGAGTACAGCATAGGGTTCTTTATGAAGGGTGTGAACAGATTTCTGCAAGGTCGGCAACATAGGAGTCCTTATAGTGTTACAAGCGTTTATAGACTATGGTATCCCTGTACCAACGGCCCTATGCTTGATAACTACCTTATTAACATAAAAAAATCTAGATGTCTAATGACAGATGATTGTGTCAATACATCTAGATACCTGTGCTAAGCTATGGATATTAAATCAGGCCCATTGGCAGGGAGGAGTGATTTGATGATCAAACAGCCCCCGAAATCTTCGAAAAATATTTAGATATATGACTGTTATATGTATATCTAAATATTAACATTGAATTTAGGTAAAAAAAAAGGATGAATACATGTATTTATGTTTAACAAACCAATTTCAGGAAATTTGTCACTCCCGACCATGGGTCCTGGCTACGGCCCTGCATTAAATGCATACACAAATACTAATAATAAAGAATATTACCAACGCGAAAGTTTGTGAGTGTACTACAACTATTCCTCGTTGAACAAAAGCAATACCCATTGATAACGGTGCGTCCATGCTACGCGAACCGAGCACGAGCCGAGCCACGAACGAACAGGATTCATCGTGGCTCGCGATGTCAAGCTTGGACGTTACAACGAGTGCGATGCGAATCCTGTGTTCGTGAAAAAACTGACAATGTGGCGGAGCACAGTCGAGCGCGAGCCGAACGCTCGTTTGGGCTACGCGAACAACTAACGCATCCTGTTCGTTCGTGGCTCGGCTTCGTGCTCGGTTCGCGTAGCATTGACGCACCATTAGAAACTAATAAATAAGATGGGACATACTGTTACATATTTATATTGTGTATTGTGTTGTGTGAAACAATATTTGTTTTGTAACAACTGTTTAACATGAATGGGAAACACTCATGCATAACCTTGACTTAGTCATGTTTACATTTGAATACCCTTTGTATAGTTATTTAAGGGCACACGAACCACTGGTGATGGCCACTTTTATATATTTTACTATTGTAGCGAGCGGCTGCCAAGTGGCTATCATTGATTAGTGGCTGATGTGCAGGCACCCTAGGGCAATTTAATGTATGGCGTGAATGCTAAGTTTGCATTTAGGTACCTAGAGACTATAAACATAATACAAGAGAAATATTCTCATTTTGTTAAAACTAACACTAACATAAAAAATAACTATATCAAGATAAGGAAATTACAAACAAAATAAATTAGTTATGTCCATGATATTTTCCTTATCTTTTTTTTTATATCGCCGCCATTAGCCGGAAAACATAAAACACAACATAAATTAGTTTTAGCACTTTATACATGGCTTGTACAAATGTATAAGCCGGTTCAATAAAGAATAAAATCTAAGATGGCGGCTTGTACTTTTATTAACAGATTATACAGTCAACAACTGCGTGTTACCAAATCAAATGCTATGGAGATTGATTCATTGATACACAATATTTTTTAATCAATTTATTACAATGCGATCATGCGGCTTGATTCAAGTATATGCCAAATTGAACCTTCCACAATGCATCCATAAACATTAGCTTTTTGTTGTAAGCAAATAATATTGATACAATAAAGCACCTAGGCGTAACTAGGGGGGGCAGAGGAGGGCAGCTGCCCCCGCCCTGGATTTTGGATGCCTATGTACCTACTGTTGTCGATAAAAGTTCTAACTTTACAATGCATAAACTTTTGAAAAAGCGCTGCGTGTCCGGTCAAGTTGCATTCATGCAATATATGCTAGCGCAACATAAACTGTTTTGCTGAAGATCTTCGAAAGTTACTTTTAAAATCTGTTTATAATATTTAAATTAATCGCTTGGCTCGCGGTTAAAAATATAACAATGACATCAATTGTTATAATAGGACGCGCATCCCTCGTGAGAACCAAGGGTTAAATAGAAATGCATATATTTGAATTTATGTTTATTTATCCAATCCCTATTTCAAATAGCTCCATTCTACTTTAATTAGATAGATAGATAGATTGAAAATCGCACTAAACTAATTCTAATCACATCACATCATTTTCATTTGCTGGTAAAGAGACATAATTTTAATGGCAAATAAATTAATGTTGCAAACAAGCAATAGGACTAAATCTATTACATTCTGTTCTTATGTTCTTTGTTAGAAAGAAATATAGAAAGAAAGAGTCTAAGAAATGAAGATAAATATGCTTTATTTGTATACTATATAGTAGAAGACGAAACATAACAATACAAGAAGAAGTGATACAAAATTTTCTTATCTTTTAAGTGATTTCTTCCAGACAACCTTTGCAAAAAAATTGCATATCACAAAATAGAATGTCATGAATATAGCTGCCATCAATGTATTTCATGAAATATCAATCAAGTCATTTCAGTTTGGAAATGAGTATGTATATTGTATAGATTGGAAATTGGTTTATTGAAACAAGTGAAGATTACTAGCTTCCTACATAATGTTTATTTATGCAATCTCCTTTTTATCCCATTTGGGTTTGGATCTTAATAACCCTTCTTTACCCTCAAGGCATATTTTTTATTTAAGCGTAAATTCTATTGCGCAATTGGATTCAAGCATTGAACAATATAATAATGTGCATTCCAGATAATTGGAAAAATTGCTTGCTTTTTATTCGGTAGTAACAAGCTATTACTTAACTTACTGTGATAAAAGGAACATGATGTCAAGAACCTCATAAAAAGTAGGAAAATTATTAGAAAATAATTGGCTTAAACTGGAACATTACAAACCTTAATTAGAATCCACTTAGAATGGCATAGGTGTGAATGCAACATAAATACTATGTATATTTCTGTCTCATTGAACCAAACTAATAGTAGTTACTTGTAAAATTTGTACTAATCTTATCCAGACTTTAATTAGTACTCAAGGACTAACTACTGATAAGGTATAAGCATAAAAATATTATCTTTTCATCAAAGTTTATTGCAGCTTACTAACCTGAACATATGCGCCATCCAGCGAGTCGTTTCGCTGGCTATATGAGCCCCTAGTCTCGCGGCATGACTTCTTTCCAAACGACCAAATAAAGCCGATATACTGTGAGATAATATAGCCGCACGAGTCACAGCGTCAGTAGGCAGCAAGGGCGGCTCCACACTCTCACAACTAGGGTCAGTTTTCAGGACTAACTCCTCTAATAACTTCAGAATCTCGTCCATAGGAGTTTCTTCCGGCTCAAAGAAGCCAGCACTAATTTTGCGGGGTTCCCTCTGTTTCTCTTCTTCGGCGGTATCTTGGGCATTGACTCCGGCTTCCAACCTTCCAACTACCTCGGAAACTTGAAACTCCAGCCCTCCGAAAGGACGCCGGTCCTGAGGACAAGCGCAAAAGTTTACATGTAAGCAACCTCCATTGCGTGTAATGCAGTAGTGCGGTAGACAGCGGATTTACCTGTTCATTGGGTGTTTCACTCGAAGGACTCGGTTTGCTGGATTCAGCATCTGAAGCTGGTGCATCCCCCATTCTGCGTGGCGATTTTTTCGCGAGTTTACTTCCACCACAAACTTAAAAATCTGTAAACGTCACTTCAATGTTTTGACCACAGATAAATAAAAAAGTTTTGACATATTAGTACGTGGTTGACTGGTTGAGTGGGGCCTTAGATTAAGGATTAGGTAGATAGGCTGTCAGCGAATGGCGAAGAAGATAGCGATAATTCGACATAGTTACATATAATACAGCTACGTACAATTAATAGTGCCATACTTACACTTTCACCCCATTATGTGGGTAAACCAAGGATGTTAAAAAAAGTCGGATATATTCTCGCCAACAAAAAAACTGTGTCACTCAAGTCGGCCACCACGCTGTACGTACAAGCCAGCACGCACACATTAGTTGAGCACGGGTAATCGACTCTGTGTAAACGGCGACAGAGTCTAGTTTCCAGCGGAATGGCCAATATGTGTGCGTGAAAGGTGGCCGACTCCATAGACACAGTTTTTCGTTATATATGTCTTCCGTAGTCTTTAGGGTAAACTGGTATTGGGTATTTTGGTTTTACTACGAGTCGTAATTTTATCAATGGTGTGGCAGGTGATATTGTTATAACTTTATAGAAGTCATAATAAAACACGGGAATGATGAAGTATAGTTTAATTAAGACCTAATTATACAAAATAAAAAGGTACGTACAGGCTAGAAGATTTTTTTGTATGAGTTGTGACTTATCACGTTTTGACCGCAACCTCCTCTTTTATTGATTGTATATACTGTACTGATAGGTTATGTATTCTGAAGACACATTAATACCTAATTATCCTTTGCTTCCATATAAACTCGCAAATTTTCACATTTAGAGAGTAACTCTAAATGTGAAAATTGAATGGTTGAGCCATGCGGATCTGAAAGAGAAAAAATATATTTCATGATACATGCATGACTCATGCAAAAAAATATTTGATTAATCAACATTTTGACATGACATAATCGTCGTTATTTGTAAATTATTATTTCCGCGTCAGGCGAATTCAAAACAATTACTTTTTATGTATCAAACTTACCTATAAATATAACTATGAATGGTTCTTTATGAAAACTACAAAAAATAAAACACGCTATTTAAAGTGGTAAAATTTATAAAATGTTGGTATCCCCATCAACTTATAATCCGACTATTTACGAATGACACATAGTACCATAGTTAACCACCCCACAATAACAAACCTCACACTTTGGTCGGTTAGCACTAAAAACAAATTTTGTTGATCATCGTATTTCGACGAAATTATCTATTAAATTTGCATGATATTGAGAGAAAATACACTTGAGTATAATAATCCTTTGATTTCCTTACTGTATCAGTTAAAAAAATCTACATACCGATGAAAGGTTA
Organism: Polyploca ridens; assembly: GCA_951394255.1. Taxonomy (NCBI): domain Eukaryota; kingdom Metazoa; phylum Arthropoda; class Insecta; order Lepidoptera; family Drepanidae; genus Polyploca; species Polyploca ridens. The sequence continues at coordinate 15,584,583 of OX596252.1, forward strand.
TGTTTGGTTAATTTCGTTCACTACGGCTTTTACAGTCAATTACACAACACTTCACCATCACTGCACACTAAACAATATATTTGAGAATATAAAAAAGTCACAAATAACATTCAATTAGCACATTTCACAGCTCTCATCAACAAATATCTTTTGCAACCAGAAACTTGCTTGCCATCAACGAGTTCAACGACACCGATTTTGACACTGATGTCAAGAATAGAAACCTATACGCGAGATAGGGACAAAAAAATATGCTCAGTCCTGCTCTCACATACACGTTTTGCCATATACATATCTCGTTTTCGTAATTATTATTATTTTAGTGACCAATCTACCTAATCCTTAATCTAAGAGTGGGGCGGTCGGTCCATAAACTACCAAGAGAACTAAAGTTGGGCGGTCAGAGCAGTGTTGCCAATGCAAATTTTTAGGCGGCCGTGTACATGAGCTAAAAAGCCGTGTTTATATGGAAAAGACCAACGGCGGGCCGTGTCACTGCTTAAAAAAAAGGAAAAACGTTTAATTCAAAAGAATTAAGGGTTTTTAACGTTAAATTAATGTTAATTAAACGCGCCCGCAGCGAAAGACGCGTGTGGGTATAAATACCTACGTACTTATATAAAGTGTTTATTGTTCTTATTTTAAAACTATTTTGTGTTGGTATCGTTATTTTCATAGAACTAGATTTTTTGTTGTTGTTTCATTTTATTGCCCTAATGTCCTTTCTGTCTTTAAGGTCGGCAAGATCTAATAGGCCCGTTTTAATAGCATACCAGTGTGTCAAAAAGAAACAAAGATAGTGCGACCAGAAGAGACACCGCCTTGTCTAAACGGGCCACTTCCGTGGGCCACTTAGTCCTCAACAACTCATGTGAATGATTTTTAACCGACTTCAAAAAAGAAGGAGGTTTCTCAATTCGACCGTAAATATTTTTTTTATGTGTGTTCGCGGATAACTTCGTCGTTTATGAACCGATTTTGATGTTTTTTTAGAAACTGTTAGTAGTTCCAGAATATATATTCCATAATAGAGAGTGGGAATACTCTCTATTCTGGAACTACTAACAGTTTCTAAAAAAACATCAAAATCGGTTCATTAACGACGAAGTTCAATTATTATTATTTCAATATATCACATCATCAGTTTAATAACCTGTTAAAACATTATGAGATGTATTTGTTTGCCTGCTTCGATTTGTACATGATTACAGACTTCTGCTATTTCCAGTAAATGTCTTCGCATTCTGGAAACATTTGTTTTACAATATACACAACATACACGTCCGCTTGCAATAGTTGACCATGATTGCTGTGAAGAACTAGGGCCAGGAGTTTTTATTTCATTGGGTCATGAAACATTCAATCATATCACAATTTAATTAAAATTACTATTATAATAATTACAATTCATAATACTCCAACATCTTATGTTGGATTGATAAAATAATAAGCAATATTTTTATAAGCTGTATTTTAAAAAAGAACTATTTAATTGAATAATTTGTTACATACGTATGTAAAAGTTTAATATTTAATAGTTGATTTAATAGTTTTTAAATAGACTCAACTTCTATTCACATTTTTCTCATGATACCTCTATGCTCAAAATACCTATTAAACTGTTGATAATTCGAACCAATTTGAACATAAAGATGAACATTTGATTTGAAAGGTATTTTGAGCTAAGGTTAAACATCAGTACGGCGGGAAATTGTTTGTTTTTATTTTTATCGTTTTTAACTTCGTAGAACAATATGGATAGATATTTCAGTGATTAGCGATCGTAATAGTTCATTTAGCATATTGTGGAATTGATACTTTTTGTTTAAGATTAACTATTTTTTGTACATTTCCCAAAATAGCCAGTTTTACGGTTTTTAGAGAAACCATGAGAAACATTCAAATGATCTCTTTCGATTACCAAATGTCACACGTGCCAGACTTCGGAATTTTAGCTATTCCATGATCCAAGAATATACCATGAGCTATTCAACGTTTGATAACTTCATTATGAATAAGGGGGTGTTTACTACACAATATGTTTTTATAACAAAAAGAAGTAACCTATACCTAGCACTTATATCCTAGTCAAAATAATATTTATGTTTTACAGATACCATCAGCTGATTCAGAAAACCCAAGATCAATCCTTTTCATCCAAAGATATTAAGAATGAATCTTCTAAAATCTCGGTAATTTTCATAAATAAAAATTATTATCAATTACTGTGGCATCTGATCTAACACAGCCAAATATTATGTTATTTTTTTGTGCGTAAATTTATAAATACTGGTACTTACTAATGGTTTTTATTTTACTTTCAGAGTTCAGGAAATAATGGCGTTGAAAAACAATCGTTAGCTTTAACACCAAGGGACAACAAAATTAAACGCCTCATTGATCATCTAAAAAACAGATTAAATAAAAAAAATAAGGATGTGAAGAGACTTCATGATAAAACAAGATTACTAAAAAAGAAAGTATCTTTATAAAAAATCTTAGATAACTTACATCCTAAAACTTCGTCATTAAATAAAGAGTATGAAGATCTTTTGAAAAGTATCGGATTAGATAATCAAGTATCGGGTTAAATCGTTTCATAATACAACAAAAATAGAAAAATAATGCGCTAAAGTCTTTTAAAATGTCTACAGGAAGAAGTTCAATGCTTATACAATGGTGAGAGTGCGGCAAACACAAGCCTATAAACAGTACAAACAAAAAAAAAACAAAAACTCTGTACTTACATCATATCACATATGAAAACTTAAAATTATATCACAGATAAAAAAAAAAAATTGAATAAAAATATATTATGTACTAGCTGTTCGTGTCTGGCGTCGCCCGGGTGAAATATATATACTTAGGTCTATAGCATATGTTACTCTGTGATAAATTAGCTTTCTCCTGGTGAAAGAATTTTTAAAATTGGGCCAGTTGTTGTTGAGTTTATTAATTACAAACAAAAATATTAAAATCCAAATCTTCTCTCTTTATTATTAGTGTAGATGTAAATTACATGTTATATTTCAAAATCAAACCCGTTATCAATTACCTACTTAGATTCAGGATTAGGTAGATTGGTCACTAAAATAATAATAATTACGAAAGCGAGATACGTATATGGCAAAACGTGTATGTGTGAGCAGGACTAAGCATATTTTTTTGTCCCTATCTCGCGTATAGGTTTTTATTCTTGACATCAGTGTCAAAATCGGTGTCGTTGAACTCGTTGATGGCAAACAAGTTTCTGGTTCCAAAAGATATTCTGTTGATGAGAGCTTTGAAATCCTAATTGAATGTTATTTGTGCCTTTTTTATATTCTCAAAGATATTGTTTAGTGTGCAGTGATGGTGAATTGTTGTGTAATTGGTTGTAAAAGCCGTAGTGAACGAAATTAACCAAACATAACCTTTCATCGGAAAGTAGATTTTTTTAATTGATACAGTAAGGAAATCAAAGGATTACTATACTCAAGTGTATTTTCTGTCAATATCATGCAAATTGAATAGATAATTTCGTCGAAAAACGATGATCAACCAAATTTGTTTTTAGTGCTAACCGACCAAAGTGTGAGGCTTATTATTGTGGGGTGGTTAACTATGGTACTACGTGTCATTCGTAAATAGTCGGATTATAAGTTGATGGGGATACCAGCATTTTATAAATTTTACCACTTTATTAATTTTAGCACTTTAAATAGCGTGTTTTATTTTTTGTAGTTTTCATAAAGAACCATTTATAGTTATATTTATAGGTATGTTTGATACATAGAAAGTAATTGTTATGAATTCGTGTGACGCGGAAATAATAACTTACAAATAACGACGGTATATGTCATGTATTATGAAACCAAATATAGGTATTGTCAGCGACGCGAACTGATTATGTGAAGTGCCTAAGTGTGTGTGTTTTACCTAAGTTGTATATAAGAAATAATTTTAAGTGTGAAATGTAAATATTTAAGTGCTAGTATTAATTTAAGTGCGAAATTATTCATATTATAAGGTCTAAAGTATTAATTTAAGGTTTTAGGTAAGGAAAGAAAGGTTTTTAGTTTTGTGTTAACTTATTTCGAGAAAAAGAGGGCCTCTCAAGTAGTAGCACCGTTTAATGACGCGGCGTTACCGACACGAGAGCCACTTGAGGTTTTTCAATTTTATCTCATAAGAAAATAGAGATATTTATGTAATTCTTTTTATATAATGTGTAGAAAAGTAAGGTCTATCTAGTAAATAAGTTAATTTTGTAATGAGAAAGCCATTTCCTAAGGAAAACGCAATTATAAGGAAAAACCGCTATAGAAAGAGATAGGAACACGGTTAGAAAGGGACAGAACATCCCGCAGAAAGAAACGGGACTAAGTGGGAAAGAGATAGCATCAAAACAAACCGCGAAATTGTGTCAAGGTTGCGACCGTCTTTCTGATTGGTTAAAAATAAATTATTTCCGGGCTTCTGATTGGTCACAGTACATTGGCCAACATTATAAAAGTAGCGCGGTTTCCTTCGGCAGCAGCCCTCAAGAAAACTGGAAGAAGAAAAAGGAAGAAATATAAAAAGAATTGGCTGTTTCTGTTTTTATTGGGTGGTTGGGAATCCTTGGGCAAAAGAAGAGCCCCACCGACTGCAGCTGATATCTACGAGCAAGCAAGAGCCCCAACGAGTACCAGCGTGAATTGGGCATTCAAGCGCCCCGCCGACCGGGTACCTCCTGTACCCCGCCGAGAGTATTCGTCGCCCCCCCCCCCCCCCCTTTTGTGCGTTAAGCGCACCCCGCGCCTTCTGCGCCGTCCCTTGTGCGCCTTTTTGTGCAGCGCCCGCGTCTCGCGTGTCCCGCGCCTTCTGCGCCCCCCCCCGCGCGCCCCTTGTGCAGCGCCCACGTCCCGGATACGTCCTACGTGTCCCGCTCGTATTTTAATCGTGTCCCGGGACGCCTCACGTATCCCGATCGTGTCCCCATTACGTCCCACGCGTTCCAACCGTGTCCCGATCGCATCCCGTACACGTTCCGTGTGTCCCGCGCGCGTTCCACGTGTCCCGAAAGTGTCCTGAATACGTTCTACGCGCCCCGATCGTGTCCCGAGTAGGTCCCACACGTTCCGCCCGTGTTCCAGGCACGTTCCCGCTTGTCCCGAAAAGTCCCGCGCACCCCGTCTGCTCTTGCTACACGCATCACCGCGCACTCCTCACCCCTCCCCCTTCGTGTTGCTACTCCGTCCCCGTCTCTCTCTCCTGATTCGCCCGGATCTGGTCGCGTCCTGAGTGACTTCGTCCAGCCGGTAGTCTATGTTTTCGTCGTTAATCTCATACAGTCCACTCTAAGGTTAAAGTAGGTCAGACCAAGTGTGCTCGCCACAGGTATTTTCTCTTTCAGATCCGCAAGGCTACTCTCTAAAAGTGAAAATTTGCGAGTTTATATGGAAACAAAGGATAATTAGGTATTTAATTGTGTCTTCAGAATACATCACCTATCAGTACAGTATATACAATCAATAACTGAGGAGGTTGCGGTCAAAACGTGATAAGTCACAACTCATACAAAAAAAATCCTCTAGCCTGTACGAAACTATTTATTTTGTATGTGGTCTTAATTAAACTATACTTCATCAATCCCGTGTTTTATTATGACTTCTATAATGTTATAACAATATCACCTGCCACATCATTGATAAATTACGACTCGTAGTAAAACCTAAATGCCCAATACCAGTTTACCCACAAAATGGGGTAAAAGTGTAAGTATGGCAGTATTAATTGTACGTAGCTGTATTATATGTAAATATGTCGAACTATAGCTATCTTCTTCGCCATTCGCTGACTGCAAATCTACCTAATCTTCAATCTACGATTACCTACTTTCTGCAATCCCTAGAGAATCAGTCCAAAATTGAAAAAAAAAAAACTTACTTTCTTATTTTGATAACTCTTCGTATGAAGCCGGCTTTTCACTATGGGATATAATCGTAGGATATAATATAATCAGTGCTGCCAACTTAGCGCTTTCGGCGCCAGATCTAGCGCTTTTTTATGTGTACAGCTCGTTTTAGTGCCTAGCGCTAAATCTAGCGCTTTTTCCACAATCCAAAATTATATCAGAAACTGACGCAGTCCAACTATCTGCTATATCTGGAGCAAACAAAATCGTATCACAGGTTAATGAAGACGTTTCAAGAATCAGATGATGATGAAATTACAATAACATTAAATAACTTTTCTGAAAAGTTAAAAAAAAGTTTGTTCACTTTGTATTTTTTTTTATCTCAGTCGTATGTACTCTGACTCTGAGGGCTGTGGGACTTTTTAGCGGGAACTTGCAGAGTGACGACGTTGCGTTTTCGTTTTTATTTTTATAAATTCGGGTATTTGGAGATTTATTGCATTTTATCGGTGACATTTTATCCAATAAATATCACTCCATGTGGACCAGTGAGGCACAGAGAACTTTTTAATACTTGCAGTGAAGTGAAATTAATTAAATGTATCGTGACTACAAGTTGTCTCAAAAAGTCCGTTTAAAGTTTTAGTACATGACCACCATTTTACTAAAACTGGTCGGCGACTGATAATGCGGACCATGTGAAAGTTTATGTGCGGACTATATGAAAGTGATATTATAAATAAAATGTACGCGACTGAAGGACTTTGTATTCATGATAATGAACAAATAAAAAAAAAAATGACAGACGTCAATTTTGACAATTTTATTTTCGCTAGCTCAAATCGTAATCAAAATTCTTGATTACACTTTGGTTGGTTATTTCTAAAATGTCTTTAGCGAAAATATTTTCGGTCTCATCGCGAGGTAATCTAATTTCCTTTCCTTCGCCTAATTTCCTTAATTTATTGCTGTGTAAACTAACATTTAAAATCTGTTACGCAATTGTTGTATTTAACCTAAATTGCGTATTTACCAGCTGATCGAAGCCAAAAAATTCAATACCTAAATATTTTTTAAATACTCTGCTTAATTTCCAGTCCGTGCATCAGGGGCTGGTGGTGTAGTCATCAGACATGCTCAGTACAGTACTCCAACTCAGGAAGGCAAGGTGTCGAAGGTATACCCGCCGAACGTACCCGGGTACATGTACGTGAACGCTGAAGACCCTGATATGTCAATGAAGGGCATGTCGGATAGGGCAGCCCAAACTATGTTTTGGACTGAGCTTGCAAGAGGCTTTGCTGTTACCCTGGCTCATATCTTCAAGGTATGCTGTGCTTACATTTTAAATAAATTGTATGAGAGTTGACTAAATAATCAAAGACCTGGGTAGAGTTGATTATTACTTCTAGGCTGAAAAATGGCTATGTTAGTTGGTATGTTAATCAACATTTCTTAAACAAAGTAATTTTATGTAATTCATGCTAATCCACCCGCAGTCCAATTTGAAACCCCAAGTAAATAGCCACAGTAGCCTGATAATAAAGATTTATTATTATTATTTATTATAAATAGCATGCATTATTTTTATTTTCTTTTATATTAAGACCATTAAGAAAAAAAATACATTTCGAATGATTGCAGGAACCAGCCACAATTAACTACCCATTTGAGAAGGGGCCTCTTTCCCCTCGGTTCAGAGGCGAGCATGCTCTACGTAGGTACCCCTCCGGTGAAGAGAGGTGTATTGCGTGCAAGCTCTGTGAAGCCATCTGCCCAGCACAGGTAATGTAATACTATTTTTATTTGTGCCTACACTAGTAGCATGATGGCACACAGCCCATATAGTGAGATGATGAAGAGAGGGAGAGACTCATGTTTTTGTTTTTAGTCTTTTTCAGTGTCAAATTGTAACCACTGTGGATATTTTTTTTGGTGGTTCAGTATCAGTAATAGAACACATTTCCGTTATTTGTTCAAAACTGTTTTTATTGACTTGAAATCAGAAAAATTTTGACACAATTTATTCATTGTAATATGAAGGGGTGCGCTGCGGCTATCAGCAGGAGTATAAGGGGGCAGGATATCAAAGTAGCAAATAAATATCTTTATCTTAAGAAATCTTTCGTTGACAATAACTGTTTTTTTTGTATTTAGACATACAATATGTGTCTAATAAACTCCTTTAAGTTTCATGTGTAAAAATTTCTGCACTGATTAAATATTTTTCCTGTATAATTTAGCAAAATAATTATGAATGTAAATTGCATTATGACTATTAATTATTTTTAGGCTATTACAATCGAGGCCGAGGAGCGCAAGGACGGCTCGCGACGAACCACGCGATATGATATTGACATGACCAAGTGCATCTACTGTGGATTCTGTCAGGTAACATACTGAATACAGATTAGATGAACTTTTCAGGTTCTAAGTTATTAGTTACATTCATACAGAAAGCCATGCTAGTTTTGCATGTATAAACTAAACAGAACACGGTATAACGTCGCGGCAATGCGTGTTGGCGCCACGCTAGGATATTGATTAGTGTTTTTATATTAGCCTTAACAACAGTACCTTGTGCCACAGAATAAATAATAGCACAAGTACAGAAGAATACAAGTGCGACCGCCCTGTGGCTCGTTTCTATTAACAAAACTTCAACGATGCCGTAGCGACATCAACTATTTAAATTGTGTTTCGTGAAATATTCTGTGTAAAAACATTGAAAAGTGTATATGCCTCAATAATTTGTCTAATAGGATCGTTTTTCAATCGTTCATTTGACTTTATAATAGTAAAAAACACAGTTTAACGTTGATGTCGCTACGACACCGTTGCTGTTTTGCTACGAGAATCGAGCCACTGCTTGTGCGAACCGTGAGCAGTTTGCATATACACAGATGCATTCATAGATATATATCGTACAATAGTGATTTACTATAGAAAAATGACGATACGAGTTCCTTGACTTTTTTTTTCAGTAAAGTATCGATAAAAACGAATAACTTTCATTAATTATATGTATTAAGTCGTTAAAACTATGAACACCCCCTTTATTATCATCATTATTGATGATCATTACCATGTTATAGCCACAATAAATACACATTCTGTGATTTCAGCTGTCTACCTATTACGGTTCATGAGATACAGCCCACTGATAGACGGACGGACAGCAGAGGCTTAGTAATAGGGTCCCGGTGGAACTCTAAAGTATTAGCTTATCTGCATAAAGTAATTTCATAAGATCAGTCCATAGCATTTACTCATGTAAACTTATATACATTTCAGGAGGCATGCCCAGTCGACGCTATCGTCGAAGGCCCCAACTTCGAGTTCTCGACGGAAACTCACGAAGAACTGTTATACAACAAGGAAAAACTCTTGTCCAATGGCGATAAGTGGGAAAGTGAAATAGCAACAAATATCAGAGCAGACCATCTCTACCGTTAGACTTCTCGTTCCGTTAGTGTAAATATGATTTTAAGACCTATTTTGTAGCTGTTGATTATTAGTTTCAAATGTTATAATATTATATTGAGTAATAAAGTTAGAATAGAAGATTGATAATTTATTGATAAATTTTATTTTACCATCCAATACTCATTTTGTAGGTTACAAAATAGGCACTTAAAAATAGGGAAATAAATTATTGTTTACGTAATAAAAAAATCTAATTATTTGCATGTTTTTATTACAATAGCTTTTTTATAAGCGAGGTAGGCACAATGTCTCATAAAATAACGATAAATTGATTTTAAATACAGAAAGAATCGTACAACTTAGACATCAACAAATAATTATTTAGTTGCATATAAATATAGATTCATACATAGTCCAACATAATTAAATACTCTAAACATTATTCTTAAATTATTAACTACACAAAATAATCTTCTAAAATACATCTAACATCAGTCAAGCAATATAAATATTAATTTAATTAGTGTGGTTTCCACCGAGTATTTTGTATGAATATCTTCCCAAGTCCTCGATCACACAGTCCAAGTTCCTATTGGCATCAATGGTCAACACTTCACAACCTACGTCCGGTGAACTCAACCAGTTTTCGTAGGAGTCATGGACCTGTGAAAAAAGTAGTAGTAGTTGATATAATGTTGCAAGAAATTTGAAAAATAGGTTTAACATATCTATTGCTGTCGCGCTGTGCCCGAGCCATCCCGCTCGAGGGCGATAGAGACAACTACAGCTTGGACCGATTATACCTATTTAATTTAGACGAAATCGCTATTTCGTAATCCCCGGGTTTCTCATACAAAATTGTTTTTTTATATTCGTCAAATTTGTTCGCTGGACGTCTGATATGGGCGTTAAAAATGGTAAGTTTTTGTGATTTTCGAAGGCTCCTAATTCTTATAATAATTAATTTATGGAGAAAGACACAACCGAGGGACATACAGGGGTACCTACAGATTGTGTGGTAAAATAATCATTGCTCTAGTGTAATTATCCAGAGAGGAAACTGAGGATTATGTTTGTATGGAACAAATGCCACCAGCATTTCCTCTTAAAGTTCAAATATTAAACTGACTATTATATTTTACAACAGGATTGCTTCTGTACAAAGAAATTTGTAAACTTCATTAAGATTATTATCTGGTTTCCTATGAACACTGCGAAAGAGAACGAGAAAATCCAATTACGTATAGTTTTAGTTTGTATCAAAATGGGCCTTTGAGTACTTTTCGCTATTATGTATACTTTCCATGCCCACTTGAAAAATGTACCATGTATATTTATCGAGTTGTGGAGAAGTTCTCATCAAAAGTTTTGTTGATTTTCTGAACATTTTAATGATTTGTTTTTCAGTTAAAAGCACAGATAAATAAAAAAGTTATCACATGAGATACAGCCCACGTACAGACGGACGGACAGCGGAGGCTTAGTAATAGGGTCCTGTTGGCACCCTTTGAGTTAAGGAACCCTAATAACGATTTGAGATCTCATTAATTTACGAAGAGGTGATATTTTATAGAGTAGCCATTCTAAAAATGTTTAATACAACTGTCATATTAATAGTAAATAGAAATGCAATTCAACAGACCTGCTCTAGATATTCCAAGGGTACTTCAGATTCTTCTGATCTCCCACGTTTAATGACTCGCTCCCACACCACCTGTGGCGATGTCTTTAAATATACTGTAAGAAGGAAACAAATTATTATGATCTTATGTTGTATTCATTGAGCTATTATTACTACTTATAGAGAGGACGCCAGACATCACAACTCCGTTCAAGTGAGGCCATCCCATCCGGCCATACTTATTGTTGTAGAGCAATGAACGAAACGCGTAAGCGCCGTGAAAATCACGGTGTTTGCAAGAAAAATACTCCTAAAATCATTCTGATAGCGCTACGTGTTTCTACTGTCTGCTTAGACGATTAATTATTATTTTGGCGCTAAAGAGATCATTAGTTGACTCTGAAAAAATGGGACATAACCTTTGCTTATGATAGCTTCTCTATACGTAGTAATAATAGCTCAATGGTTGTATTCGGCAATTTTTTGTCCATGTATTGATTTGTTTTGTTGTATATCGGTTTAGTATTCTTTTTTAGTTACACAAAGTCACAAAATCAAATCATAGAATATTTGAGTATGGTGAAACAGTTCTGTTAAGGTGAACGCACACTTATCCGAGCCGAACGCGTCGAACGAAACGCATTTAAGAATTTGTATAGGAAATCTTCTCCAGATTCGGACGATTCGACGCAGGCGAGTGTGCGAGCTATCATAAGATTTCATATACAGAATTCTAAAATTCGTTTCGTTCGATGCGTGCGGCTCGGATAAGTGTGCGTTCACCTTTAGTATACAATCAAATAATTGAGTCAGTCTCCTGCCCATTAGGTAGGTATGAAAGATAGAGATTTATGCCAATGGAAAATTACCCGATTAAAAAAATTCTTTCACGACTAAGTCGGTAAACAAGCATATGGGCCTGATGGTAAGTGGTTACCGAAGCCATATAGAAGCAAGGATACTTGCAACATACGAGATCTCATTCACGCGTTACCAACCCTACTCCCATAAGCTCTGGTGATATAACAGTAAGTAATTCTATAAGGTGGAGGTACTTTCCCAATCAAGCTGCAGTTTGAGCAAATAAATGCTATGTTCTATATCTCCTAAATCCCTTAGGCTATTTATTATTATAGGCTACTTTTTACTGTACTAATGCAGGTGAAACCATGGGAGACAACTAGTTAGTAAGATAAATAAGTATTATTTACCCACCTATTAAATCTAAGCTAATGTCGAGGTTCTTTTCTGTGAAGTCATACCAAGATAACAATGTCTGGTACTCGGGATCTTCAAGGAAATTCTGTCTCTTGGCATTCTCCACAAAACAATATCTGCTGTTTTGGACTGACCTGAAATATGAATTTGATACAAATGTACAGTAGTACCCAACTGATATGGACCAATGTACCTGTGCAGAAGATACATTTTCAAAGCGCAGGAAAAGCTATTGGTGCAGCTGCCGCCATGTGTGCGGAGGGGCGTGACTTGCGAGTGAGACGGAACTAACAGCTGCACTGTATTATGAACCTTATAGTAATGTTCTAAGGTTGATTGTAAGTTTTAAGCATTCTTTCGTTAATCTTCGGGGTCTTTTCTGTGCGAACGAAGATTCACGACTCGCCATATCAGTTAGGTAATACTGTACTTGCAATGCATTGTCATATCCCAAGCAGTGTTGATGACAAAATGGTGTTGGGAATAAATCACTGGCTTTAAAGACATCAATCAACCTTTTTAAACTATTTCAAAAAAAGGAGGAGGTTTTCAATTCGTTTCTTTTTTTTTTGTTTGTTAGTTCATAACTCCGTCATTTATTAACCGATTTGGAAAATTCTTTTTCTATTTGAAAGGGTACACTTCCCGTTTGGTCCCATTGTCATCTGATCAGGATTTGATTACTTATTAGTGTACTTTGAAGTCAGTTTAGGTTTTTTGTAAAACAGTCCAATTATATTCTTTATCATTGATATTTACAGTTTTTTTCTAAGTCTTTCTATATTACCTACTTAGTTGGAATAGTTGGATTCTCAGCATACTGCACTACTTTCAAATATAGACAATAATTGGTTCTACTACCTTACCAGTCATGATCAGACTAATGCCTCCATCAGTATATTGCCTACATTAATATTGCTTAAGCTGTTTCAAATCCTACACTCCACATTGAAGTTTAATACATACACAAGGTTCAATAATGGTGCTGATTCTGTTGTTAATCGCACTAAACTAATTTTAGTCACATCTTATCTCTTTCTTACGAACATTATTGAAAAAGGATAGAACATATTTTAAGTTGTCAAATTAATCGTTGCCGTCTTATTTTGCGCGTATTTAGGCGTAACCGCGATAGATGGCGACTAAATTTATATTGAAAACAAGCATTGGACTAATTTGACAGGACTAAATTTCTTACATCCTTTTCTTATGTTATTTGTTAGAAAGAGACATAGTGACATTAAAATTAGTTTAGTTGTGAACAACAGAATCAGGGCCATTATCTGTCATTTAGTTACTATTCCATAGAGATTTTAATGCAAGCCCGATCCCCCCATTCACTAGTTGGGTTCATCCACATGATAGGTTAAAACTCAGTCAAAATAAACTTAAACAACAGTTTACCTTTCAAACATCTTAACAGTAATATTGGAGTTAGCCGGAGCGCTGGTCTGTATCTTGAGTCGGGTCAGATGCACATAGTGTTGGAAGGGGAATGTCCATTTGTTCAGGTCACTGTAGACTAGACCTAGCAGGTTATGGCCGCTGACATTGCGCCATTCGTGCAGGGGCTCCTGAAAAATAAAAGAACTTGAAATTTACTGAAAATCAGCTATATTGAGGTTAGATAGACACTGCCACATCACAGGTCAGAAGTGGATCTCGGGCTCAAGTCCCCCGCAACAGCATCTGTATTCACTGATAAATCTCAATAGCACTACTACCTCAATGGGTCAAGCCCATCACCTCCCCCAAACTGAAATTCTGGATCCACCACTGTCACAGGTTGTAGGTTTTATTCTTACCCGAGACATCATGACTGCATGAACCTGTTTGAGTGTAATTATCTACTATCAAGTAGTAAGTAGTTAGTTTGGGATCAGATAACCATTTTCTTTATTTCAAAGAACAGGGTAAGTAGGTAGGTACTATGCTGTCCTAAGGGCTAATACTTACTGCGTGTTTTTCCACATTGTTGAATTTGTCAAAGAATTTGATGCACGTCGATTTTCCAGAACCAATGTTGCCTTCTATTGATACCCTGAATGGTCGTTTAGCAGTAGCACGGGCTATATTCGTTACAGATTTCATATTGGACATCTTTTTATAGGTAACGAATAATTGGAATATTGTCACAACATGTGACTAGTCTAGAACTTGAAGAACCATGCGATTACCAATATTATTGAGCTCTAAATCGTCGCATAGGTATAGAAACTAAATGAAAAATTGAAAAGTAGCAGCAACACACGACCGGCACACAGTGTTCACAACCTGAAGCCAGGCAGCTATCGTACCAGGGCCGTAAAATTATCGTATATGCTCGTATATGGATCAAAATTATCGTATCCATCAGGAAAATGGGTAAAATACTTTAAAAAATCATATGAAACGTGACAATAATATGTTGCAAATACTTTATAGTTTAAATCTTGTAAACTTGTTTTTTAAATGGAAAAAAAAAATAGTTCGCGCCAAAATATCGAATTTATAAAGAAGAAAATAATGTTAAAGGATAGAGAGACACATGAAAACAAGCATATTTTTTAAAAGTTTAACTGAATAGATTTTATATTTGCGAGAACAGAATACACAAATATTAATGAAACTTAATATTTTATATACAAATTCGAAAAGACAATAACTGCCAATACTCCACCACATCGAATGACGATATTTCATCAGAATGGAAATTATCGTACAATCTGCGTACGATAGTCGTGTACCATCGTACATCGTACGTAGTTATGAAATTATCGTACATGTACGATAATTATCGTACGGTTGCGAACACTGCCGGCACACCACAATGCCCAATATTTTTACCGCCAAAATGATTATTTTCAGCTAGGGATGTAATAATAATCGATTTTTATTTAAATCGATTATTATTATATTATAATCGATTTTTATAGTAATATTAATCGATTTTTAATAAATCGATTATATAAATTACGCCTTTAAATCGATTTTCATAAACAGCGCCATCTATGCGAAAGATGATTTTATTTTAATACCAGTCAAATGTAAAATAGGACTGGACATTTGCGACAATAATGAGACTTTTTTTACTTCCATGGAGTTTTATAGAGTTGGTTGAAAATACCTGTCTTATCGTGTACTTAAGGTTCAAATTAGTTCGAATTATCAACAGTTTTACAGGTATTTTCAAACAAACTATAAAACCCTATGAAAAGAAAACATCTCATTATGTTAATTTTTTTTATAGTTTAAACTTAAAGATTAACGAAAGATTTGTTTAATATTTTAGTTTTGAGACCACAACGTAGTCGTTTAGTTTTTTAACTACCGTTTTAAGTATTTTATTTTAAAACTGGTCAAATGTAAAATAGTTCTGGACAATTATTGCAATATTTATTATTTGATTTGACAGAATATTAATTTTGTAAACACTGTAATTAAGTCTTAGTAAATACATTTTTTTTAAAGTTTTTGAGACAATAAGGTTGTCATTTTGTTGGGATGCTCATCATTTCATTATTATTATTATAAAACGTTTAATGGTACTGAAAATTAGTATCAATAATGATATTTGGTTTCCTTATTCCTTACCTTGAAAGTTTAAAGGAATATTCGCTTTGATTTTTAGTTTTAAATTGGTTTTAAAAATAAAAAATAATTTATTCATATAATTTTGATTTGATTTTTAATCTGATAAATTGTTAACATTTTTTTTTAAATAATAATTTCTTTATTGGCATACAACATTACAGCTTATTTTTGAATCCATAGGCTCCCGAACTAGTAAAACTGTGTTTCAGGAGCCAGATGAATCTTAGGTTTATTATTGGAATATGAAAAGCATGCAGATTTGCAAATAATAGAAAAAAATCGATTTTTTCGCAGAAATTGATTATTTTATTTGGATTAAAATCGATTATTATTGAATAAAGAAAAATCGATTTTTATTTACACGAATCTTATTCATTAATCTCACATCCCTATTTTCAGGTATCAAGCAAGTGTCAGTCAAATCAAATGTCAGTGTCACTGTCAGTAGTAGTAGTCGTTTATTCATTTAGTGTAATCATCCATAGGCAAGGGTAATAAACCATACAGCCTTTTCATATGAAAGTGTCACTGCTGTAACTTCCCAGTTGTTTTTTTCTTTTTATATTTTTTCATGACCATGGTACGTTAGTACTATTATTTATTCTGTGACAAAAGGAAGATAGAGCGCGCGGAACACGGGAGTTAAGCCAAAAAAGCAAATACAAATTCAAAAGCAAATAAGACGTATTTACATATGCCTATTGTTCTATAATCTGAGCATTCAATATGACATGTAATCTTCTCAGACTAGGTTACAAGTAGGTATTGCTTATTTAGTAGGTGCCTAAGCAGTAAGCGTTGGGTCTGTAATCTTCTGTGGGTACCTAGCTACTGTTTATTGCATAACTACTACGAACTTGGCAGAACTCAAAGGCTTAACGTACCTATCTATAGCACCCACAGTCACTATAAATTATATGCAAGAAAACAATTTGTATCAATTGACAAGCTTATTAGGTATTAACAAGGGTATTTAATTAACTTTATATAGTACGAAAAACTAACAATAAACGCCAAGTGCGAGTCAGACTCGGACACGAAGGGTTCCGTACAATATGAACTAACAACTCATCTTTGTTATGAAAAAAATAAATAAAAAAAGACGTTTCTTGTATGGGGTACTTGTTGTTATAGCGGCAATAGAAATACCATATTCTGTGAAAATTTCAGGTGCCTACCTATTACGATTCATGAGATACAGCCCACTGACAGACAGACGGACGGACGGACAGCGGAACCTTAGTAAAAGGTCCCGTTGGACACCCTTTGCGTACGGAACCCTAAAAAGGTAGGAAGCTTTTACCAACCTATTTAGTATAAAAACAAATAAAAAACAAAAATAAAGCTGTTCACAAACAATTGGAAACAATTTTATTTATCATACATAGTATTTTATTTACGTAGGTAGGTAGCCACTGCGACCGACAACCGATCATCACGGGAACACGATTGACAGTTTCATTAAAAATTGAAACGCGGATTCGCCTCGCATTGTCGGATGTCGATTGCACTGACTTCCGCTTTGCCGACTACCTACGTGAGTAGTTAATTTGTTAAAATGGGTTAAAAGGCTTCGACATTGCTCTTAATAATTCAAAGTAAATAGTGCCTCTGTTTTTTGTTTACTCTGATAATGTTTTACTAGAGCTTCTCTCTTTTGTGTTCATAATGATAAAGCATAGCCTTTTGATGTTGAAAATTTTCGGAGACCATTATATTTATAAATAAAAATAACAAAGGATTAAAAGCATTGGCTGGCATAATGTCTAGCTTAAGACTTATCTACCATTCAATTCGCTTTGTTAGTTTATTTTTTAGGTAAGTAACAAAGTTTTTAGGTAAGAAGCGCTCGTGATGTAGCATGATTAGCCGTTCTTAATCGATCGGCAATGCTAAGCTACCGCCGTCGTGGTCGGTACCTGGATGGGTGGTATTTCAAATCGAGCGTTTCCGTGCTTCGGAAGGCACGTAAAGCTGTTGGTCCCGGTTATCACTTAATTGTGATAGTCGTTTAGTTGGATGCCTCCTAGGCGGCTTGAAAAATTCCAACAGTAGGTTGACCACTAGCCTACCTCCACCGATCCGCAGTGGGCACGCGTGGTGGAGTATTGCCCATTCCCGTTCACCCTCATTTGTGAAAGGAGGCCTGCGCTCAGCAGTGGGACATTATAGGCTGTTGATGATGAAGTAACTACAAAGGCCAAATTCTCCCTAAGAAGGTAGGTACTCTTCGTTGTGTAAACGTGTTTTATAAAATTGCGACCTGAGTACAATGAGCACTTATGTAAGTTGGTATTGCTAAAATAAAAGAAGCGTGATTTATTAAAATACTGCTGCGGTCCCATAAACCTAGGCTCATTAAGTAAATGAATTAATGAATGCATTGTTTCGCTTATTGCTTGAGTAAACAACACTCTTCCGGCCGCGACGCGACTCTGCTTCCATTGTCTCTGCAATTTTTATACTTGTGGATGGCTGAGCTTTTTAGGGGTCCGTTTAGTATTGAAAATGCAATTTGGGTTTTCAGATACCATCCTAACTAATATTATAAATGCGAAATTGAGTTTGTTTCTTTGTTACGCCATCACGCCTCAACTACTGAACGGATCATCATGAAACTTAGCATGCAGATAGCCTATGGTATGGAGAAGGACATAGGCTACTTTTTATCCCGGGGACGTGGGTGAAACCGCGGGGGGCAGCTAGTAATATTATACATGCGAAATTGAGTTTGTTTCTTTGTTACGCCATCACGCCTCAACTACTCAACGGATCATCATGAAACTTAGCATGCAGATAGCCTACGGTATGGAGAAGGACATAGGCTACTTTTTATCCCGGGGACGCGGGTGAATCCGCGGGGGAACAGCTAGTTGTTAATAACAGAAACAACTAATGGAGCATTCCTCCTCCTTGTTTGATCCAAAATCTACGGCGTGATATTTATTTCAGTTTCTGTAGATAGTGGCCCCAAAATAATATACATACAGAACTATGAATTTAATTAAGAGTAGTACCGATCAATATTCATATTTTAATATTTGCAGAGAGAGTCCTTAAAATATGATCCTTGTAAAAATGCCTACAGTTTTCGTCTGAATAGATGCTAAGCTGTTGACATTCCATTGTACCAGGAGACAATGAACGTGTGAAATTATTTTCTTGTTTGTTTCAATTTCATTGTTGGTAACTAGGCTTCTACTGTCTCACTGCGATGTGTTATTTTTCATAGACTATGATAGCCTGGTACTTTACGCACCACTGATTCGTTTGTATGTGTGGTGTTGGAATAAAAAAACTATGGAGCATCATCATTCATTATCTTTAAAAAAAAAACTTATAATGGTGCCGAGTGTGCTGTTTAAAATCGCACTAAACTAATTTTAGTCACATCAAATCTCTTTCTTACAAACATTACTTATTGAAAAAGGATGGAATATATATAAAGCTGTCAAATTAGTCTTTGCCGTCTTCATTTGCTGGTATTTAGACGTAACCGCGATAGATGATGACTTTTATATTAAAAACAAGCATTGGTCTAATCTGACAGGACTAAATTTCTAACATCTTTTTCTTATGGTCTTTGTTATAAAGGGACATAGTGACGCTAAATTAGTTTAGTTGTAAACAACAGAATCAGCACCATTATTAATTTAACTGATATAAAACATCTATAGAAAGAGTAGATATTTCAAATATACTTAAACAACATTTTGTATCCTTAAAAAACCTTTTATTATTCAATATTTAAAAATCTATTCTCTACAATAAGATTATATCCGTCAGCTGGCCGCAGTATGAATGCTCTCGGTGCTAGTTTTGGGGAAACTCGCGGTGCCCGCGTTTTGTACAATTTCAAGAATTTCACTAAAAATACTTTTGCTGCTAGGACTGCGAAACGTGACCCTGGAAAAAGAGAAGGTAAACGTTACCGAGAAATAAAACCGCAATAGGGAATACCTGTACATTTTTTGCAAATATCAGCTTACATATTTGGCTTAAGATACCTTTCGAAATAAGTGCAAAATGATTTAGGTACAGCGATTGTACATCGCGTGGCCGTGAAGATAAATATGGAATTCGAACATAGAATCCAAGAATATTGGTCGAAGCTTTCGGCCATTGGAAACAAATAATAATGAACGTTTAACAATATCGAAACTTGGTTAGCCACCATCCTTGAGTTTGAGTAGTATTCTACAATTGAGAACAAGCCATAATGTCACTTATTTGTTAGGTAGATACCTACTACGCGAGAGGTTAGATTGTTTCCAAATAAGCTTACTAACCCATTGGATGTAAGCTGATAAGACCTTTTATCTATAGATCACTGGTCTAGTGGATATCTGTATTATTTAGTTAAAGGGACATATAGTTTTCAGAGGTCATATGAAACCAAGTGTTTCTCAAATAAAAATAGTCACTAAGGAATCTTCACGTCTTTCTAAGATTTTATATAGGCATTTGACAGTTTGATTCTATGGGATAGAAGCTTCTCAAGTATTAAGGCGCTTCTAAATTTTATCTGGTCTTTTAGTATTTGGTCGTAAGTCTCCAAGTCTGTGACATAATACGGATAGACAGACAGAGTAATAGACTTGCATTATAATAATGCCCTCGCGCAGATATTCCAGCGACAGTTTGGCTGCTACGATTGGTCTGGCTGCTTGCAAAAAGTATTGAAATAGTTCCCTGAGTAACATTTATAAAAATCAGCTCTCAGAATTTAAGAAAAGTACGTAATGTACATAACATACGTTTCATGCCTGGTACCTGAAAAGTGGCCGACGGGACATGTTAGCTGGTATTCATACGTTTGAAGTACGTAACTAACACTACTCAATTTTATACATTTTGTCCGTCAGAAAATAAGTTTATGTCTGGCGAGCCTGGGATCTCGGTCTATAAGGGTTATATTTTGATAAACATGGCGAACTTACCTATACAATGCCTCGGACCGGTACCAAAAGGCATGTAAGTATAAGGCACGATGTCGCCCTTCCTCTCGGGAGCAAATCTCTCTGGGTCGCAAGTGTTCGGGTTTGGCCAGTAGTGCTCATCGCGGTGGATGGAGTATATCGGAAGCCACACGTGGATGCCGGCTGGAGCCTGGTATTGTAACATGAGGTAGTTATGACTATGAAGATAAAGGTCTGATTTCAATTAATCGTAATTACATTTTCAACACAGTCGCTCGTAAAGTGACATTTATTGCAAAATACGAGTCTGTTTTTTTCCTCGCAAGTGTGTGGAAAAACGTCGTATGTATGACATGTGTGTGCATTGATTATTACACTCTCGGCTCCACCATTATTCTTTTATCCGGTTGCAATTTTTCTTCAAATAACTTATAATTGTTCGTTTTCAAACTTGCTAGATCCGGTGAGTAAATTAGAAGTTTTAAGTGAAGGAAAACACCGCGAGGAAACCATAGCACGGTATTTGGGTACTTTGTAGTAGGTGTCTAGGCTAGTTAGCTACCAAACCCTCAATTTGAAAATTTGTCGTCAAATAACTATCTGTGTGTGGTGTGTTGTGAGAGTTACTTTTTTATGTGGATCTACCAAAACCTATCTGTGGGGAGCTGTAATTGAGAGCTTCCTTCAGGTTTATGTGTTTCGGCTACAGCAAAAGCCATGGTAAAAAATACCCTCTTAACATTCATCTTGAACAAAACTCCAACATTCAAATTCAATGCTTGTTTGCAACATTGTGTTTGATAACATTATTCATTCAAACAATTATATCATAAAGCTCCACGATAAAGTAAATGATTTATTTTCAGGGTCAAATCTCCATTGTCATAATTATTTAAGATTCACATAAATTCTACAAGAATACGCGTAAAGTAACAGCCATTTAAAACGTAACCTCAAAACGGGAATACCTAAAGCATTTGTAAATAAGCTCCCCATTATATTATAAATTAGCTATTAACACGGAATAAAGGAAAGTGCGAGGTTACGCAGCGCCATTATGATTTGAATGACCCATTATTACGCGCTAGAGAAATGTATTCAGGGAGATCCATCATAGAGAATGTACCTATAAATATAATGATGTGTCATTTATTATTCAACTGAATGAAGGTACAGCTGTCCAAAATTGTAAAATTGATGAAGATGCGTTATGGTAAATTGATATACGGAAAGATATTGATAACAAAGTAATGTCAAACGTTGCTTTTATGTAAAAAGTTAATTGAGAACAATATGCAAACAGAATTTATTAATTTCTGCTCTACGGTTTTCTCGTGTTTCTTAGGATCTAATGTTTTCAATGAGGAAAATTATCTTTTGTTTTATTCCAAGCTATATTTGTGGCTAAATAAATTTGGCACAAAGGTGGGTCGTACCTCGAAAAAACACAGGATTGTGGAATTAGTTGAGACTAACTGTATGGTTTCCTTTTGAAAAATTTTGATGCGATCAAAACCTAAAGAAGCATGCTGAGCAACTAGAGTTAATTTTCAGCCATTTTCATTCAGAATAATACTTATTTGTGTGAAAGATGATATGAAAAGGAAAGCAGTGCCGATATGGCGGATAGATAAATCTTTATGAAGCGAACATAATGCGCCGATCCCAAATATAGGAACAAGGCAGGCAGATGATGATGATGAAATACTTACGATAAGTCTATGCTTGCTGCCGGGATGTGTAGGACCGAAATCGTATGTGGCCACCGACCGTCGATCAGCCGATCCCACTAGTGGCCATAGTCTTAGCACCTCTGAGGAAAATAATGATACAAATAGCTTCTACATCTATAGAATAGAATATACTTTAATTGTAAACCATATAATCATTCAGTATAGCAAAGGACCCGTAGCCACGGATTAAAGTGCCGTAGCTTTACTTTTTTGCCAACTACTGGTGACGATTCTGTTATAAATCGCACTAAACTAGTTTTAGTCAGATTACATCTCTTTCTTACGAACATTATTGAAAAAGGATAGAACATATTTAAAGTTGTCAAATTAATCATTGGTGCCGATTCTGTTGTAAATCGCACTAAACAAATTTTAGTCACATCACATCTCTTTCTTACGAACATTATTGAAAAAGGATAGAACATATTTAAAGCTGTCAAATTAGTCTTTGCCGTCTTTATTTGCGTATTTACAAATGGCGATAGTAGTAGCTCAGTCGCAGTGTCGTCTAATGCAGTGACCATTTTTAATGTCATACAACATTAGTTTTTCTTCCTTGTTGTTTTTATTTACCTGTATGTTATTTGCATTTATATTGTGTGTCATCATCATCATCATATCAGCCTATGGATGTCCACTGCTGGACATAGGCCTCCCCCATTGACTTCCACTTCGAACGGTTTTGAGCCGCTTGCATCCAGCGGAACCCAGCGTATTATTACTATACTATTATTATTATATTAGCGTATATTGTGTGTACATATAAATAAATAGGTATATTTTCTTTATTTCTTTTTCTTCTTCAGTAGTGATAGTTATGGGTCTGAATCCTACAATGAGCAAACTTAAAATGTCTATGAGGGATACATCGTTAGCAAACCATAGCACAGCAAGCATGGTGGTAGGTTCCATTCTCATGTTAAAAATCTATCGACAAGCGCCTATCGTTCTAGGTTTTGTTTGCTTTACTTTCTACCCCTTCATTTATCATCTAAAAGTAGTTCTAAAACTCACCAGAGACACACATTTCCAAATAAGGTAAATCTTGTATTATCTCATAAATATCCTTATCGCCCTTATCTTCTGGTACTCCACTTAGCTCTTCGTGTAGTTTGTCTTGTATTTGAGGGTTCACCGCCATTTCATATAAGAAGTAGTTGATAAGGTTTGCTGTAGTGTCGTAACCAGCTACGTAGAATAGAACTGCTTGGGCTACCAGATCATCGTCTGTGAATTCTGTAAGAGTAATTTTACTAGTAATATGAACGTGAGGTAATCATGGTCTTTACTAGGGATGCAACAAATACGAATACTTTTTGAGATTTTGTGATTATCAGTGAGTATTTCGGTTTTATATACTGGGTCAGCGAGCTATGGAACGAGCTATGCTCGGAATTTCTCTACGTGACAGGGTCCGCAATGACGACATTCGTAGGAGAACGAAAACGACGGACATAGCTCGTAGAGTTAGTAAGCTGAAGGGGCAATGGGCAGGCCACATTGCTCGAAGAGCCGATAACCACTGGGGAAGAAAGGTTCCCGAGTGGCGACCACGTACTGGTGCGCGCCGAGCGGGACGCCCTCCCACCAGGTGGACAGACGACCTGGTCAGAGTCGCTGAGCCCCGCTGGATGCAAACGGCCATGAACCGTTCGAAATGGAAGTCAATGGGGGAGGCCTATGTTCAGCAGTTGACATCCATAGGCTGATATGATGATGATGATGATATTGGGTAGGGATTTCGAGATGGCATATATGTGTTAAACTTGAAATTTAGCATCTGCTCAGAAAGAATTATTGGAAATTCAACCTCTAAAGAGGTAAAAATAAAAAGGGGTTGGACTTTTATCGTTTTTTTGGGGCGAAAACTATATAATCATAAACCAATGATTTTATTCGACTTCATTCTCAATAAAACGACACATTTGGACGTTCTATTTCCTCGGTATGTTTATTTCGGAAAACTCTTTGTGTTCACTTTTGTACATAAATATTTGTTTGACATGTTACTTATTTAAATATGAATATTTGTACTATAAAGAATATAAGACAACATTGCGATTGCAAAATTAAAAATCCCTGGGGCGCAAGTCTGCTATTACAATTGTATTCCAATGAACTATCAGTGGTATCAAAATTGACACATTTTACAGTTTTGGTAGTCTACTAACACAATAGCGTCATAATGGCGATAATAGCTTTCCGATGATTTCCACTGAAACTACTATCGTATCACAATCTTTTAGTTGTGAGTTTTGACTATTATTGTACTAAAATTCTTTTCGTTGGTCATGAGACCATTATGAATTAACAGACTGCGCACATCGGCTCAATGATAATGGAATTGCAATAGTATCATGTCAGTATGATATTTTAGCAGACGTAGCTCCCTGATGTTTTCCTTAATGAAGAAACAATTTGCGAAACGTACGCAACGCAATTCTCGAGAAAGTCACGCTCCAATAATGAAAAGCACTTGAGGAAAGTACAAAGTTACATGTGTTTCGTACAAAAGTCATACTCTACAAGTAATTTCAGACACACAATAGCAGTATAGCATCATAATTAGATTTGGCCGCGTCTCGTCAATCAAAGTCAGTGGGGTGAGTGAAGTGGTAACAAATTAAACTGGCTTACTCTCTGTACACTTTGTATCGTTGTTGTCGCCGTTCTCTTCCTCATGCTTCAGTTTGCCTGCAATATATAATATTCAGTGTATGAGAATATAATCTCATTTGCTTTGTTTATTAAGCTATATTTCATGTTAAATTATAATCTCTTGTGTACAGTAGGTATTATATCATGTCTTATTAGTATCACACTCAATTCTTAGAGCTCTGTCTTGTCTACATGCTTTGAGTGGAGCTTCGAAAAATTAAGAGCTATCTGATATTATCTTTTCAACATTATCTACATATTATTACTAAATCTATTGTCCTGTTATTTTTGTATTTACCAAACGTTTATCTGGCATTACTTTATTTGTTGATGATATTTTTTTTTTATTACAGCTTAATACACTGTTGGTCTTCTGTATTTCATTTATTTACAGTCCCTCTTTAATTATGTTTAGTAATTTCTTTATTCGCTTCTCGTCTTTTTATGTTATTCTTACCCTGTGCTGCGTCTACCAAGATTTGTATGAAGTCTGGTCTCGGTTCTACTTGGTTCTCTCTCCGTGCTTTTAACGCAGACTTGAAGAGGTGGGAGAATTGCTCTGCATCATCCGTCGGGATGATTTTTACATTTAGCAACTGCAAAAGATTAGATTCAATAGTAAGCTTCATCACATAGTATAAAACAAAGTCGCTTCCCGCTGTCTGTCGCTATGTATGCTTAGATCTTTAAAACTTCGCTATGAGTTAGATAATTTATCCAGGAAGGTTTATATATATAATATATCTATGAGGAAGACCAAGAATAAGTTACATAGATCAAGTAAAGGCAAAAATAGACGTCGTGTCGTATAAGGAGGTGCAAAATGTTGCTAATGATAGAGCGGAATGGAAGAAGCTACACCGACAAGAGCACAGCTCTTAAATACAGAAGAATATATACAGAATATATAAAAAAGTCATTGTTTCGTAAACACATATAATTTTTTGTGCTTTCTTTGCTAACGGGGCAATGGGTGTTTAGGTGAATCCCGAAGTCTCCCACTACATTCACTACTAGACATTTAGGTGCAGGAAAGATTCGTCAGGAAGCTTTGATGGCTGTGAAACTATTAAAATAACAACTTGCGAGGTTGATGAGCAAGGAGGCTCTAGCATCAGTCGAAGAGATCTATTGAGCTGAGGATTCTAAGGTAAAGACAAATGATGGAGAGTTACCTTCATAATAGACTTCATGTTCTCATATCCGAAGAACTTCATGACTTGTGTGGTGTCCTGTACGACCGCCTTCTGGCCGAGCTTGTAGATGCAGTTGTTGGGCTCTTTCAGGGAGTCCACGGCGAAGCCAAATGCGCATGACGCTATGACGTCGTTTACGTATGACATTGTGATCTGTGTGAGTAGGTGCGATTTAACAACATTAAAAATATTGCCTTATTTAAAGTAGGTAATGTTAAAATTCGGCATTTATCTATTGTCCTATAGAAATTTCACAGACGCGCGCTCTGGCCGTGCACCCAAAACACGTGCTATTAACTAGTTCCTCCTTAGATGACGCTATAGTTGATAAGAACTCTGGTACGTGTAACAATCATAGATCTATTGAGAGATAGAATCCTAAACTGTGCTGTTTCAGAGAAGCGATAGGATCGCATTGCTAGAAATGCATATTTATGTTGGACAGTAAATATTTTTGGGCATCGGTATTAAAAGCCAGTTTTCCTTAACAGGTACATCGGCCACATCAGATCCTTACAGTGTTAACATCCATGAGTTGGTGCGTGTTGATGGTTGTGCGCAGGTGTTCGGCGACGGCGCGCGCGCTCTCCGCCATCAGCGGCGCCATGCTGCGGCACCGCGCGCCGGAGAACGCGGGGGAAAGAGCCATGCGCATCGAACGCCATTTTGTACCTGGCCGATGAAGAATAAAACATTTAAAAAAAAACTAGGTCAAATTTCAATTTGTTACTTATGGCTCGATGATTCTGCCAGTGTCCAACCTACATGGCTACATGTCTAGCTGACGAGACTTAATTCTTATAATATGTTTTTTTTTTTAACTGTGTATTGGCCTGTTTTTGTCCACAATCTCAGTATGGTAACTATGGTAAGTGATGATGTGGCCGAAGGCGGTAAGCACACAAAGCCTCGAAGGAACTGGCTCTCAAGTGCAGCTGTCGGAACACACCGATAGCTGGATAGGTGCTTGGCGACAGATTTTCAACTTGACGGTGGTAGCCAGCCAGATGGGTACTACACAGTACCCTACCACCATGCTATGGTTTCCTCACGATGTTTTCCTTCACCGAAAGCTCAAGCTCATTGTAGAATTCGAACCCGGGACCATCGTCTCGGTATCCGACGTCACTACCACTACCATCGCCTTAAAACTCTTCACTGTCACTTGACAAAAAGAAGACGATAATTTAAATAAAATATAACTGAAGAAAAGAGATTGTTTATCAATCTGCCTCTCAAGAATTGTCACCGACGATATCTATGATAATCTAATTTGAGGACAATAATTTATTCGTGCTCTTGAGGATTTTTGTTCAAATTTTGTAGGAAGACTAGGAAGTCAAATTTAACAACAATTGAATTGAAAGTTTTTGTTTTATGAAATAAAAATCTAAATATTAGTTACCATTATTTTGATAAAAGCGTTTAACAATTCATAATAAACTTAATCAAATTAACATTTGTTTTTATTGTATTTGCCGAGACCACATTATTATCAGCGTAAATTACTAACCCGTTTAACTATGACAGTCATTAAACACGAAATAACGTTTTTCAACCTTTTTAATCAAGTGGTTGCTTAATGTTGATCTTTGTTCTTTGACGTCATAAGATTGGCAACACCAAGTTCCTTGGAAGTCCAGTTAAACAGCTTTACAATCCTTTGCCATTTACCTTGAATGAGTATTGCCTCACCTGTCAACATTATGAGATTGCGTCCAAACAAGGGATCGCAATCAGCTTCAATATGGACCCCTCTATCGGAGAAGGATTGGAAGTCGCGCACCATTATTTGACGGATGAGCTCCGGGTCTCGAGGTATGAGGGTCGGCACCAGATATTGGTATAGGCCGAAATATCTGGAACGAGAATTAATATTGAGAACAGGTTTTAGTTGTAAGATCTGGAGGTCAAGTCTGCTAAAATGTGATACTGACACGATACTATTGCAATTCCATTATCATTGAGCCGATGTGCGCAGTCTGCTAATTCATAATAGTCTCATAATGAACGAAAAGAATTTTAGTACAAAAATTGTCAAAACTGACAACTAAAAGATTATTGTGGCACGATTGTAGTTTCAGTGGAAGATCATCGGAAAGCTATTATGACGCTATTGTGTTAGTAGACCACCAAAACTGTAAAATGTGTCAATTTTGACACCACTGATAGTTCATTGGAACACAATTGTAATAGCAGACTTGGGCTTCTGATTAGTGGTGGGAATTTTAGATTCGTACCATATAAATTAATTAATTAGTTATTAACCTGTTGTATTCATTTGGGATGCGCGTCCTAAAACTATATAATAAAAAACCGGCCAAATGCGAGTCTGAGTCTGACTCGGTCATCACGAGTACCTACTGACCTTCCCTAGACGTATATTTCTTGATATAGACCAAGACTGTTGCATAAAACCGTACCGCAAACTGTTTGTTTGTAAGTAAACGAACTATGATGATTTCGAAAAACTGTGCTACTTAGAAACTTAGTCCTATTTTCCTTGTAATATTGACATCAATGACTAATTATTTCTGATTTTTCGCTTTGCAAACTTCGGAGATAAGGGATTATAAAACTAAGCCTTTTCATATGATACCATTGAACTTTTAGCAGCCCTTCTTTGAAATTTCGGTCGCCCATTTCGGCACCTTTTGCAAAGAACATACCTTATTATTATTATTTTTTGGAATAAGTTGGGTAAGCAATATTGCATTGAATTGCGGCGTGATAGATGGAATTCACGCCAACAATTGGTAGGAAATAATCTTAATTAATTAGGTACAAATAAATGCTTAAAACAAATAAATATAAGTACAATAAGTACCTAAATAATAAATTACAATTGCCATAGAATTTCAATTTTGGTGTTTTTTTATAGATAATTTAATTAAAATAGTAATAATCACATTTCGTCTTCTCCTTTCTTAATTTTCAATCTACTTCTTGAAATATAAATTATATTTTCTATTATTATATTATTAGTGGTGCCGAAAATAGTCCATAATAATTACGTAGGTACCTACAGCTACTTTATATGTACGGTACGTACGTATTTAGTTGTGGACTGCATAGGTAATGAATAAATAAATAAACATTTCATTTTATACCGACAATACAGAGCAATTTCTAAGGAAAACACAACATTTTGTCAAACCTTTGATCTTTGAAAGCATCGTATCCCGCGGCGATTGCCTCCACAAAGTTTTCCCGCCCGAATGTGACAGCTGTCAAATTCCCTAGAAACGGGACTGGCGGGAGAGTACAAACGCCTCTTGACGAGAAATAATGCAGCTTTTTTCTGGAGTAGTAATATACGCACGACACTAGTAACACTACAAGCCACCACATAACACTTTTTATTTATTTAATGTATTTATTCCAAAATAAAACTTGGCTGTATAGTTCGTGATCTTAGCCTGAAATATTTTATTTAAAATGAGCACTTATAAACAATCGATCGCTATGAACTGGCGCGAAACTGTGAGTATTTACTACTAAATATTAAAATGGCGTGGCCAAGACCTAAATTGTATCGCTGAGTCAAAGTAAACAATCACCACAGGCTCAAAAAAGGTAAACAATAAAAATCCGCGCAATTTAAATGAATTATACGATAGAATTTCGTTGCGTTTAGAAACTGAACTGGCCTAGAGAAAGTTGTGACTGGAAATGGTCAGTCCGCAAGCAGTCTCGTGAGTAGATAATATTATGTAAAACATAGATGGTAGAGAAATTTGTGTAGATACGTCATAATTTTATTACGAGGCACACTTTTTCATTCATTTAAAATACACGTGAACTTAACAAACGGGATCTACGAGTATTTTAACTTAGAGTAGGTAATCCGTATACTCTGCTACTCTTACTCATATAGGTACTACGTATCTTCTTGTCTTTATTTTTATGGTGCGTCCATGCTACGCGAACCGAGCACGAGCCGAGCTACGAACGAACAGAATTCAATCTTTGCTCGCGATGTCAAGTGTGGACGTTACAACGAGCGCGATGCGAATCCCTGTGTTCGTGAAAAAACTGTCAATCGTGCGGAGCGCAGTCGAGCGCGAGACGAATGCTCGTTCGAGGCTCGCAAGTCCGTCCACGCTACGCGAATCCGTGCTCGTACGTGACTTGGCTCGTGCTCGATTCGCGTAGCATGGACGCACCTAATACCTAATACCCAATGTGTCTAATATTTATCCGGGATAAAAGTATTATAATTAGTATGTGTACTAGGGTTTCGTTTTTCCCGACTTTTTTCCATTCCCGGGACCCGGGAATGAAAAAAATGATTTCCCGGGAATTCCCGATTCCCGGGAAATTTTGAAAGTTGTTAGTTTTGTTATTTAAACTTAACCAAAGTCAAGTAAAACACGTAATTTACTTAAATTAGCAATTTTTTTGTCTCAGAAGTAGATAATCGTACATTATGAAACATGTGTGCAAAGTTGGTAATCTCACACGAGGCGGTACCTGTTAAGCCGAGAGTTTAATGATCAATGCACACGCGTGTCATAACCTTGTGAGGAAAAAAACAAACTTGTATTTTTTTAAGTAGATTTTTTGATAATAGTCAATGAGAACGTCAACAAATATGGCGCGCAAGTTCTTTTTTGATAGCGAAACTGTTTTATCCTTCTAAATACTGAATGCTTCGTCTACGCACATATAAATTGTATTGAGTTACAAACTTAACATAATCGGGATTATAACTATCATAAAACTGTGCGGTAATGTAAGGTAAAAAGCACTAGATCGTAATAAGCTACATTATGATACTGAAAACGGTGCAATTAATGTAACTTTAAAGCAAGTGTGTTGAAAAAAAAATTTACCAATTCAGAAGGAACGAGCTATGCTCGGAATCTCTCTACGAGACAGGGAAACAACGAAATTCGTGGGAGAATAAAAATTACCGATGAAGCTAGTAGAGATAGTAAGCTGAAGTGGCAATGGGCAGACCATATCGCTCGAAGACGACGCGAGTGATGACCACGTACAGGAAAGCGCCGTGCGGGACGACCTCCGACCAGTCGGATCGACAACCTAGACAGAGTCCGCTTCCGTACGATTTTGGGCCGCTGGACGCGGCCCAAAATCGTTCGAAGCGGGAGTTAATGGGGAAGGCCAATGTTCAGCAGTGGACATCCCTAGGCTGATATGATGATGATGATGTGTTTTACTTGACTTTTGATCGGTAAAAATAAGAAAACTTATTATTTAAAAAAATATGCATTTTCGGCAATATTGAAATTTTCCAATACAAAAAATTCACATTTAATAAAAAAATGTAACTTTAATTTTTTTCAAAATTAAACTTATTCAGAGTTTTCCTCTAAGATCGGCAGTTTCGAAACTACCCATAGTCACTATCACCTGTAGATTGATGTGATAATTTTTAATTTTCTACTTGTTTGTGAGGCACAAATAGGTAATTAAATTAAATTACGTGTTTGACTTTTGATAGTAACCATAGATTTAGACCTATTTAGATTAGATTTATTTTGGGTGACCGCCTAGTGGTATTTCAAATCGAGCATTTCCGTGCTTCGGAAGGCACGTAAAGCCGTTGGTCCCGGTTATCACTTAGTTGTGATAGTCGTTAAGCTAGTTGGATGCCTCCTAGGCGGCTTGAAAAATTCCAACAGTAGGTTGATCACTAGCCTACCTCCACCGATCCGCAGTGGGCATGCGTGGTGGAGTATTGCCCATTCCCTTTCACCTTCATTTGTGGAAGGAGGCCTGTGCTCAGCAGTGGGACATTATAGGCTGATGATGATGATGATGATAGATTTAGAATGTTCTACTACCTAAGATAGTAACAAACAAACAAACTTTTTTATTTTGTGTATTGTCGGAGAGCTTAAAAAGAAACTCTGAAGAAAGAAAAAACGTTATCTCCGAAAATACACATCTCCTACAGGTCCTTTCAGCGATTTCTCTTAAGCTTGTAGTTCAGTTCGTTCGATTTCGGTGGCTGTAGACATTTGTTTTAAGAATTTATGCAACATCTTTGTGTTTCAAAGGTTTTTCGTTAATTTTGACCAATATTTGCAGGTGTTTTAGTGAATTCAATCTCATAAAGAAATTCCCGGGAATTCCCGGGAAATCGCGAAAATAATCCCGACTTCGGGAACGACGTATTTCCCGGGAATTCCCGATTCCCGGGACCCGGGAACGAAACCCTAATGTGTACCAACTTTAATCCGCTCACCAAATCCGTTCAGTAGTGCTATTCTGTAAAGTTCATTTGCAATATCACTTCTGAATCCGCGATGAGATTAGAGTTTCCTATTTTTAAAATCATTGAATTCGACACTTGCCACCGAATGATGACGGAAGTGAGATTTACTACGACAGGTGAGTATTTTGACGGTTTTCAGTAGGATTTGGTATTCTGAAACATAATTCAACGCCAAATCGAGTTGCGAGGTGAGTTGCGGAGTTCGGTTCTGACAGCGGTCGGGAGCGGTCGCGCACATGTGCTGCGCGCGCCCCGCTGTCCTTTTTGTGACGCGCATCGAGTGCTTAAGTGTTCCCAGTGCCTTGTGCTTACGTTTGTGAATATTGCGAGCCGAATGGGTGAGATTGTTCCATATCAACTAGATTTAATTGAATTAAATTTAATTTAAGCAGCAATAACAGCTGAGTTGAGCCGACGATATGAATTATGTCGAGATTCCCGTCACTTCTATCCACTATGTTTAGCTTTATAGAAGAACACCGCATAGGACCCATACACATGCGCACGCGAAACACGCGACTCTGGCATAACCATGTCTAAGCCTAATAACTCTCTAGGTTGCATTAATTTTCTTTCTCAAAGGATTTATGCTGAGATTATAATCACTCCAACTGCGCACGACTTTCCATGTAGGTATAAGCTGAACCATCTACATAATAATATATCCCACGAATCCCTAGGTCATTATAGTTTATCTAACAATACAGGTACCTTAGCATATCCTTCTGTCAGGTCCAATAAAATCCCGATAGCGGATTCATGACCGTTAACTATACTGTATACTTCCCGCATGTATTTAGATAGCCAGGACTGTCCAACGAGCCTTTCAGAAGCCATCTCAACCCGTTGTTCCTCGCGAGGGACGCGCGTCCTATGGTGATAATTGGATGTCATTGTTGTTTTTTTTGGCATCCGGCCCTATTATAAAGAAGTGCTAAAATTGCATATCATTCGCAAAAGGCACTTACTCAATCCCTTTTGCCTCACTTTTCAAATATATTGGACGAGGTGGGCAGAATAGCTGAAGTAGGTTTCAAATCGGTTCGGTGATTTTGTTGGATTTCTCGGTGGTTGACGTTCCTTCCGTTTCGGGAAGTAGGTATAGTGAGTGCTGTATCGGAGTTGTCACTTGATGTTGCTGGAAGCCCTTGTCCTTGGTGACTCGTCCCATGTGAAATAGAGCATAGTGGCCCACAATATTGTTCGGGTCTAGTTTCGAACCCTTCGCATTGATTGCTTCAATAATCGATAATTTGAGTAATTCTAAAAGATCAATCCCTCCTTGAAAAGAGTGGTTAACTAGCAGGTAGCAGGATAGGGTTAGTTAGTTAGTTCGTATAATACCGTGGCTATGCTTGCCACATGCTTTTTAAATGCGTTCCCGAAAGATATACTTTATTTCACACGTAGTTGTACTTACATCGCAATCTCGCGACGCCCGCGCCGCGAACGGCCGGCATATAGTATCCTCACCGGCGCTCACCCGACTGATTAGAGTCGGATACTATTGTCTAACATTATTTATTATTTACCCTAGCGGATCGATCAGTGCGGACTTCCATTATCCACTCCAATCCATTATTATATTAAATATATATTCCATTTCCTGAATTTCTCATTCCTGTAACATAGGTACTATATTCGTTTAGACCTACAACAACAAAAAAACACAATTGCGCTCATTGACCCGTTGGTTCTCGCGTCCAATTTGTGGAAACCGATGTCATTGTCACGTTTCTAACCGCTAACCAAGGTTTATGATGATTCATATTTATCAGTTCTAATACTTCTCAAATTTATCATATAATATATCGATCGGTCTTCTCTTCCAACTAAGTATTGGATACATAATACCTACGTTAATCATCGGTATGGAAACTGCACTGAGTTCCATTATGCAATCAATTGACATGTCCACCAAGTCCTCTCTTTCGGTGCATTCCAAATCATTTTTCAGTAGCAAGCACACTCCGCCTCCGGCAAAGTTTAAGCTACAGAAGGACGACGTGATGTGGTACTGTACATGTACCCAAAGTTATCAATTAATCCCAATTTTTTACTAGTTAACCACGTTGCCGTAACACACAGTGCCGCTATGTTGCTGCCCCCCATAAACGCGGTTAACGTGTTTATCTCTATCAGTTTAGCCACGCACGACCGGACGTGTTCGAACTTAGACTCGTAGGTACACACCCCAGCGTGGCATCCAAACCAGAGCCACTCCGCCGACATCTGTTATCAATACACTAAATCAGATACTTCGAGGAAGGCACATCTCAACTTAAAGCTACGAAAAATATAAAATGCACGCAACAAAAATAAGTAAAAAAAAAAACCCGGCCCTTAATCTTAACACAACTTCAAGTATTATGACTCCTTAGTTAGAGGACCTCTAATGGGTCAATTGAGCTCCCACACTTGGTATCCACCCATAAAACAAAAAACAATACTCCACTTCTTATACAAAACAACCATTAAATTATTACCCGCCGTCGACAAGCTTGCACGTGCGCAAGGGTCGACTCTCAGCAAAAATGGTATATACAATGTCGACAGAGACAAAAAAATAAATGGTCTAAACGCCCGTTGCTAGGATGTCAGCGTGATTCTTGTTTTTTCTCTATACGATACAAGCTAATAAGTTAATTGCTCAAAATTTGCCTACTTTATCCACCAGAGGTTTAAGTAAATAATGTAAAGGTTTTGCATGTCAGCCGACAATGTGCACGCGCCATAAACAGCTACTTACACCTCGTGGAAGGTAGGTTTATGGCAAACAAAATGGACTTTGAATTTGATTTTTTTGAATTTGAATCACCAAGTTAATCTCAGTTTCACCATCGCTTGAATGATTTCTTCCGGATGGTTGATATATATAGCACATACATGTTGTATATACAAAATACATAGGTATCACGGATGATATGTATCTGTGATCTATATATGGGTGGCCCGATGTCTTGAACAGTTTGGCATTGATCCTCGTCTGACTAAGAGGGTTGGTGGATTTTTGCTCCTTGCAACGGATCATTGACATCTTTGTCTAGGGAGATGTCACGGTTTTGGCCCGTGCCAGGGCGGCTTGCGAGCGTGTATTGCCGCCACTGGTGCCCGCACGAGCCTGTAGCTCACTCTTCTTATGATGCGTGGAACGCATTTTCTATACCCGGTAGGGTTTTCTAAATAAACAATGTCGGGCCTGAGGCTTGCGGTATTTATTCCAAGCATTCTTATTGTCTCATTCTCGCACTATGCGAATTAGCGGTGAACCTGACGGATGGAATGGAGAGGCCGTGGAATTGAGCGGCACTTGTCGATTCATTGTAAAGGCAGTGTCCTAACACCACGCCAAATGGGTACAAACTATACTATACTATACCACGCACTAATTTTTCACTTATCCCGCAACCATGGGATTCCTCGGGAATGCGGGTGAGACCACGCGGGACAGCTAGTATATATATAAAATTATAAACGCGAAAATCTGTACCTACGTATGGATGCTTGTTGCTCGTTCGCGCAGAGACTGCTGAACGGATTTGGATGGGGTTTGGCGCATGGATGAAGTATATTCTGGATTAACACATGGGATACTTTTTGTCCCGGGAAGACATGCGATCCCTCGGGAATGCGGGTGAAACCGTGCGGGACAGCTAGTCTCTTATATATAAAGTAACTAAGTTTCGGTGAAGGACAACATTCGAATTAACGACAGCTAGTCTCTTATATATAAAGTAACCAAGTTTCGGTGAAGGACAACATTCGAATTAAAATTACGACAGAAAACAAGTATTAAAACTTGACAGCACAAAAATTTATCCCAATCCAACCAAAACCTTAAGTAGCTATTTACTACACAAATGATCTCTAGCGGATCGCTTAAGCTCTCCCATCTGGTGTCCATTCAGGTGCCATCTAATAACTTAAATTTTGTAACACAAAAGAGCAAACACCACACGAACGCCACAAAAAATCACCACTCAAACGAAATAATATTTATTACTTAACATTGCATCGGGGAGTGACAAAAACACGTGCAATAAGCAACTGATTCCAAGCAAAAAACTTTCAACACAGCCGTAAACCTTCCAAGTACCTGAAACAAAAAAAGGTCAAAGGGGCTGCTGGGGTATTAGTGCGAGTCCCAAAATATGTTCTTCCAATATTTTACAAGTTACTCTATAAAATAATACATACTTGCCTAACTGTTAAATCCACTAAAAAGGCTTAATCGCCCAGTTTTATTTCAGTTTAGTCTATAAGCTCTTTCCTACAGGCAAGTAAAACCACCCGATTTTAAGATGGAGCATCTGAAAATATAGAGCTGATACAAAATCAGGATACAAGATAGTTCAACCTTCCATATTTAGTAACCTGGCCTGTATGGGAAACAACAGCAACTCAAGAAAACCACAAGTATCTACCACTATAAAATGTCCCGACGACACTTTTGAGCAGAAACGCAACGTCTAATGCATGCATGCATATATCAATAAAAATCATAAAAATGGAATGTAACTAGGAAAAAATAGTATACCTGGAAAAATAGCAATGACAAGGGCTTTACTCTTAGATTAAGGTTGTAACACCGCGGATTCACGGTTCTTACTGGAGTAACCAGCCTCTCATAGTAACCAGCGCCCAACAAGAACAAAGAACTAACATCATTTTATCAGTAGGTACATATACCCAATGAAACCTCCAAGTCAGCGTCAAGACATTTATAGAAGTATCCAGTTTTATAACGAAAATCGATCTCAATCCTCAGGAAAAATAATACTAGAGAGAGACCCCCGCTACAGCACTGAAATACGGCAAAATCTTTACACTATATTATGCAACACAAATCCTGACAACGTGATATGGAAGGAGTAAGATACGGCACTCGAATGCACAAACTTCAAGAAGTTTTGGCAAACCGAAAACAAAATCATCCCAACGGGATCATATAGGCCATTTCAACAACCCCATCCATAATCATTTATCCCAGAAGAATATCTATATATAGAAGAATACCTAATAATAACGTATCAATTTACTGACCGTAAATAAGAATGGTGGCAAATCAATCCCATTAAACTCAATCAAGAAACAAGAATCCAATAGGACAGAAGAAGAATCCAAGAAGAAAATTCACAATAATTTTACAATAAAGCACCTCAATTGGACAACAACAATGCATTAAATATATATCAAGGCATGAAACTCATGGGAAAGGTGATGGTATCCGGAAATGGGGCTCACTGATGGGACGGGCGTCCCATAACCATATAGGCAAATATGTCACAGGAACAGCTATTCAAATAATTAATTCTGATATTCACATATAAGAAACTTGAAAAGATAGGACACTACCCCAAACTTATATAAACCACAAATCAAAAAGGCAAATATACGCAGAGAAAATGAAGGCCCATCAGGATATCTACTTGGGATTTAAGAAAGGATATTGCGGAGGTAATGCGTAGTAAATGGAACAGCACTGCAAAAAAAAAACTATAGTAAACTATTCAAAGCATCATTATCTCACTCCCAGAAGGAATAGCCGGCATGGACCGAAAAACCATACGCTCTTTCAACGGGATGGCATCAATCAGGAACCAGGAAAAATTACACATTCACTGACATTTCACTTGTTACAACAACGGATGAAAATCGCAGATCCGTAACACAAATCTACGCTCTAGTTTCTGACATTGAAGAATCATCTGGACGGTTGATATCTCAGTACTTAAAAGATATAATACATAATAAGGAAATCATCATCTGCCTGCCCTGTTCCCAATAATTTGGGGTCGGCGTAATAATAAAGACAAATAGATCTATATAAACATTTAAGGACCGTTGGAAAAATGGTAATGGAGCTATACCTCGCTATACCTACCTACACTACTGATGGACGAAGTGTAAAATAACAAGAAATAGTTACCTCACCTTAATTTAACTAATATACTACATACCCTAACGTTTTGTTTGTATTAACATCATCGCTTACCACCAGGAGGGCCGTATGCTTGTTTACTACCTAAGTAGTAGAAAAAAGATACATAATTATACCCAGACTTGGGACAAACAAACATGTTCATGCACACAAATGCATATCCTGGATGGGAATCTAACCCACGACCTGCGGTGGAACCTTAACCAACCACGCGAACTGGCCCGTCAAAACAGAGGACCTGCATTTTATCCATGACGAAAGGATCTAACGACCATTATAGTAATTTATTAGTAATACGATATTTATGGACGACGACGTCATCATATTATCAACTAGCGTGACAAACTGATAATATATAACATTATGCTTGATGAAAACAATGGGGCTGAACACTAACTAAACCAGGACAAAATGCTCATCCATAATCAGATTAAAATCACGGAACTTCATGCACCCAGGAAACCAAAAAATACTTTCGGGAACACAAAAAGATATGTTATCCTGGATGTTTCTCATCCCATTAACGAAGATACTTTTTTAGTTTCCAAGCATTCATCTGATAGACTACAGTCACATATTACTAAATAGTTACTACCACAGTCCTATAGGTATATTACGGCTATGTCACGTACGGCCCTACAGTACACCAAAATCGAAACCCAGAAAACAGATATTTACTTCAAAAATCAATCGGCGCATGATATAGAATATTTTGACTACTATACTAAAAACCTTGCTGAATGTTGTGCTGAGGAAACCAAATTGACTCTAGAATAATAACGCAGAACAAGAAATATCGAAGCA
This sequence comes from Polyploca ridens, assembly GCA_951394255.1. Classification (NCBI taxonomy): domain Eukaryota; kingdom Metazoa; phylum Arthropoda; class Insecta; order Lepidoptera; family Drepanidae; genus Polyploca; species Polyploca ridens. The sequence goes on from OX596252.1 coordinate 15,623,797, forward strand.
CATACCGAAGCTGAAATGAACAAGGAGCCGCTCAACCACAGAAGCTATACCCGTGCATGGAGGAGGTTAATTTAATGAACAACAGATAAATAACAAAATCCACCCCAGGAACAAAAAATCAAAATAAGAAAGAAGACGAAACCCCAGCACTCAACATACATCAACGCTCATCCCTCTCTATGATACCCGTCTTCCCACTTTCCAATATTGGCTATAGGCTGAACAGTCGGTCGATTGTGGTCAGCTGGCTGCGGTTGGCTGGCCGTCCTCTCCCATCCCAGAGCGTGTCACTCCTATATACCACGCACCCCTTGGTTTATCCATGGTTACTCCGATATAACTATTCAGGTACCAGTCATTATAAACCAAGTTAGTTGTATGGTGGTTGATGCTTGAATGGTTGTATAGGACATGGGTCGGTCGTTGTACTGGCTGAGGGTAGTGCTAATCATCATCATCATCATCATCAAATCGAGTTGCGAGGTGAGTTGCGAGATGACTTTCGAGATGATTTACCTTTTACAGAATAGCATAGCAGACGTTTATTAGTCAGAAACATCTAAGCATCCAAACATTCACATTTATAATATAAGTAAGATTATTTATTTATTAGTTTTGCATCTTAACAGCATTATAAAACAGCCAAAACGCTACAAAAACAAAAAAAATCATTTTCACATTAAAATATTTCATTCATCGTTCTAACATTCTTTTCCATCCATTCATCAATCGTACCATCCCTGTCGCAAACAAGTCACAGTGAGGTGCGTCCTCCAGCAGCAGAGTTTATAAAAAGCATTGCGCATTATGATATTTTTACAAACCGTTTATTAACTTGTATTGTATGTATGTATGTATGAATTTATGTATGTTCGCATCAATTTTCGCAAGTCGAATTCCACCCAATTCTGCTGCGGTTATCTGTAAGTTGGAAACGATTACTCTACGCTCTACACAATTTATACAATTAAAAAAAAACAAGCAGAAACATCAAAAAAGACAGAGACGCAGCATCGAATTGCCAGCAACATTAGTCTTAAAAAGACAATGTATCGTTCGTTCTATTCACAGGAAACCTACACGCTTTACAGTTTGTCCTTTCCATTGCGAACCATTGCAAACTCGACTTTGTCAAGTACAAGTGGCAATCTCAAAGCGAACGGCGGACACATTCAAAGATATTTTATAACAATATTGACCTTTTCCACTACAAGCGATAGTAAAAGCTAGTCTGCTGCTACTATATTTGGATTTAAAGTAAAACGTCACCGCGTATGGACCTTTGTAATACCGGGAATTGTTTGACCTGATGCCCACGGCTACCTTCTACCATCGCAATTCTCGCCATCGACGGGGAGTCCATCCTCATACATTGAAACCAGAATGGTTTCGTACTGTCCGGTCTCAAAGGAGCTTCCTTCCTCGGACGCGCATACTGTGGAATGAGCACCCCACGGTGGTTTTCCCAAAGGAGTACAGCATAGGGTTCTTCAAAAAAGGTGTGAAGATATTTCTGCAGGGTCGGTAATGTGCGAGTGATACCCCTGGTGTTGCAATGTCCATGGGCTACGGTAACTGCTTGCCAACAGGTGGGCTGTATGCTTGTTTGCCACCTTAGATGTATAAAAAAAGCTAGCTGTCGCCCGCGGATTCACGCGCACATGTTAATAATTGATGTGCTATACGACATATACTTAATATACATGATTACACCCAGACTTAGGGCATGCAGATTATGTTCATGTACACAAATGCATGTTGACCTGCGGAGTAATAGGTGGATAGATGTATGGGCTTTCGCTTTTATTATATGAGAAAGGAAAGTAAGAACTTAATGGGATACAAAACTATCGGATCCTGAGTTTGTTCGCTATCAGTGGAGAACCGCCATTTGGTTACACGCAAGTAAGTCGGGTGCAAAAATACAAATACCTCCTCGGAGTAACTTATACGAGTAATAAAGTAGTGAAACAGTCGTGTCCGTACGCTGAATTGGTTTGGGAATTGCCCCTGTGGGTGTTGTGATTCGGAAAATAAAGAGGCTATTTTATTTTAGGCATAAAAGCCTCCCAATGACATCACCTCTATTATTTAGGAAGCTTCGAAAAAGGCGGTCAAAAGGTTATAAACGAGATGAACATAGCTAAGTGGTTGTACCGTTGAAAGACGCTGCCCTTTCAGCAAAGGACAATATCTTGAGGAATAGGGTACATTGTAATTTTCTCCTGGCTGGCTACAATACACAGTTGAAAATCTGTCGCTAAGCATCTAACGGTGAATTTCGGCAGCTAGAATAGAATACAATAAATTTATTTGCCAAAACGTGTGTCAAAATACGCAGATGATCATACATTAAAGAGACATGTTTTACCGGGGAGCCGGTGTGCAATTTTTTTTGGTAGGTATGTGAGTACTAGAGTCAGTTTCCATATGCTTTGTGTGCGCACCACCTTCGGCTACATCATAGGTAAAAAATAAGCTATTGTATCTCTAATATACAGTTACAAAACAGTTGTATAAATGCCTCTATAAAATAAATACAAAAACTGTTTTGTGTATCGCTTAGGTATCCCAATAATATTCTTCGCCGAAGACTGAAAGCAAAAATAATATAAACGTTACGCTAAGATCTGAAGCATAAAGCCTAATTTTTTTTTTATAATTTCATATGACTTTGAATTTAGAAATCAAGTCCAGTTGCCAATGCCGTTAACTTCACTATCGTGGATCTTTAGTGAAGTGGGCAGCCTAAGGAATGAAGCCAAAAAAAAAAGGGGCTGCTATTCATATTACATTACGTATTTACTATAGGCTCCAGCCGGGCCCTATTCTTGTTTGTCGCCGGTGGTGTACATTATATGTATTTTACCGTAAAGTTTACTGTGCAGTTGTACAACCGGAAAAGTATCTGCTGCAGTAGAGACACAGAGTAGGTATAGTTTTAGTAATCTGTGGTATAGACTTAGTTAAACATGTTACACAATTTTGTCGAACAAGGTACAAGTAACTCGAAATAGAAACACATCGTACTTTTTATTCGACAAGTCTTATACAGGATCGATGAGACTGACTGAGATGTCATGTTTTCAGACTCCTATGTTCAGTTTGTCATGTTCACCAATTCTTTATATCAACTGACTCAATATGTTCAAAATGTTCACAATTTCCAGGTAAGAGTCACACGCGGAGTAGGATCTGAATACCAGCTTGGGCCTTTAGACTCGGTTCAGCATCGTGCCATCAGAATTGTTGACGATCCCGAGCTCACAAACGGTTTAGAACCCCTCAGTCTGAGGAGAGACTTTGCCTCCTTATGTGTGGTTCTACCGCTTGCACAACAGACAGTGTTCTGTAGAATTGTTTAAGATGATGCCCACGGCCACCTTCTACCATCGCAACTCTCGCCATCGACAGGGAGTCATCCTCACATATTGAAACCAGAATTGTTTCGAACTGTGCGGTCTAAAAGAAGCTTCCTTCCGCGGACTGAGCTCCCCGCCGTGGTTTTCCCAATGGAGTACAGCATGGGGTTCTTCAAAAAGGGTGTGAAGAGATTTCTTCAGGGTCGGCAACGCGTGAGTAACACCCCTGGTGTTGCAAGCGTCCATAAGCTGCAGTAGCCGCTTACAATCAGGCGGGCCGTATGCTTGTTTGCTACCTAAGTAGTATAAAAAAAGGACACTCACAAGGCGTCTTCTTGTCTCCGTGTCCAAGCTCTCCATACAAATCATTTTCAGTCTATGGAAACAGAAATATGTTTTAATCAATGTAACTTTTGACTGGATACAGTAGTGTACTTGTAATAAGTCATTCATTCTATATTATTTAGCTCACGGACATTTTAAAAAAATGCTCGACGTTCAAATATCTCGTATGTTTCCAGAGTGGTTTAGGTGGTCTTTTTCAGCTTTTATCGAGATCATAAAACAGTCGTTAGTGTACCTGCAGAAAACTCGTTACCGTCAGTAACGGGTGGTCGCAATTTCAAGTTCTTTTTTTAATCGCCTTAGGGGTTTAGCTACGTTATTTGTGATTAAGAGAAATATTGCAGTTTCCGAGTTATAATAACTTTCATTTCATTAGAGTTATGACATTTTTTTTAGTTACATAGTAAATTAAGAAATATAACAAAGTATTTATTTCATTTTCATTTTCTTCACTGTAATGGAAGACTGGTATCTAAGATAGAGAATTTTTAATTCTAGTTTAGATACCAGGGAACAAGCCGAGGGCCTGGTGACCTGTAAAACAGGGTATCCTAGTACAGGCACCAGTCTCTCATAAAGGAGTACTCATTGTTATGTAAGTATAACTTTATGTAGAGAAATAAATACATTATATTATTATATAAATTTAAAAAAAATGCCAATAGACAGAAACGTGAATATCATCAGCTCTCTTATTCATAGCAAATAGTTATAAATCCAGCAGGTAAAATAGCAACGATAGTGAATAAATTAAAGATGACTATGTAACACAATTAATATTTCATTGCGCCTACTAGTAACACTATAGCAAAATTACTTACTTAGAAATTCACTTACATAACAGTTTTTCATTGTTGTTCTTGGGTGTCTTTTTTCCCGGCTACACGCTCAGGCAAGAGCATGCATGTGGCAAGGTGGCTCGTGCATGCCCGGAAGTACGGCTTGTGCAGTCGTTGAGACTCGACATACTGAGGATTACATTAGACTGCGCAACTTTAGTTTGCACAAAACTGCGCACCTAGCACTGCATGCAAGACTGCCATATTTTGTGCAAATAAAAAAAAAACTATATCTTTAAGACGGATCGTTTTTCGTGTAGCCAGCCTATTTGTATTTTCACTCGGAAATCGTTGGGCGGGGATCTCATTCTACAACCTGAGCGCTTATGATAGGTAGATTCTTTGAAACCACAAAGTGGAAGACCATTTCGAAGGTATATAAGAGTTTCTCGTCTATAGCTGGAGGTGCAATGGGAGAAGGTAGTCATTGCCATCAAATTAAACAACACATTTTTTTTAACACGCTTTTATTAGCTTCACCTGTATGTATGTATCTATGTATGTATGAATGTATGTAAAGGAATCTTCGAACGTAATTTTCATCGACTTCCAGACGTCAGATTGAACTGAAATTTTGCACACTTATCAAGTACCGATGACAATACAATAATTTGGTACCATCGAGCTGATCTGATGATGGATCCGGAAGGTAGGCACTGGAACTCCATAACGGAGCAACGTTTCCTAGCCGTGTTTGGGCTTTTTGGAATTGTCATGAAATGAACTTTGACCATGTATGGTTTTCAGGGTCTGATGATGGAGTAGGAGAGTAAGCACTGGAACTCCATAACGGAGCAACGTTTCGTAGCCGTGTTTGGGCTTTTTGGAATTTTCATGAAATGAACTTTGACCATGTATGGTTTTCAAGGTCTGATGATGGAGTAGGAGAGTAAGCACTGGAACTCCATAGTGGAGCATCGTATACTAGCCGTGTTTGGGCTTGTTGGAATTATCTTGAGATGAACTTTGACCATGTATGGTTTTCAGGGTCTGATGATGGAGTAGGAGAGTAAGCACTGGAACTCCATAGTGGAGCATCGTATACTAGCCGTGTTTGGGTTTATTGCAATTGTCGTGAGATGAACTTGGACCATGTATAGTTTTCAGGGTCTGATGATGGAGTAGGAGGGTAGGCACTGGAACTCCATAACGGACCAACGTTTCCTAGGCGTGTTTGGGCTTGTTGGAATTGTCGTAAGATGAACTTTGACCTTATATGGTTTTCAGGGTCTGATGATGGAGTAGGAGGGTAAGCACTGAAACTCCATAGTGGAGCATCGTATCCTAGCCGTGATTGGGGTTGTTGGAAATGTCGTGAGATGAATTTTGACCATGTATAGTTTTCAGGGTCTGATGATGAAGTCGGAGGGTTGGCACTGGAACCCCATAGCGGAGCATCGTATTCTAGCCGTGTTTGGGCGTATTGTAATCGTATTATGTGCATTTTGGCCAAATATGGTTTTCTGAGTCTGTTGGTGGAGTCAAAGAGTAGGCACTGAAGCTAAATACTCATTATAAATGTGAAATAAATTGATATTGGGTGAAAATATGGTATAAGTAACATAATAAAATGGTATGAATAATTAATGTTGACTAAAAAATAAAAAATAAATTACAGTTTAAAAAAACTAAAAAAACACGCTTTAAAAAGCCCTGCACTAAAAAGTGTTAAATAATTATAAAATTGAACCTAAATATATTCTTTGTCTATCCCGTAAGGGCCTAAATGTAAGCAATTTTTGTAATTAAGTTCAATATTTGAATGAAAAGCGTGGGGCGCTTTTCCTTGTAACCCAATAGAATTTCTAAGCATTATCATTATCATGAAGAAATATCGTAAATTACAAAATGAAAAGTGCCACACACTTTTCATTCAAATATTACTAGCCGAGGCGTATCCGTGCGTGTAAGACCTTTACTGCAGGGCTATTTTAAAACGCGCGGATTCGATATCGGAAACGGATTCAAAAACTACCGAGGCGATATTCCGCAAATGCTTTTTTAATTTCCGAATTCGAATATTTTTGATGTTTCTTTACGGAAATATCAATTCGATTCATCGAAAAGTTTTCGGAAATTTAAATAGCAATTGCTGAAATTCTAATCCAATTTTTTTGAATCCGTTTCCGATATCGATTCCGACGTTTTAAAATAGCCATGCTGGGCTCGCACGGGCACGGGATATACGAAATTATCAAAGTTCGAACAAAAAGGACAAACTGATTGAATATTGTGACCGGTAGCTAATGGTGAGGACTGAGGAGTGAGTGACATGTTGGGGAGTACGAAAAACAAACAAAAAGTTTCTAACTATATCGTAAAATCTGAGACAGAAAGTAAATATTACCTTGCAGGTAGCCATTTTGTTATTTTGGTAGCCAGTTCTAAACGTTGATAAATTATTTTTCAACACACTTGCTCGTAAAGAGACATTTATTGCACCGTTTTTAGTATCTTAATGCAGCTTATTAGTTATTACGCACTAGTGCTTTTTACTTTACATTATCGTACAGTTTTATGACAGGTATAATCCCGATTATATTAAGTTTGTACCTCAATGCAATTGATATGTGCGTACACGAAACATTCTTAATTTAAACGGGTAAAACAGTTTGACAGCGAATTGTCAAAAATTAACTTGCGCGCCATATTGTTGGGGTTTTCATTGATTATTATTAAAAAATCTACTTAAAAAATATGTCTGTATTTTTCCTCACAAGTGTATTAAAAAACGCTTAATATCGCCTCGTCTGTAATGGTCCAACTTTGCACACATGTATCATAATGTAAGTACTATTGTGAATTGAGAACGCATAGAGACTTTCGAATAAAATGCATGTACTGGCTGATGACAACATTTGCATTACAAAAAATTCCTAATCAAGTCAATTTATAAATCTTAGACATTTATGGCCAAATAAAAAGTATTTTTTTTTTATACCATTGTATTTTCCATTGTATTTAACACTTTCGTTGAAACTACGTCAAAAAGCGGGGTATCGACAGTGAGCTTCCATGTTTTCATACATCGAAAGTTCACGTTCAATTACTTCATTCATATCATAACATTTCTTGTATCGTTTAGTTCTTAGGCAGTTAACACACTGCTACGCATCACGCTGCATGTTGCGTATCAACGAACGAAAATGAACGCGCGTGGATGCATTCTGTGTGTTGGACTGTGCGTGTTTTCTATACAAACGTATCTTAAAAGCGACGTTAAAACACGCATTCACGCGCTACGCTGCGTGGTGCGTGACAGTGTGTTAACCGCCTTAGAGTGATCAATATAATTAATTGTAATAAACTTTGTATTAATTTGAATGGAGTTGGAAAATTTAATTTCCATTAGGTATTGTAAACTTCAAACAGATTTGATACTCAATATTCCGAACGTAGGCGTAGGTATAATATCGTTAACAACATTGATTCAAATCTAGATGAATACAAAGGCTTTCATGTTGACAATACGAGATGAGATACTCGTATGTGATTTTTTTGCTCTGCCATCTATGATGATTTTCGTCTTTACAAAGATTATTGTATTTCTATTTTTGATTATTAAATTTTGAGGCTTAATAAAACCTCACCGCCGGTAGGAGGAAGGGTGTAAAAAACCACGTCATTGGACGACCCCTAAATCTACAAAAAGGAGCGGCGAATTGCGAGTCGGACTCGCATACTGAGGGTGGAAGTGTGGCTGTCCCTTTCATTTTTATTATATGTTGCTATTGCTATAGCGGCAATATATACTGTGAAAGATTGAATTATTACGATGTGAAAATTTCAACTTTTTACCCATTACGGTTCATGAGATACAGCCCACTGTCAGACAGACGGATAGACGGATGGATGGACGGACGGACAGCGGTGGCTTAGTAATAGGGTCCCGATGGCACCCTTTGAGTAGGGAACCCTTAAAACGGACCCCAAATGAAACTAATTGGGGACCCCTTAAACTAAACTGGAAATTAGTGGTCTAGAAATGTGTCTAGAAACCTGAAATATTGCGCAAAGAAAGGTTTTCAATAATTATTCCCTTAGTGGTTAAAGATATTGGGACGAAAAGCTAATCTGGTTTAAAAATTTAACTTGTTTTTTCTAATCCAGTGGCGTAGCGTAGTGGGGACGGGGGCGGCAGTTTTAGGGGACCACAAAATTTCACAATAAATAATCGGTAATAATAAAAGGTATATCTCTAATAAATATTTAAATCATTTCATTCAGTGGTGGATTATATTTCCCAAGTATAGGCTGTTAATTTTTTGCCCAGTTCCTATATTATTTTTACAATCCAATAATTTAGTTGAAATTGCATATTATATTTTTGGGTACATTTCTGAGTAAATTAAAGTTCAATCATGTAGGTACCGACCGTCAATCATGACGTGAATCATGGGCCGGGGTAATGTTTGCTCCTTTCCGCAAGACGTGAGAAAAAAGACGGTCCCAAAGCCGCCCCTAAAATCTGCCGACCTGGGAGTAAGCCTATTTTGCCTGCTGGTAAATCGGCCACTGATTTCATTTCATATTTATGTCGCTCCTATAATTCGGACCGATTAGGTTATCTCTAAGATTACTGTATATTTGGAGTCTTTTGAATTTAAAGACCTAAATAAGGGGCGGCGAAAGTCTGCGCCCGGGGCGGCTGAAACCCACGCTACGCCACTGCTAATCTTTTCAATGATTATTGTATTTAGTCTGAAACAAAGATTATCTAATTTTAATATGTTTGATCTTCAAACTAAAAGAAGTAGGTAATTGGTATCCACCGCTTTTTGCTTATCAGACTGATTTAAAGCCGGGTTATAAATTTACTATTCAAAGTTTAATTTATATCGTCTCGAAGAACCTTTGAATTATTCTGGAAGGTTTCCAGCTTCCTAACTTCTTACAATTCTTGAATCCTTAGTCTAGATTTTGATCTGTATAATATGTTTTACGTGATAAAATATTTTTACGGTTCTGTATTCGATATTTTATATTTCTGTTCTTGTTGATAGACTTTTGGTTTGAGATAGAAATAAAGTAACTTAAATTAATATTGTGTGGAATGATATACCACATTTCTATGTTGCATTCCCACACATTCTCTATTCCGGCAGTTCCATTAATTCAGTTTCAATAAATGTTCGAATTCATAGACAATTGTACCTTCTATAATTGTTATTTAGATGAAAAGCCACTCTGGTTCAATAATTCAGTGTCGATTGTGTACGTTATTTTAGTGGCTACTCGGAAATAATTAATGTTGGCAAATTTATGAAGAACTAGCTGTCCCCCGCGGTTTCACCCGCGTTCCCGGGATAAAAAGTAGTCTTCTCCATACCATAGGCTATCTGCATGCCAAATTTCATGATGATCCGTTGAGTAGTTGGGGCGTGAAAACGTAACAAACAAACAAACTCACTTATGGCAGATTCCTATAATTTACGGACCGTTATCGATCTCTGTGGTTAAAATTAAGATAATAATCGTTACTAATAATGAAGCAAAAACCTCAAAGCTTTGCATAGCAGACCCTTCCATATGGAAGTAGCTATCACAGGTAACATTAGCTTACGAAATGATCTATATGCCCAGTTTGGCAATAAAAAACCTACCATTAGTAAGCAAAACGATTCGTTTTTGTTTATAGAAACCGGGCATTAGAGGATAAGTTAGGAAGTTAGGATTAGGATTGTACACACTGTGGAATACGCAGTTCGATGGCCGTAAAATGCCCATTTTCACCAATCAATGCCCAAGTTGGGAAACTTAAGATATTTGCATGAAAAGCTGTAATTTTGAGTTGTGTTAAGAAGACTCCTAATACAATTCAAAATGTCAGCTTTTAACTAACGCTTAGGAGACCTAGGCGTTAGGTAAAATATATCATTACATTATAATCTTTGTCTGTGGCTACAAAATCTCAATAAGAACTTCGATTTGTAAAGAATCTAGACGAGGTTTGGGAATCAGTGGATAACATTTTCAGGATATGTATTATTACAAACATACTATGTATTATTAATGTTTAAAAAAACACAGCAACAAAAGTGTTAAATGTCGATTTATTCATAATATATTAAAACCCAAATCGATACTGGTGTTTGACAATTATTTTTTCATTTATATTAAAAACCGTTTTAAAACCGGTAAAAAATAGTTATCAAAGTCATAAACTCTGTGATATTTGCTAGGTGCTACAGGGGGAAAAGTCACGATCGACAATGTTGCTAGAATCTAGATTCGAATCCCTCATAGGACGTAGCGTCGCGTCGTAGAAAGGTTTTATTTTTACCGTGCTTGTAATTTCGTCGGACTTTGGCTGCCACTGTCGAAAGGATAAAATGTTTTTGTGGAAATTACAACGAAACGGTCTTTCGGCTAGTAACAAACATACGAAAATATCCAATCCGTTTTTAGGTTTTTATCTTATCGTGGACATTTTTGACATATCTTTTACACACATCGTCACTTCGCTACCGAGAGATTCTGGTCAAAAAGTCAGAGAATATTTATCCAAAAATAAAAAAATAGATTTATAAAATTCCGTACAGGACATAACTGCGTCTACACGTGTGGTGTTCACGTGTAAGCTATTATTTACAGCAGTGAAAATATTGCCAGTAAATCCGAGTCCATCGGTAAAATCCCGTGGACTTTTTAGCCGCTTTGGCGAGTCCGCACTCCCGTCCCGCACGCACGACGCGCCAATATTTTTCGTTTCGAAACCGATTTATGTCGTCGTCGATTCCGATCGTTTATTTGTTCAGGTGCCCGGTACGAGTGATTAAGTTGTAAAAAAACCGGTACCCAGATACCAATCTTTCCCGGTTTATTTGCCGCTTTAATTTTGCATTGGACAGGTTTTTCTCGATTCGGGGATCTCGTTGTTTTATTTATTGCCGTCATTCTGTTGATGTTTTTTATTCCGATTGAATAATTGGGGATTGGGATTCTAACGAGGCTTTATCGTTATATTTAATCAGTATTGTGACGTGGATCGTTTTGGGAATAAGGGTTGAATGGGCTTGTACAAATTATACCTTTGGTTATGCAAAGTCGTTGAATTTTAAATGTGATTGGTATATCCTTTATCCGTTGTACATAAATACAAAGAACAAACGTCTCTGCAATTCCTTACTAGGATCATAAAGACGAAAGTGAATAATGTCTGTCGGTCTCTGTGTTTTGATTATGCAATTGTACTTCACATAATACATATGAAATGAAATAATTTATCAATTCAAATAGGCCTTACCAACGAATATTATTTCATTATTATTTATATAAGTGGAATAAGGCTTTGTATAATAATTGGACTGTTTTACAAAAAACTTAAACCGACTTCAAAGTACCCTAAGAAGTAATCAAATCCTGATCTGATGACAATGAGACGAAACGGGAAGTGTACCCTTTCAAATAAAAAAATAATTTTCCAAATCGGTTAATAAATGACGGAGTAATGAGGTAACAAACATAAAAAACCTAAACCTGCCCTTAATTTTTAACCTCCTCCTTTTTTTGAAGTCGGTTAAAAATTAAGGGCAGACTGTATAAAAAATTCTTTAGTTTCGTCATTCTTCTTCTTGCTTGTTAATAAATATATTTTTTTAGTTTGAAATCTTATTGAATCATGAAATTAAATTAAGTCACTGAAGCAATTATCGACTCTAAAGCTAAGATTTCCAGTTGCCAAGCAATTATGTGAGCGAATAATTTGTGTTGATTATCTTTGATTTGAGCTTGCCAATTTGAAATTAAAAGCAGTTTATATCTTAATTATACCTATTGTTTGGGTGCGTGATTTACTTGAGTGTAACTAGACCCTAAAAATAACATATTTTACACTGTTCCTTAATTTTATGACATAAGGTTGTACCAAGGCCTTAAATAACCGACGAGGCCCGTAAAGGTAGGTACGTAAATACTGTAGCTCCTTTCGCCGAAAATCATTCAAGAATTATCGTATCTTGAGGTAGAACATCAGAAGGAGATATGTCACAGAAATATAAATTTCTTCATCTATATTTCCAAAGAACAAATTAAAATTTCTTTTACATATTATTTTGAAAACAAGCAAAAAAGTCTTCTAAGGTGTAATAAATAATGGAAAGAAAATAAATGTATAAGTTATTAATTTATTATTTACAACAAATATATACAAAATACAAACTATATATAGAAAATTCCCTCAAGCCTGCCGCTGCTTCCGATTAACGGCAGGGTTCCCAGAAGGCTGGCAGCGTTTCCTCTTTGGGTAGCCAAGCTGACGCGTTGGCGGAAAAAGCTCCCCGCCCGCTTGGCTCCAGAGGTCTCGATCGATTTTGATGACAATTAATGATTCTTTATTATAGTTTCACCTTCTACTTTCTTAATGTCATCAAAATTTAAATAATTTATTTATTTAAATTTAAAAATTATATTTTCTTATTTTCCTTCAGTTCACTGGGGAGACTTGAATTTTCACTCCATACAACCAATGACTAACTTAAGAAACTTTCAGACTGATAAAGTATGTAATGCTGTCATTTTGAGTAGCGTTAGGAGTCTCCTAAAAGCGTTGGGCAGCTTTTAGCTGGTTGGTGAAATTGAGCATTATTCCTTTCTTTTTTTTTTCTTGCATACCTGCACTGATTTAAAGCCAGCTGTAGTCTGTGTGTATCTTACAATAAGGTTCATATGTACGTACATTATTTTACAGCTAGAAATATATTTTCACGGAAAAAGGTGAATAAGTACTTACTGAAATTGAATTATGGAATCCACTGACTTACCCAATGAGTTTAGAATTCATTAAGCAATTTGTGCCCCGAATCGCTATTCATATTCCCTAAACAGGTCGATGGAGCAGAATTGTGTAACGCGATAAACAGTCGATACCTCGCGTTCACCTTGTTATCAATACAATGATCTTACTAATCAAATTGTTTCTGGAGATACTCATTTTGCAAATCTGACGTGAGTTGATATTTTAACGAGTTGGCATTTATACTTTTATGAGGATGTTTCTATGTTCCTTTTGTTGTTGATTTGTTCTAAATGCATCCAAAATCGAATGGATACTTTGATATGGTATCTTTTCGAAACGAATGTTTGTTCGTTATGCTGAAGATCTTATCTATGGCAATAATTTTGAAATCGCGAATCTACATTGAATTTAAAATTCAAAATTATTTTTTTCTTTCTAAAAGTGGACTGTATAACTTTATAATGATGGTATAGATTTTTTGAAACGTTATATTACTGTATTATTATTTTTGTTTGCTAACTCAGGTTTGATTATGATGAGAAAATTGTTTTTTTTTAAGTTCCATGCAAAATCTGCATAAATCCAAAATTTTGTGAATGAATAAAAATATTTTTTTATAAATTAGTATTTTTAAAATCATCATCGGTTGGCGATAATTTTGAAAATGTTAACAATGGGATAAATAACCTAATCATCTCGACGGTCCCTACGTATAAACGGACATGTCAAAAACCATGGTTTACAGGAGAGCGAAATAAAGATTCAAATCAATCTAGAAATAATACTATGTAATAATTTAATATTTTTGATGTTGTAGTGTTATACCGAGTTTAGAAAGTTTATAATGATACTATGTACTTTCCAAATTTATCAGATTTTCTTTGAAAAACTGACAGATGACTGCTTTTACATCGCCTTGAAAATAAATCTTTAACAGTTAAGTCTAACATATCTGTTTATACGTAGAAGATAACATAACACAAATTTATGAAAGAATTTAAGAAAATATTAAAGAAAATATGGCATTATATTTCCATCTTAAAAAAAGTTACCTTAAAAATCGTTAGTTCATATCCGTGAATTTATAAAATACACTGATGTAGACATATCTGTTTATACATGGTCATTACAAACTGACTTATGACGATTACTTTGCAATTAAAAAAAAGACATGTTGGTGAAAACTAAAATAACGGAGAGGGTTGAGGGAGATATTTGTTAATTAAAAAGTATTTTAAATTAAATTATTAATTTTAATAGTCAATCAACAATTCTTTATATTTTTATAAGACTCAATAAATTAAGAACTTAAAAATATAAAATCACAGCGTCATTGAAGATTAAACTAGAAAATAACGGCCTTACTCAAAAACGCTATTTAACTAATCCTACTGATTTAATGGTCTAATAAATAACGCCACCTTTCTGACATTGACAAACAATTTGACCTTATTAGTGTTTCATGAGTTAGGGGGTAAGTGTTAATTCTAGCCAGATCAATTATTAAAAAAACCGGAAGAGTCGGACTCGCTCACGGAGGATTCCTTACAATAATAGTAATATTAACTAACTCAACTTTGCTATGAAATTATTTATTATTAGTTATTTATTATAGACGGATGGACAGCGGAGGCCTAACTCCTGCTATCCATCCGTCCGTCTGTCTGTCCGTATGTAAGTTAACAAGATGGTTGCCCAGCGCATAAACTTGTCCTGTACGGGAAACATTATTTAAACTCATATTTGGTGACCTCCTAGTGGTATTTCAACTCAAGCGTCTTCCGAGTTTTGGGAAGGCACGTAAAATCGTTGGTCCCGGCTATCACTTAATTGTGATTATCAGTACATTAAGGGCTAATGATGATGATGATGATGATACCGAAAGGTGGATAGCGGACGACTTAGCTAAATTTTGTGGCCTCCTCATTCTCCGTACCAAAATACCTTAGATTTCTTTTACTGGGGCTGCATACAAGAAAAAGTGTGCTGCTGAAAACCAATATAAAATCTAGGTAAACTGCGCTATAAAATTATGGTTCTCGCTTTATGGAATAAATAAAATAAATATCCTGGGACATTCCTCACACACGGTCATCTGATCCCAAACTAAGCAGAGCTTGTACTATGGAAACCAGATAACTGATATAATACATATACTACTTTTTGTTTGTAAATAAAAAGTTTCAAGTATTGTACTGTTTTAAAATTGTGAATAAATGGGTCTTCTTTAGAAACTACTTGCCGGGGTTAGTGTAGTACTTTTTTAAACTATGATGTGTCAAAGTTCGCTGGTATATTTTTCCTAAAACATGACTATCAATTATTTTTGACTAAATTAACAATGTTCGTTGTTAGATTTGTGACTACGAATTGATAGCATGGTTATATAGGAAGACGTTATTAAAAAAAAAACACTGCAAAATTGGGAAAGGGGATAGAACCTTTGTGGCATAGCTAGCCGCCGCCATTTTGGTTTTTTTTCAATGTCGCGGCGCACGATGAAACTGGTATATATGGGTAGAGGACACTTATACAAACAAAAAATGTTAATCAATATGGTGGCCTAAAGTGTCACGTTTCCGAGATATTTGGAGGTAAAGATCGCCATATGAGAATTATGACAATCATTAAAAATGAACTTATTACGTGTTTATACGCATTCGATTGTATTCAAATAATAGTTCCCAGGTTGATTTATATTTTTTTTTGAATAGATTAAAACTAGGAGCACGAAAAACAATATTTTTAATTACTTAACTACTAAACAGCATCGTAATATTCGCTATGAACCACAATGTTGTCAAAGTAGCTCGGATCGTGACTTGTTTTCCATCTTGTCATTATTATATTAAAAAAAATGACAATACTTGTCCTAAAATCTATGTTACCAAGTTAATTGGAACTAAAGATCGCTATGTAATGCTATCTGGGCGCCAAAATTGCAATAGCGTCGTAAATAAATAAAAAAAAACCCCGTCCCGCGGCCGGCCCGACCTAATAAAACTTTCACCTACATGAAAGTCCCGTCTTCGTGGAAGACTGCTTACGTGCACACAATGCCAAAAAGGGCGATAGATCAGACCCGACGAATTACAGGCCTATTGCCATCACCTCCCATTCTCTCTAATGTCATGTAGCGAGTGATCAACACGCAACTCTTGAGATACCTAGAGGATCACGATTTGTTGAGTGACCGACAATATGGCTTCCGCCATAGTCCCTTGGCTGTGATGTGTCTATGTATACACTAGAAGGTCACCAGCCGAGTGGTCACTTGCCATCGAGAGTCAAGATGGCGAAGGCGTTCGATCGGGTCTGCCACCGGTGTCTTCTAACGAAGCTACCAGCATATGGGCTTCCCGAGGGACTATGCAAATGGTTCGCCAATTTTCTGTCCAGCAGATGCATAAGAGCTGAGAGATATAAATGCTGGCGTCCCGCAAGGGTCTGTACTGTCCCCAACACTGTTCCTGCTGTATATCAATGAAATGCTGACGGCATTCATTGTACAGAGGACGCGCATCGCCCGCACCGCACCACCTACCCGGCCCACTGACCCACTGCCTATGTTTACTACGTCAGCACCTTTTACGAAGCCCATGCCTGAAAAGGAATCGAAGCGGGCTTGTGATGATGGTTTTGAGATAGTGCAAAGCAGGAAGCACCGTCAGAAAACGTATAAGAACCGATGCGGCATAGCTCCTGTGGAGCCCAAGCAAACCATGCGTGCTGCCATGCCAAACACTCCGGTGTATATTTCTCGTCTACACTACGCCATCAAGGCGGAGGACTTCATGGAGTACATTCGCCAAAGAATCAAGTACTCGCTGAGGGTGCAGCTGTTGGATTCGAGCCGCAACGTCAACTTCAAGGCGTTCATGGTGCGAGTATCAACACATTTTCTGCACCTCGTCATGGAAGAGGACTTTAGGCCGCAGAACGTGGTGTTCCGTCGCTTTCGCGGACAAGTGCCACATGATCGCACGAAGACATAGTGCAGTGCAGTAGTGTTAACTAAAATATGCTTAAGTGTTTTATACTAACAAAAATGTTTTACTATAATATTTATGTTAGTTTGTAAGGTATTTATCTATGGGCCACAGTAGCCTGATAATAAAGATTTATTATTATTATTGCAAATATTCCTCGTTTCGTGGTGGAGGAAAGCCGCGAACGGCTTGTGTCTGAAATCGAGAGCTCACTAACTATTGTCTCCGATTACGGTCGACTAAACCTAGTCCATTTCAACCCCACTAAAACCCAAGTCTGCGCGTTCACCGCTAAGAAAACCCCATTGACTGTGGCTTCACAATTCCAGAAAACGGACATCAGTGAAAGCATCGGGATCCTCGGCATCAACATTTCTAACCTAGCATCCAAGTGCTCAACAGAGCGAAGCAGTACTTCACATCGGAGCAAAGGTTGCAACTTTACAAGTCGCATGTCCGGCCTTATATGGAGTACTGCTCTTACCTGGATACCAGTTTGGGCCTTTAGACTCAGTTCAGCGACGTGCCATTAGAATCGTCGACGATCCCGAGCTCACAAGCGGCTTAGGGCCCCTCAATCTGAGGAGAGACTGCCTCCTTATGTGTGTTCTACCGCTTGTACAACAGACAGTGTTCTGTAGAATTGTCCCATCCAAAATAGTATCGAACTATGCGGTCTCAAAGGAGCTTTCTTCGCTTACAGTCAGGCGGGCCGGCCGTATGTTTGTTTGCTACCTAAGTAGTGTAAAAAAAACCTTTTATTTAAAGGTTTGAGGTCACGGCTTGTTTCTATTATGTGTTTTATTTTATTTTTAAAACCGTGATGCAATATTATTTGACCACTATTGCTTAAAAACAAGAACATAAATTGTACTTAATCAACATTAAACTATTGTCATTCGTCTCATATTATATATACATCTATATTTCAATATCTCGGTAACATGATATTTTAAGACAAGTATTGTCATTTTTGGTTAATATAGGCGACATGGAAAACAAGTTAACCACTACGATCCGAGCTACTTGACAACATTGTGTTTCATTGCGAATATTGCGATGCGTTTTAGTAGGTAACCAATTAATGAATATTGTTTTTTCGTGCTCCTTGTTTACTATATTCTAATAAATAGTTAAATCAACCTGGGAACTATTATTTGAATACAATCTAATGCATATAAACACGTAATAAGTTCATTTTTAATGATTGTCGTAATTATCATATGGCGATCTTTACCTCCACATATCTCGGAAACGTGACACTTTAGGTCACCATATTGCTTAACATTTTTTGTTTGTATAAGTGTCCTCTACCCAAATATACCAATTACACCGTGCGCCGCGACATTGAAAAAAAATCAAAATGGCGGCGGGTGGCTATGCCAGCTCCCATACAAAAATGTTCGTACCCCTTTGTAATCACAGTGCCCAAGATATGGTCTAGGGTGTCGATTTTCAACTCTACTACAACTACGAGTAGTTTAATGATAAAAGAGTTGAAAATCAAAAGAAAAACAATCCATGTCTCGACTGGATTGTTATTCTTTTGATTACCATGCCGGTATAGACTAATCTTTCGCCCACTTGACCCACTTGACCTTAAGTATCGGGACATTATATTGTTGCTTTTATAGGTGAAATATTTTTTTATAAATTATGTACCTAGTTTATCCATTACAAACATACATACAATCAATCTCTTTCTCTTTATAACATTACTGTAGATAAACGTAAATGAACACGAAGTGGTAAATAAATTTTGTAATGAAACATATAAACAAACATGTAGGACATGCCTTCATTGACATTTATATTATACATTGCTAAGTTAGAAAAATTTTCACACTTTTTATGTATTAACTAATACTTTAAAATATACATTTCGAAATTATTACTTGATACTTCCCCATAAATCCATACTTAAATTTGACATGGCCGCATTCACACCGTGTGGCGCGCATTTTAAGACACAGTACAAAACGACAAGTCTGATATGTCCGCATCTACGACACAAATTCTTCGATTATAACATAGTTGTTCTCTTATACGTTTTTAATTTCCAGTAAACTACTTTATATTTTACTAAATATTGTATATGGATAGTTGCGTATCGATTGACTGAAACCAATTATGCAATAAAAAAAAAATGCATTTTTTGACATGTCTGTTTATACGTAGGGACCGTCGATCTGATATAACCTTCAACTGAAAACAATTATAATAGTCAACCCCAAACACTAGTTCTTCATTATCATGTTAATATAAGGCGATTTAAGCGGTCCGGATGTCCCGCGTCGCGTCCCGACGCGTCTCATCGCATATGCTACACCGTACGTACCTACGGCACGGTTACGGACGCGTGCCGTGTTGCAAGCTCCGTCGCCCGTGAAATTGACACGGGCGCGTAATATCTGCCTGTTGTGTTCATTCAATATTGTTGCGGGCTTACTGGTTTTGACACGATATCGAGAGTTGGTTTTTACCCGACTGACCCGGAAGGAGGGTTATGTTTTTCGATTGTATGTATGTATGTATGTATGTATGTATGTATGTATGTCTATTTCTTTGTGCCGCTCTGCAGCCTAAACGGCTTGATGGATTTAAGCATATGAGGTGTCGTTAGATTTGTCTTGACTGGGGGAGTGTCATAGGGTATATTATTTTTATATGGCGCCTAAGAATAAAAAATAGGGGGGGTATTAAAAATAAAAGTTTCGTTATTATAACAATATGGGTATCAAATTAAAGCTTGTAAATAGACCATTCCATATATGTATATATTGTAATACTTTTATGCTACCATTTTGACATAAACTGCAAAAAACCACGTTTAATGCAAGGACATTAGGTACTGACTGAGCCGTTACCATACGTAAATCACAGAGTTGCGATGGTTGTTAGCGTTCCTTTACCGTACCACTCATTTACTTACTAATACATACAACTCTTTCTGTATAAAACTAAAAAGTCTGAAATAAATTAAATTATTAAAAGAAACAAAAAACTCGACTGCGTAAAACATAAATTAACTGAAAAGAGCAAAACAAGCTCTTAAATCTATAGAATTTTGAATATAACTTGAATTGTATAAGGTATTGCAGTCGGGGATAAACAAATATTACAAAAAATACATAGGTATTGGTTGTCCCCGATTGCAATACCTTATAAAATTCAAGTTATATTCAAAATTCTATAGATTTAAGAGCTTGTTTTGCTCTTTTCAGTTAATTTATGTTTTACGCAGTCGGGTATTTTGTTTCTTTTAATAATTTAATTTATTTAACATACCATTTTTGGGTTTTGTAGACGTTATTCGTAAATTCGTATTAGATTTTATCTGATTTCACACACATCTAACGGACACATGTTTATCAAATGATACTTGTTTCGTTTTTGCCAATGTTCATTGAGATCGATATAGCCGGTCGTTTAATTGTGGAGTTGTAGCGAGCAAAATGCGAGTTTTTTTTTAAATTCCAATAAAAATACGTAACTTGATATATATATCTTAATTTGCAAATATTATTATTATTCAATCTCTCGAGCTCCTAACTAGATCTAAAAATATTAAAAACCGTAAAAATAAGCAGATTGAAAATCAAAATGGCTGACATTCGGACGTAAAAGGAGATAATTTTGTACATATGATGAAAATTATCAGTAGTTAGCCAACCGCCAAAAAATACTACGTATAGAATTTAACCTAAGGATAACTGAGAATATATTTTAATTTATTGGTACTGGCAATACAGTACACGTGGTGCGTTGTGTAAACACGCGTGAAAGTGCCCAGTCAGCGACACGCTTGCGGTTTCAACGCGGTGCCAAGATGGCTGCCAATTTCACAGCTGACAACGGGCATGTGAAATGTCAACCTCGGCACGCGTCTGGTTGCAATGAAACGTAATTGATTGTTAAATTAATTGTGTTTACTTGCCACCGGTTGGATTCCCACTCCCGGTTGCACGTAAATGCATTAATTGATATTGAATTAAACGGTGTAATCTCACTTATATAAACTGTTCCACAGTACTACCTTGGCTCGCGTAAAACAGTGACATCAATTGTTATAATAGAACGCGCGTCCCTCGTGAGACGACCAACATTTATGGAAAGGCAAATCTTTATTGTAACGTACGGCGACTCAAACTATTTAATTACTAGCTGCAGTTTCTCCCGCGTTCCCAGAATAAAAAGTTGCCTATGTCCTTCTCCATACCATTGGCTATCTGCATGCCAAATTTTATGATGATCCGTTGGATAGTTGAGGCGTGAGGGCGTAACAAACAAACTCACTTTCGCTAGAATATCTACGAGAATTATTTCATACTTTTCAGTGTATATCTAATTTAAAGTTGGTTTTATTCTTGACTGCTTATCAATGCGTTAATATTGTAACACTAATATTTAGATACTCACAAAGACTTCGCCTTAGCAACAAAAATTCAAGAGTCTTATAAAAATCATACAATAATAGAGCTTAGGGGAAATTAAACATAAACATTAATTTCTGTGCGCGTAGATACGACCGAGCTTCCCTGAAAGGCTTTAAATCCATTGTAAGTGGATTTATGGGTTTTTGCTTCACTTTCTTACACTCTTGGGTGGTTGAGTCGTTTTATAATAAATGAAAATAAACTGGCAACATCAAAAGGGTTTTGATGAATGGCAACAGAATACTTTTTGTTTGTGCTAAACTGGCTTATTATTATTTTTTATTCGATGTTTTGTGACTTTGAGACTCTACCTCTCAAAGTCGTTGCGTTTATTCCCTCAAAGAGCAGCTCGACTGGGGATGTACCTCCACCTTACAGAATACCGCAGCCAAATAACTTTATGTTGTGTTCCTACGCGTAAGGTCGCTAGAGCTCATTGGGAAGGGGAAGGGTCGATAAAGCGTGAGTGATTCCACGTGTGTCCATATGGGTACGATAACCGCTTACCATCAGGTGGGCTCGTTTACCGACTAAGTCGAATAAAAAAGAACACTTGTTTACGTCATGCATGGGGCGGGGCTGGGTCTATGCTTTTAATTTTACAACATGCTTCGCTTGGTAGTATAGATGCAGGCCTACCTTGCCTTACTCCTTCTGAGTTGGCAAGGTGGCGTGGTCTTGAGGGAGAGCGCTACGGTCGTGTAGATCCTCAAGGCAAGTGCGGTGATGTTCCTTCTCGAGGTTGCCGCCCCGTTATTGGTCTAATTCCATATGAAATAGACGCAACAAAAATCACCGGGCTACTTAACACAGGGGTCGCGAGGTCATGCCCCTGGGTGTCCACCATCGAACAAGATCAGATGTTGGACAGCAATGACCTCCCGCGTGTTATTGCCGTGCGCGGGGACCCGTACGGGAGGATGATGGGATCCTGGTGGCTGAGCCGATGAGCGTAGGCGGTTTAACGACTCTGAGGCAACACTCCACTTTGGCCCGGATTTCTCTTTACACGGGAGGCCGCAGCTTAGCCAGCTGCGGTCAATCGGCTGCGGGGTCCGGTCAGACGGCCCCCAGGCGAGTTCACTCCCATTGGGGACTTGCAGGCGGCGGCGCTCGCTCGCATCGCTAGTGGTAGCGGTGTGAGTTGGTGCTGTGCAGTCTCGTGAGTAACCTATGGGAGGAGGACTATATCCCTCGACTAATCCCTGGTGCTACCGTAGCATCGCCACTTGAGCACTCCATGGCGGGTGGGGATAGTCGAGGGATGAATTAGATTAATCGGGATTTTTAATGGATCGTAGAAATAAAAACAACCACAAGGCGGGACCGGCGAAAGCTGGGACTGCGCTACAAAAGGCGGGACCGGCGAAAGCTGGGACTGCACACCTTAAGGCGGGACCGGCGCAAGCCGGGACTGCATCGACTTCAACAGGACCGCCCAGGGGCGGGACTGCAGCGGGATCGTATCGAGGTGGGGCTGCGGCGGGACTGTCGAAAGACGGGACTGCTGCGGAACTGTCAAGAGTCGGCACTGCTGCGGGACCACCGCTGGGCGGTACTGCTACCAAGCCCCCTGGGCATACGGGTACTGCCAAAACTGGCGCGACAAGGGAACCATGTGTTGGAGGTCAAACGACCTCGAACCTTGGGGCCTCGGACGCGACCGGCATAGGCAGCACCTCTTCGTCACCCGGCGGCCGGCATGAGTCAGGCTGGCGCCGGGCTCGACTATCGGGGGCGCAGAAAAAGAAGCGCCAAAAGCTGAGACAGCAGGCGGCTCTGGAAGGGACTCCTACGGGAGAACCATCAAAGAGGCCGCGTGCAACTCTCAGCAGCGACAGCGGGGACATGGCGGCCAAGAGGATGAAGACCCAAGGTCAATCGTCCTCGACCGGATCCTTTAGGGATGCGGTGGCGGCTGTGAAACTCGCTGTCGTCACAGTCAAGTACCCAGAAGAGTACTTGAAGGCGGAGGATCTGATGCCAATCCAGGAACTCATAATTGAGAAACTGGAAGAAGCACCAGATCCTCTACCTGTCGTCACAGTTGCTCCCGGAGTCGTCGCAGGTGCAGTTCATGTATCCTGCGACGACTCTGAAGCAGCTAGCTTGTTTCGGGGTGCCATCCACAACGTGGAACTTGGCTCCCTGAAACTAAAGGTCGTCAACGCCAAGGACCTTCCAAAGCCAGTTAAAATGGCTTGGAAGTGTCGCAACTTGGCGTTGCAAGACTCTGCCCGGGCCATTCGGTTGCTCCAGCGGCTTAACCCAGCCTTGAGGACGGACGACTGGAAAGTCGTGAATACGCTCACTGAGCAGACCGGCATCCGTCGTATCGTCCTCATGGACGGGGTGTCCGCTGGGGTCATCAAAGCCGCGGGCTATTGTCTTCCAGGAGGAATTGAACGATACTCGTTCAAGCTCCTGGAAGAAGACAAAGGAGAGGAACCCACTGCAGAAGCAGGAGTGGAGCCCTCCGTAGATGGACCACCGCAGTGTGAGGAGGCCATCGACAAAGTCCCGGCTCATGACGGAGTGCAGGAGGCTGTGATCCAGACCGGGGAGTCAGAGGTGGACTTCGAGGATGACATCCTCGAGGGCCTTGATACCCTGGGGATCGCGTCGCCAACTGCTCTCGAGGAAAGCCAGGCGATGGAGGGGGAGCCTCTAAACTGAGGCCCTCCTATAACAGAGCAACCCTTCACCCATCAATACATCCAAGATGGAGGGACTAAGGTGTGTACAAATTAATTTGCATCATTGCAGAGCCGCTACTGCCCTTCTGGCTCGGCAATTGAAGCTTAACACATTCGACGTTGCCTTGATACAGGAACCATATTTGTATAAAGGGACCATAAAAGGCTTAGGTGGGACAGGGGGCATGGTGTTTTATGACTGTCCAACTAATGACGCGAGGACTTGCATCTATATCAGGGGCGGTATAGAGGCATTGCCCTTACGTACTTTCTGTTACAGGGATCTCACAACAACTATGATCCAAGTGGGGACGGGAATAGAGAAAAGGAGAATTATCCTTGCCTCTGCCTATCTCCCATATGAACAAAAGGAACCAGTAACACCACTAATCAGAAGACTGGTTGACTACGGCACCCAAGAAAATCTTGATCTGATACTTGGCTGCGATGCGAATGCACACCACGTCGTTTGGGGCAGTTCAGATGTCAACAAACGAGGGGAGGATTTGTTGGACTTTGTGGTAAGCTCTTCTTTACAAATCCTTAACGCAGGCAATAAACCCACTTTCAGGACCTCTGTGAGAACTGAAGTTATTGACCTGACACTGGCTTCAAACAGGGCCAGCGCTCATATTGAAAACTGGCATGTATCGGACGAAATCTCTCTGTCTGACCATAATTATATATGCTTTAGGTTTAGGACGGCGGGAAAAGCCGAAACTAGACGAAGGAGAAACCCAAGGCACACAAATTGGGACTCGTACAGGAGGGACCTTAAAGTAAATCTAGGTAGCCCTAAAGGTAAGCTTAATTCCATACTAGACATAGAATTTGAAGCGGATAGAATCAAGACGGGCACCATCGGTGCATGGGAAGATAATTGCCCGGAGAAAAAGGCCTTTTGCAAAAAGGTACCATGGTGGACTCCTGAACTATCTAAAATACGTCAGGAAACACGACAGGCCTTCAATGATGCAAAAGCTAGGGAAGATTTTTCTGGCTATTCTAGCATGCTGACGAGGTATAGCACGGCGGTACGCAAGGCCAAAAGAACAAACTGGCGGCAGCACTGCACCTCCATCGAAGCTCTGCCGAGCGGAATGAGGTTGTGCAAGGCAATGTCCATGACCAAGACAAACCCACTATCATCTGTAAAGGATGAAAATGGGCATGTCACGGAAACTGGACAAGACACTCTGGGCGTGATGTTTAGGACTCACTTCCCAGAATGTATACTGCGCGACAGCGAAGAAGAGGAACCAGTCACAAGTGACGAGCTCACAAGGCACACGTCCAAAAATAACTGGCTCACGGCAAAGAAAGTGGTAGATGAAAATAAACTGAAGCTTGCCATAGCGGGCTTCCAGCCTCTCAAATCCCCTGGTCCTGATGGCATCTACCCAATACTATTGCAAGAAGGGGCATCTATTTTGATACCCCATTTGAGCAGGCTTTACAGAGCCTGCATAGCCTTTGGGTACGTACCCAAGGCATGGAGGGAGGTCAAAGTCACCTTTATACCGAAGGTGGGTAGACCGACCTACGAAGATGCTAAAGCTTATAGGCCTATCAGTCTATCATCTTTTCTCTTAAAAGCTCTGGAGAAACTGGTAGACAGATACCTAAGAGAGGGACCACTTAAAGTATTCCCTCTACATAACCTACAGTGCGCCTACAGCCCTGGCAAATCTACGGAAACGGCATTGCACTATGTTGCGAGTCGAGCCGAGGCTGCGCTAGAGGGACAAGATATCTGCGTCGGGGCTTTCCTCGACATAGAGGGAGCCTTCGACAAGACAACATTTGAGTCCATACGCATTGCTGCAAAGGAACATGGCATTAACGATACCACGTGCAACTGGATTGACTATATGCTGAGAAGCAGGATAGTCAGATCGGAACTAATGGGAGACAGACTTAGCGCAAAAACAACAAGAGGTTGCCCGCAAGGCGGAGTGCTGTCACCATTATTATGGTGCTTGGTAGTAGACTCGCTACTTACCAAACTCAATACCGGACCATTCTACACAGTAGGCTATGCAGACGACATAGCAATAATGGTTAATGGTAAATTCCCGAACATAGTCTCTGGATTATTACAACAGGCATTGAGGATGACAGAGGAATGGTGTACAAAGAACCACCTCTCTATCAACCCAAGCAAAGCAGTCATTATTCCATTTACGAGGAAGAGACAACTAGGAAACTTAGGAGAGCTCTTCCTCAATGGAATAAAGCTGCCCTGGTCCACCGAAGTTAAATATCTGGGTGTAACTCTTGATAAAGAACTTAGGTGGAAAACTCATGTGGAAAATATTACGACAAAAGCCCTACGAGTGTTCGGCATGTGTCGTTCCACCTACGGTAAAACTTGGGGGCTAAAGCCCAAAGTGATACGATGGCTGTATCGGACAATGATAATACCTATTATCACATACGGCAGCATAGTGTGGTGGCCAAGAATAAAGCTTGCCTCGGGCAAAGCGCCACTCACTAGGTTACAAAGAACAGTGTGTCTCGGAATCACGGGTGCTTTCAGGACAACACCTACGGCAGCGATTGAGACATACCTCAATATCCCTCCTCTGCATATGATGGTTGAATTGGAGGCAAGGAAAGCATTACATCGTCTTGCCGTTGCTGGACTATGGGACGCCTCCAAGCCAAAGACCAACCATAAAAAATTCGATGGAAATGAAAGTCTGGATCGGGTAACAAGCATGATATCCGATAAAATGCAAACTATGTTTGTGTTTGAAAGATCTTTCAAGGTCCAAATCCCTACAATAGGGGACTGGACGAAGGGACTCGATCCACCAGAACAGGA
The DNA here is from genome assembly GCA_951394255.1 of Polyploca ridens. Classification (NCBI taxonomy): domain Eukaryota; kingdom Metazoa; phylum Arthropoda; class Insecta; order Lepidoptera; family Drepanidae; genus Polyploca; species Polyploca ridens. The sequence goes on from OX596252.1 coordinate 15,651,028, forward strand.
TAGTCTGGTGTGGTACACTGATGGATCCAAAATGGAATCAGGTACAGGAGCGGGAATATACGCAAAAGGTTACAAATGTAGCAAAAGCTTAGGGAAGATGGCGACTGTATTCCAAGCAGAAACATATGCCATAATAACCTGCGCTCAAGAGAATATAGATAGAGGGACCAGAGGTAAATCCATATATATTCTTAGTGACAGTCAGGCTGCAATCAAAGCCATGGCATCCTACAAAGTGGACTCCAGACTTATTCTGGATGCTGTCCAAACCCTAAACAGGCTTGGGAAGCATAACAGGGTAAGACTGATGTGGGTCCCGGGGCACAAAGGAATCCATGGTAACGAAGTGGCAGATGAACTGGCAAGAGAGGGCTCAGCAAATGACTTTGTGGGTCCAGAACCATGTGTAGGCATATCGACGTGTCTCGTAAAAGCCACATTTAGGGAGTTTGCAGATCAAAGACAACGAACACATTGGCTGTCCAATACCGGTCTACAACACTCCAAGAAATTCCTAGGCTCTAATTTCAAAGCCCGGGAATGCATTTGGAATATGAGCAGGGGGCAAATCCGCTACCTGCTTGGGGCCTTTACTGGGCATTTTGGAACCAACGACATGCTCATGAAGATGGGTCTAACCGCGACACCCATGTGCAGGTTGTGTGGGGAACATACGGAACGCATGGAGCACCTTCTGTGCACATGCGATGCACTGGCTGGTCAGCGAATGAGTCTCCTAGGGATCGGATATCCAAAACCAGAAGACTATAGGCTCATATCTCCTAGCCTCGTTGTAAAGCTCATGAAAAGAGTTTTCAACGAGACTGGGGAGGAGTAAGGTATCTAGGGGACCACAATAGATCCCAATGGGTCGAAGTGTCCGAGCTATTTCTCGGCCCCTCCTTAAGATAAGATAAGATACGTCATGCTTCATAAGTTCGCAGGTCAACTTTTTAGCGGCTTTTTGCTAAGTGACGTTGTGTTTTCGTATTTCTGTTATAATGGTTTATTTTGAGATTGGATGATTCTTATAATACAACTTTGGAAATTGTAAATGGGAAAAGAAGTTTTATGATACATGCTCCGGTGAAGGAGCTCAATTCGGTTGTATGTTTTTTTATTTTTGTTACCTCATAACTCCGTCATTTATTAACCGATTTGGAAAATTATTTTTTGTTTGGAAAGGTACACTTCCCGTTTGGTCCCATTGTCATCAGCCCCCTTAAAAAGGAAGCTAAAGCAATATTGCTAATGGAATTCTGTTTTCGAATTTACGGCAGATCTTATGCAATTCATCAATTCCGAATCTTTTATTGAATTGAATTGTATACAGGGAGTTGTTTTGGTCGGCGACAAGCGACCCAGGAGCGGTAGTACAAAATATATATTCCCCAAAAATTGACTTAATTCCATGAAATACTGTAAATATTTTGAGAAATACCTTATTCAATTTGAAATAAAATTACTGCAAAGTATGGTTACTAGGCACGTGCACAGACTAGAGCTAGGCGCAAGCCGCCATCGCCCCACCCCTTTACTCCCTCGTACTCCCGATGAGTATTATGTCTACACTTTAGCTTATTACATGATTTTCAAAATTTTAATTTTCTTATTTTTATTATTAAAAAAAAATAAAGTATTTTTTTATATTTTTTTTCATTTGTATTATCGACCCTGAGTCGCTCGTCGCTGACCAAAACAACGACCTGTATAATGAGTGACTAGTATACCAACAAATATTGAAATTAAGTAGGATCTGCCGAGAATTTGAAAAAATGAATTGCGTCAGCAATATTGATTTAGCCTCCTTTTTAGCCCTCCAGTACGTGGATTACGTAACTTTATTTCAATGAAATTAGATTGAAATAACCTCTGTATCAGTAGATATATTACAAAATTGGAAATGGTTCCATTTCTAATGAACCACTGTTTATATTTACAGTTATCAGAACGTAAAAAAGTTATCAGAAAACCGCTATATTGACCCGATTTCAATTCGACAATGATTGAAATTTAGTTACGTAATCGGCCCACAGATCTGGATTTGATTACTTCTTAGTGTACTTTGAAGTCGGTTTAAGTTTTTTGTAAAACAGTTAAATTATTTTCTCACCGAAATGGAGATTAATATCCTCGTATTATACGGAAAACCATTCGAGCGTTTTTCCACTGACACGAGAAGTAAATCGTTCTTTTACTTTCGCATACTCTTTGCAATTCTATTTGAATATGATTATGATAAATTATTACCTTTCCGTACAGAAATGCTAAGCTAAATTGACCTTCATTGCAGTCGTGTAAAAATAAAGGTACGTTGATGAAAATGCCACAGAAAAAATAGTTAAAAACTATTTTTATCAAAATACGTGCTTGTTTCGCCAAGTCCTTTTTTCGTCAAGTATTTGTTTCGTCATGTCCCTTTTTCGTCAACTTACATATTTGTGCCGAGATTTTGCCATTTCATGTTTGAACATTTTATTCCTTCAGTTTTCAAGAATATCACATAAAATAATAAATTTCCATTTCCGTCAGCAATTATTTGATTAAGTTTTCTATTCTACCGTTCAATCCAAAAGCATTTCTACGATGGCTTTCTCCAGCATAAAACAATATGCCTGACATCGCGTTCATAAATTGCTTACTCTTTTGCAATTTAGTAGAAATTAGTATCGATATTAATCTGACCTCCGGTACATCTATTCCATGATTGTTTCCATCACCACAATCTAGAACCCTTTGTTTGGAACTAGACCTCTAGCTAGGACCTAATCCCTATACCCTGCTAAATAAATACAGTGCTCATGGAGCGGAACCATCAATTCCGAAGCGGGAAATTTGAATTTTTTCGATATTCTTTTTTGTACTGTCGTAGAACAATATGCCTTCACTTGTGAAAGGAGGCCTGTGCTCAGCAGTGGGACATTATAGGCTGATGATGATGATGATGATGATGAGAACAATATGGATAGATTTTTTGTGATTAGCGACCCTATAAGTTCATTTGGCACATTGTGGTATGAATGTTTTTTGTATAATATGAGCCGTTTTCGAACATTTCTCACGGTTTCTCTAAAAACCGTAAAGCTTCTATTTTGGGAAATGTACAAAAATAGTTATCTTTAACAAAAAGTATCAACTCTACAATATGCTAAATGAACTACTTTGGTCGCGAATCAGTGAAATATCTATCCATATTGTTCTACGAAGGTAAAAAAAAAAACTCGCAAAAATTCAACCCGCCTCGGTACTGATGTTTAACATTAAGTCCAGAGGACGACCACAAGCTCTATTATAACCTTATTTGACTTTTATCTTTCTTTGACATCCGGCGTCAAAACGGGACAAAAGACAAATAAGGTTATTTTAACCTTGTTTGTCTTACACACTTAGCTTGTGGTAGGCCCCCAGATGCTCTCGGTTAATTCATGCGGTTATATAAGTTCTTACCCATGTCATTATAGCATTTTCACAAAGCATCCGCTGCAAAGTTTTTATTTCTCCTTTTATGATGTGAATCACAAAACGGCATCTCATTCCCAGTGGCTTCGTACGGGATCTATAATAACGTGATATCAAAGGGAATTGTATTCATAGAATATTTAGCATTTATAATTCAAAACTACTACGCAGGGCGTTGTACCGGCTGATAGGGTGTCTACGTTCATCTCTTCTAATTTATTGTATGTGATAGTTACTCTGTCTGTCTGCCAAGCCACATATTTTGACTACGTGTGTAGAGTTTGTGAAGTCAGGGCTTGTAGAATTAGGGCGTGTAGAGTTATAAGCTGGCTCTACATGAGATCTGATATCTTTTTGACAGTGCGAGCCATATGGTCTTGTCTTGGCAACATTTTACATGAAAATGTTTTTGTATGTTGCTTACTTTTTTTCTTTTGGTAAAAGTTTCAATTTTATAATTGTTTTGTTGTTTGTACTAATACAAGCTTACGTACCAAATTTCAGCTTTCTAGGACTTCAGGAAGTACCCTAAGAGTTTTGATGATCATTAGTGAGTCAGTGACGAAATCGGGGTTTTTTAGATATCAATAAAATCTAAAGTATAAGAGCTATGTTATTGAAACATAATATGTTTAATAAGTTCACTATTGACATCATATACCGAGAATTTTGTTTATGTGGTATAATCCAAACCCAAGTCATGAGGGTTCAGAACACGTCTTCCATCAATTCTATTATAGAATGTTTATGCAAAATTTGAAGTAGATTGGACCAAGCAATCACGTTGTCCCATACAAACTTGTATCCAATTTTACAATAAAATTCCTCATAGCGTGACCAGTATGTCCTTTTTTAAATTTAAGGAACATATCAAAAAGCGGTTATTGAGTAGGGCGTATTATAAAGTGTCTCATTATATTGACGACAAGGATGTATGGAAGTAGCTTCTCTCTGCACTTGCTTCACTTAGCAGCTAGTTCAAGGTCCATTTTAATTCAGAGTATGCTATTATTATTATATGTTATCTTTTTTTTTTGTTTAATTTACAGATTATTACTTATAGTAATTAATTCAATTTAATGTTTTTCATTTATTTCTAAATTCATCGATATATTATGTCTGTCTAATAAATTGTTATATTTTCTATATACCTAAATGATATTTAGTATAAACTTGTCAATAGTCATAGTGATAACAAATTGCGTGTTCAGTAGTTTCCTTTTAGTTTTTTTTTTTTTATTTCTAAGGCAGACTTAAATAAGTCATGCTCACTTTAAGGCCTTTGCTTGCGGCGGCGTCGTGTGACGGGTCGCTCACTTCCCTCCAATATGGCGAGGAGGGCGATGGCTGCCACACGCGTCATACTTGTGAACAGGTGCTGCTTGTGGGGGTTGGTCTGCTTAAGTTTGCCATTTATTTATTTACTTATTAAATATAGATTCAGTCTACTTTGTAGTTTTGCCGCCGCGCCGGGGCACGCAATTGTTGTCAGTGCGATTAGAATGTAAATATTATGTAATGAATCTAAGCTTGTTTTGAAAAGAGTAATTGCTGAGTTTATTGCCGGCTCTTCTCAGCAAATGCAACCTTCCGAACCGGTATTAGAGTATTAGAGTCAGACTTTTCATAAGTGCCTGCGAAGGTCTATTTGAATAAATGATTTTGAATTTTGAAAAAACTTTGCCCCCGTTTTTCGACCCCTTAGGGATAGAATTTCGGAAAATCCTTTCTTATCGGATGCTTAGATAGATAGATAGATAACTCTTTATTGTACACCAAGAACATAAACAATAAAAAGAGAACAAAAGTACTTATAATTAATTACTGTACAATGGGCGGTCTTATCGCTAAGAAGCGATCTCTTCCAGACAACCTTTGGATGGAGAGGAATCAATATACTATAAAAGACGGTGGTGTCATCTTACTTCATACAAAGAACACACCTTCCAAGTTTCAGATCTCTACGAACAGCGGTTTAGGCTGTGCGTTGATCCATCAGTCAGTCATTCAGGAGAAAGCATTTTATATGTATAGACTGGTAAACAGAGTGGCCTATTTATTATCTCGAGAACGCGGGTGAAACCGCAGGCTACCGCTAGTTTTATATAAAGGGAACAAGTAAAATGTACTTCTTGTATATATATCTGTCAGCAAAATTGCGACTTTGCTTAGTTTGTGAAGAAACTTTGTAAGGTATTTATTCAAATGGAAACTTCATCAAAATTAGACGCTCTTTCGCTATTAATCAAAAATTGTTCTAGATAGTTTGAATGATATGGCCTAATTAGAAATTGTTTCTTGAAAATTATTCATCAAAAGGCATTTAAATAGGCAATAGAAGCTTTAAAGACGGGTCGACATTGTTAAAGTTCCCCAAATTAAATTTAAAGTTGGGTCTTTGATCTAACGAAAAGCGTTTGTTTTATATTCGCGGTTTTAATCCGGTGTGGCGGGATTTGAGTTTCGTCTACCTTTCGACAATATCTGATAATTTTATAGTTAATAAGTTTTGTCAAGGTATTCATTGGAAAGTTGTTTAATTCGTAATCTAAGAAATGTTTCTTTTGTATTAGGAAAACTAAAACACTCAATTTCATATATAATTGAACACAATTCTCTATTGGCTACTTTTGTTTTTATGCCTTAGGCTATGGACGGGTAGTTTGTTTGTTAAGGTGATCGATAGTTTAGTTAATTTAGTTTTAGTTTTTCTAAGTTTACTCACTACTAAAACTACGGTAACCAGACGTAACAGGAAACAGGAATCTCTACTGGGTTATGTTAACTCAGAGTTAGTCGCTTACCCGGGGTAAAATATTTTTAATCTAAACTTAAAGTAATATTTAAATAATATGATAAAGCGTTTTTTTGTTTGTTTGTTTGTTTAAACGGTTTAATGTCTGGAAGTCGGATTTAAAAAATTCTTACACTAATAGGAAGCTATATTATCCCCGAGTATTTATATACTACTTTTTATCTAGGGAATAAGGTGAAACTGCAGCTAGTCCTAATGGTAATAATGTATGTCAATGTCAAACCCAACTATTAAGCCGGCTTTACACTATGGGACATAATATAATAAGTATAAATTACATCTTGAGATATAATATTTTATTGCTCGTTATAATTTTTTGTATATTACATCCCAAACTATAAATATTTTTTTGACACGTTGTACGACGAGTGATAAAATATCTCAAGATGTAATATATATTATATCCCATAGTGAAAAGCCGGCTTTAACCGTTGACGCAAATGGACATAAATAAATAAATATACTGTACATAAGTTATATTGCAGTTATTGCAAGAAACAAGGAAAAGAAAAACACCAATAATTCATTTAAAATTTTATAACACAAAGACTTATCTTTTGCACAGTCGCGGATTCCGACAATTCCGACCAACAATCTACAAAATAAATAGCAGTAACAATTCAACAGGACACTGTCCTACATTCCGCGTCAATCATGGCGACTGTTATGTAAACGGCTGCCGACGCCGCGTCGTTGCGTACCTATTTTCATATTTATTTTTTCATTCAACTTGTTCTAACCAAAACACTTGCAGTAAATATGCATTTTTGCGTCTGGGTACCTCTCACTCAATATACAAAAACAGTAATTCAAGCTGAATGTCTGAGCTGGTGTTTTGTGTTGGAAATTACTGAATTATGCTGAGTACTTTGACTGTGGACGAGTGTTTTTCACTAATATAGGGACGCGATTATGCAATAAATCTGTGAGTCGTAGTTATACTTACTTTTGTTCAGAAAAAAAAACCCTATCCTAAGTAAACAAAATCGGACAATTGCGCGTTGAACTCACGTGGAGAGGGCTCCGTATAAGCACAGAAGTATGATTATACATAAATGCCTTCTCTTTCTTTCAGATCGAGTTTATAAGGGCGTAATAATGAATAATATCCTAATAAAGTATAGCGATGGGTAACTAAAACATAGGTTTGAATTCGTTTTTAATTCGAAATATATTAATAATGACGACATGCACTCGAATTTTACACTTTCGAGACTCGCACTACTACTCAGTGGCTAGATTGGCTTTGGCTAGCCGGCCAGCTACCGGCTAGTGGCGGCTAGAATGGCTTTGGCTAGCCGGCCAGCTACCCGCTAGTGGCGGCTAGTGACCTGTGGCGGCTAGGCGGCTAACCGCTGTGTGTGACGTCAACTTCTCGTAATGAGGAGGATTTCTTATGATACCTCTATGGTCAAAATACCCGTCAAATCGTGCACTTAAGGTTCAAATTGGTTCATATTATCAACAGTTAGACATGTAAGAAAACGTGAGGAGTTTTCTTTAAAAATTGATGCCTTAGTTTTTATTAAGGATGATATTCGAACGCCATTGCATTGGCCTCTTGGCCGAGTTGTCGAGTTGCACTCCGGCCCCGATGGAGAGGTCCGCGTAGCCACCTTAAAAACAGCTAATAAAAATTTAATAAAGCGATCGTTAGTAAAATTATGTCCTTTGCCAACGGAACAGTAACCTTGAATTATTGTTTTTATTTTTACCATTTTCTTATTTTTTACTTGTAACGTAATCGAATTAATCTTACCAATTATATATCTTAGTTATGTAGTAGCTGTTTCTTGTTTATTAGAATAGTTTTCTTTAGAAATATTCAGAAAATACCAACTGTATTTTGGTGGACGGGATGTTTCGTTCGCATAGTTTTGCCAAAAGTAACTATATTGCCTTGATGCTGAGGTAGTTTCTTATGTAACACGGGCAACACTTCATTGTCCTATGCGTACGGTGGTTGCAAAAAACTAAATTTTGTACTACCCTCAAACCAACTGAGAACCACAGCAACGGCAATGAATACCTTCACCTACTCACTACGTTCTACGAAATCGAGCACTTAACACGAAAAATATCAATTGCTCATCGCGAATTCATCAACGAATAAAAAAAGGAACTCAGGGCAGCCCAAGTAATTCAACATTTACCAGAACATCGAGCGCACACAGTAAGGGTGATCAGCAGTTGGTTTTCCAGGTACGTGCGCATTATTATTGTTGCTAGGAAAATATCTTTTGTATCACGCAATAGCTACTTGGCGATTACTATCCGAATCTGATAGGTAGGTAAATCGACCCAGTGTGATCAGTGCAAGAGCTTGTACTTCACATCTTTTTGGTGCGCTGCGTTCAAATTATCAACAGTTAGACAGGTAAGAAAACTCCTCATTCTTTCTAGCTAGCCAGTAGCCAGTAGCCATCCAGTAGCCAATAGCTAATTATCGTGTTGACAGATTACATAGCCGTGGCTATTTTGTGAATAGCCACCCAGTATAACAGGTGGAGATTTCGAGATGGCATATTTTCGAAGCTTATGTTGGGTTAGTCATGCTGAACAAATTTTACAATGGAACCAATAGTGAATTCTAAAAAAAAAAATTACTTTCCATAATAAATGTCAACCTTGTTCGATCATAATGTATGAAAAGTAAAAAAAAAATTTTGAAAATTCTGTGTTGGTCCCATAGTAAAAGTTGTTCAGCATGACTAAACCAACATAGGTTTTGAAAATATGCCATCTCGAAATCTCCACCCAGTATAATACAGGTCGTTGTTTTGGTCAGCGACGAGCGACTGAGGGTCGATAATAAAAATGATACTGGTGCTAAAAAAAATATAAAAAAAATACTTTATTTTTTTTGAATAATAAAAATAAAATATTTAAATTTTTGTAAATCATGTAATAAGCTAAAGTGTAGACATAATACTCAACGGGAGTACGAGGGAGTAAAGGGGTGGGGCGATGGCGGTATGCGCCTAGCTCTAGTCTGTGCACGTGCCTAGTAACCATACTTTGCGGTAATTTTATTTCAAATTGAATAAGGTATTTCTCAACATATTTACAGTATTTAATGGAATTAAGTCCATTTTTGGGGAATATATATTTTGTACTACCGCTCCTGGGTCGCTTGTCGCCGACCAAAACAACACCCTGTATGTATATTCCCCAAAAATTGACTTAATTCCATTAAATACTGTAAATATGTTGAGAAATACCTTATTCAAATTGAAATAAAATTACCGCAAAGTATGGTTACTAGGCACGTGCACAGACTAGAGCTAGGCGCAAGCCGCCATCGCCCCACCCCTTTACTCCCTCGTACTCCCGTTGACTATTATGTCTACACTTTAGCTTATTACATGATTAAAAAAAAATAAAAAAAAATAAAAAAATTATAAAAAAAAAAAAAATATATATTTTTTTTAGCACCAGTATTATTTGTATTATCGACCCTGAGTCGCTCGTCGCTGACCAAAACAACGACCTGTATTGTATTTGTATGATTTCAGGCGTCTTGTTTACGAGACCTACGTTCTTCTACTTTGATCGTTATTTTTAACCGACTTCAAAAAAAGGAGGTTCTCAATTCGGTTGTATTTTTTTTAATATTTACTACCTCTTAACTCCGTCATTTATTAATCGATTTGGAATATTCTTTTTTATTTGAAAGGGTACACTTCCCGTTTGGTCCCATTGTCATCAGATCAGGATTTGATTACTTCTTAGTGTACTTTGAAGTCGGTTTAAGGTTTTTTGTAAAACAGTCCAATTATGTTAGTTATATCCATCCATAAAATTGTGAGATGGAGGTATGCAAAACAACAATGCATCATGGATATCCTTTATTCAGATCAATAGCTGTTATTCCTTCCAGAACTGGAATCACTGCGACCTAACTAGATCTATTGTGATCGCCACGTTCGTTGATATCTGCAGATCAACAGTTAAGTGATCGTATCACGTCAAAACTACCTACGACTATTATTCTGATACCATGTCGTTCCTTTTTTTTCGTGGCTGCTAATATTTTCTTAATTATATCCAAATCTTTATAAAAACAGCTTCATTTAATTATCATTCTATACAGGTCGTTGTTTTGGTCAGCGACGAGCGACTCAGGGTCGATAATACAAATGATACTGGTGCTAAAAAAAATATAAAAAAAATACTTTTTTTTTTAATAACAAAAATAAAAAAAATAAAAATTTGAAAATCATGTAATAAGCTAAAGTGTACACATAATACTCAACGGGAGTACGAGGGACTAATGGGGTGGGGCGATGGCGGCTTGCGCCTAGCTCTAGTCTGTGCACGTGCCTAGTAACCATACTTTGCGGTAATTTTATTTCAAATTGAATAAGGTATTTCTCGACATATTTACAGTATTTAATGGAATTAAGTCCATTTTTGGGGAATATATATTTTGTACTACCGCTCCTGGGTCGCTTGTCGCCGACCAAAACAACACCTTGTATACCTTCGTTTGAGACGACCACAAAGGCGTTATTTATTTTTCTTAGAATATTGTTATATTGCGATAATATGATGTTTTTCCTTTCTTCTTTGTTAAAGAATTATATAGGTTATTATTTTCTAGTTATTTTTACAACAATTACACTGGTGTGCTTCTGTATTTGATCAATAGTTTGTTCAAAGGCTGGTTCAAATATGGGACGGACGATGATGTTTTACGAACTATTTGTTGATGAAACCTTGAAATACCGGGCTAGTGAGAAAATGTTTGTGACTGATATGTAGACAGTTTTTACAATTTTAAATCACTGTATCTTGAATATATTATGTACAACAATAAACTAGTGACTTTTTGAGTTGTAGATCTCGCGAATCTAGGTAATTATATGGAATTCCTTAATAAACCATATAATTACCGATCCTGCTCACGAAATTTGTCGAGAATCGGTTGAGAAATGCGACCAATGGCTTGACTCACGTAACAAACCCTCAACGGTGTCGTAGTGACATCAACTATAAACTAACCCCTTATTCATAATAAAGTTATCAAACGTTGATTAGCTAAAATTCCGAAGTCTTTATCTGACACGTGACATTTGGTGATCGAAAGAGTGAGACGGAGGACACTGTTACACTGATTTGGTTAAAAAGCGATTATGAATTTAGGGGGTTAGATTTTATTAATATTATAATGCGATTGATAAAATATCCTATACACAAATCATTGAGGCGTATACATTTTTAACGGTTTTTATACAAAATATTTCATAAACAATTATGTAGTTGATGTCCATATGATGCCGTTGAAGTTTTGTTAAGAGGGCCACTATAGAAGAGAACAGCTAGACATCTGGGGCCCAAGTCTGCTATTACAATTGGCTTCCAATGAGCTATCATTGGTGTCGAAATAGACACATTGTAAAGTATTGGTAGTCTACTAAAACAATAGCACCATAATGGCGGCATAATAGCTTTCAGCAATGATTTTTTAGTTGTCAGTTTTGACAGTTTTTATACTAAAATTCTTTTCGTTCATTATGAGACCATTATCTGGGGGCACGAAAGTGCCTCCCGCCAAGACAGCCAAGCGAAGCGAAAGGGCACTACCTACCTTTTCTCGAAGCGCTTCGTCGTTTTTTTGAACCCTCATAACTTGGGTTTGGATTATACCAGATAAACAAAATTCTCAGGATATGATGTCAATAGTGAATTTATTAAACATATTAAGTTTCAATAACAAAGCTCTTATACTTTAGATTTTATTGATATCTAAAAAATCCCGATTTCGTCACTGACTCACTGATGATCATCAAAACTCATAGGGTACTTCCTGATGTCCTAGAAAGCTGAAATTTGGTATGTATGAATGATGTTATGTATGAAACATGTTATGAGGGTTCAAGAAAATGAGGTAGGTAGTGCCCTTTCGCTTCGCTTGGCTGTCTTGGCGAGGGGCACTTCCGTGCCCCAGATATAATAATTTGATTGATTAAATATAACAAAAACATTTCGCTTTATCCATAAAACGCTAATTTCATTAACATAACCTAATATATTGACATTCTACTACAGTTAGTACGAGAACTGTGACTTGCTCAATGTGACACGGTACTAAAATGACAGCTACTTTTTACGCTGACTGTACAAAGTTTAAAGGCTTTTAGTTAATGAGTAGACTAGCAACTTTGTTAGTGGGTCTCTTTCATTTTGACGGCTTTGTAGTCCCGCTCTTGGCGTGGTACAAAGTGAAATTCGCATGTTTTGTTTTTGCCCCCTTAATTTCAGTTGACATACGCCTTTTAGTCGGATAAAGCCTGATGATAGTGCTGGAGGTTTTATATGTGAAAATGCTTTTCCATATGCAGTGTGAGATTGTAATAAAAAGGGTTTAATCATAGAGGTAGAATATTTATATAAGGTCCTAATAAATTAGTGAACTTCCTCTTGAGGGATGAATGTATAGGTCAATCCGAGCGAAAAAAAAAACTTCTTTGACTTGTATGTATAGAGCAGTGTTACCAGATTTTTTTTCGGGCAAAGCGGGATTTTGTTCCCCCTGAGTAAAAAAGCGGGATTTTATCGTCGAAAGCGGGACATTAAAAAAACCGGTCAAGTGCGAGTCGGACTCGCATACCGACTACCGAAGGTTCCGTAGAAACTTGTAGGTATGTAAATAGTTTGTTCATCACGGGAGTACAGTCTCGAAGATTTTTCCCCTTTCTTCCGATTATGTTGTCCAACGATGATTTTGATTTCACCGTCGAGTAATCCTCAAAAAGCGGGACCGGACTTGTCCCGCGCGGGACATATAATTTTAGGCAAAAAATCGGGACGTCCCGCCAAAATCGGGACGTCTAGCAACGCTGATGGAGAGTCTCTATGCAAGTCAAAGAAGTTTTTTTTTCCCTCGGATTATTTTTCTAATATTATTTTTTGATTACTAATGACCCATTCATCCCTCAAGAGGAAGTTCACTAATTTATTAGGACCTTATAGAGCGACTTTACTGCCTTGAAACGATCTGTATTCATAGTTAAACTAAATACAAAATAATGAATGCCAATTTCTCGATTTTTATTAAGAGGCCGTTATCAATATCGAAACGGGCCGAATTAGGTATTTGACACGTCCACGCACACGCGGGAACGCTCGGTCGCGTATGTGCGTGAGTCCGGGAGTCATTGATGGTCAATCCGGCGATAAAATGGTTTTGATCCATTGATATTTTTTACGTGTCTTTTACTTTTTGGTTTTTTCTATTGAAATAAAAAGTCATGGTGGTAAATCAAATCAAAATCATCAATACCGGTTTGGAAGGTTGCATTTGCTGAGAAATGCCGGTAATAAACTCAGCAATGACTATTTTCAAAAACATTTTAGATTTATTACATAACTATATATATAAATGCATTGATGTTCGTTAGTCAAAATTACTGGTCCTAGATACTGGTCCGATTGCTCTCAAAATCGATATTTGAGAGTCCTCGGGGTCACAAAACAAGAATCTTTTCTCAGAATTTCGAAAAAGTGTCCGCCATGTTGAACTTTTTAGATACTGGTCCGATTGCTCTCAAAATCGATATTTGAGAGTCCTCGGGGTCACAAAACAAGAATCTATTCTCAAAATTTTGAAAAAGTGTCCGCCATATTGAACTTTTTATATACTGGTCCGATTACTCTCAAAATCGATATTTGAGAGTCCTCGGGGTCACAAAACAAGAATCTATTCTCAAAATTTTGAAAAAGTGTCCGCCAGTTTGAACTTTTTAGATACTGGTCCGATTGCTCTCAAAATCGATATTGGAAAGTCCTCGGGGTCACAAAACAAGAATCTTTTCTCATATTTATGAAAAAGTGTCCGCCATGTTGAACTTTTTAGATACTGGTCAGATTGCTCTCAAAATCGATATTTGAGAGTCCTCGGGGTTACAAAACAAGAATCTATTCTCAATTTTTTGAAAAAGTGTCCGCCATGTTGAACTTTTTAGATATTGGTCCGATTGCTCTCAAATATCGATTTTGAGAGCAATCGGACCAGTATCTAAAAAGTTCAACATGGCGGACACTTTTTAAAAATTCTGAGAATAGATTCTTATTTTGTGACCCCGAGGACTCTCAAATATCGATTTTGAGAGCAATCTGACCAGTATCTAAAAAGTTCAACATGGCGGACACTTTTTCATAAATATGAGAAAAGATTCTTGTTTTGTGACCCCGAGGACTTTCCAATATCGATTTTGAGAGCAATCTGATCAGTATCTAAAATGTTCAAAATGGCGAACACTTTTTAAAAAATTTGAGAATAGATTCTTGTTTTGTGACCCCGAGGACTCTCCAATATCGATTTTGAGAGCAATCGGACCAATATCTAAAAAGTTCAACATGGCGGACACTTTTTAAAAAAATTGAGAATTGATTCTTGTTTTGTAACCCCGAGGACTCTCAAATATCGATTTTCTGAGCAATCTGACTAGTATCTAAAAAGTTCAACATGGCGGACACTTTTTCATAATTATGAGAAAAGATTCTTGTTTTGTGACTCCGAGGACTCTCAAATATCGATTTTGAGAGCAATCGGACCAGTATCTAAAAAGTTCAAAATGGCGGACACTTTTTCAAAAATTTGAGAATAGATTCTTGTTTTGTGACCCCAAGGACTCTCAAATTGAAACAAGGCCAGGATACGTTGCTCCGCTATGGATTTCCAATGCCTACCCTCCTACTCCATCATCATACCCTGAAAACCATACATGGTCAAAGTTCATCTAACGACAATTCCAACAACCCCAAACACGGCTAGCATACGATTCTCCACTATGGAGTTCCAGTGCTTACCCTTCTTCTCCATCATCAGACCCTGAAAACCATATATGCTCAAAGTTCATCTTAAGACAATTCCAAAAAGCCTAAACACGGCTAGGAAACGTTGCTCCGTTATGGAGTTCCAGTACCTACCCTCCTACTCCATCATCAGACCCTTAAAACTATACATGGTCAAAATTCATCTCAAGAAAATTCCAACATTGGACATGTTGGAATTTTTTTGAGATGAACACGACCAGAAAGCATGTTGAAATTATCACATAATATTTGAAATAATAATAAATAACATTAATTACCAAAGAATCAAGAACTCACGGTCGCACTATTTTCGTCTGTAATTGAGGGCGTTGACTCGTCGCGTCGTACGTAGAGTGTCAACTCGGTGCGCAGAGCAGAGCGATACGTCCACCCTCTGGAAGCGCTCGGCGCGGTCTGCTGACTCGAGGCTTGCGTCGAGTATTATATTGCGCGATTTAGGTAGTTTTAAAAGATTTTTTAAAGCCACAATTTTTTAGTTTTTTGAACTTTTTTTTCGGGAATTGGTTTGATTTTGAGCTGAAGTTTATTTATGTTATTTTAGTTTTCAAAAACGAGAGTTCTAAGTAGCCAAAATCAAAGGCAATACTTAACCCAAATTCTCTACAATTTGACTAAGTTAAATATTTTTTTACTCAACATTTTTATATGAAAGTGGTAAAAAGTGATTGGTTTATTTTATAGATAACTTTCATAATAATATATTGTAATTTTTTCGTACCGTTTAGACGTCAAGAAGATTCTTAAATATGTGATATTCTAAACCTCTTACAGCAAAAATTCAGAAACAGCCATCCGTTTAAACATCGATTAATCGAAATTAAATAATAAAAATCAAAAAGTAGCCCGTTTATTAGATCATAATTGAAATGATCTTTCATGCTGTGAATTAAAACTTATAGAAATACAGCATTTTAACTGTAAAATCACGTCTGTTAAATTAGGTAAATCAGCGAAAACGGCAAAATTATGCCAACGGAGTCTTAATACTTTTACCGAGAGCATATGATATGACAAGGAACTCATCGTTATTTTTTCTGACAATGGTGCCGATTCTGTTGTACATCAAACTAAACTAAACTAAATTAAAATTGACCTTATTTTAATTAAGTTTTTTTTAAAAGCTATTCTGTTGTCACATCGAACTAAATTTAAATTTAGAAATGACAGGAATAATTTTGATTTTGACAGGTCCTAAATTGAATTGATGAGTGCTACCAGCAAATAAAAATAATGAACGAATGATATAAATTTTAATGGAAGAATAATTAAAAATAAACATTTAGTTCATAAATATCATTAAAAAATATATAATAATGGCAAGAAAAGCGTATATATTTGTGTTCTTTTCCAATAACGCGTAATAAAGTATGTTGAATATCTTGATTACCTGTGGAATATAGGCTTAATAAATATATTTTTACCCTGGCGAGTTTAGTACCTAGTGTAGTAGTTTTTTAATCCTTAAAAGGATAGGCAAGGGTATTCAACCATACAGCCTTTTCATATGATGTTATTTCTTTGAATATTCTGTTTTGTCGATTTCGACCGTATGGTGGTCGAGTTTTAGTAGTTTCTTCTTCTTAGTTTTAAGTTTGGCAACCAAATCCAAATTAAGACTTATTTCTGCCAGTGTCAAGTTATATTATAATTTCCAGTTACAAGAATTATCACTTTCACAGACCTCAGTCAGTCACCGTCCATAAAAGTCATGTTTTACTACAATGGTGGTAAACTTGAAAAGTCACGATACACATAATTTATTTCACTTCACTGGTGCGCATGAATGATCTTTATTGGGTGAAATACCACCGAAAATACACAATTAAACTCAAAATACACGCATTCATGAAAATAAAAATGAAAACGCAACGTCACTCTGCAAGTTCCTGCCAAAAAGTCCTTTTAGTTGTTAGCTTTGCGACGAATCAGCGATAGCCGCAACCACTTATAAATGCAAAGCATGTTTTAGTGAATTTGTGATGTCATTGAAATACCCATTTTACAAACTACTTATAGTCCTACAAACTTTTTTTTTACTGTATTATAGGCTGTGTTTGACCGCAATCTCACCATGGTAAGTGATGATGCGGCCGAAGGTGGTAAGCACACAAAGCCTAGAAGGAACTGGCTCTCAAGTGCAGCTATCGGAACACACCGAAAGGTGCTTGGCGACAGATTTTCAACTTGAGGGTTGTAGGAAGCCAGGCGGGTACTACAAAGTACCCTACCACCATGCTATGATTTCCTCACGATGTTCTCCATCATCGAAAGCTCAAGCTCATTGTAGGATTCGAACCCGGGATCATCGTCTCAGTATCCGACGTCACTACCACTGAGCCATCAACACTTTAAATTTATCTGACCCGATAAGTTGTGGCACTGTCGTGGTATATCATTGGAAGTACAAAAAAATAAAATTAAAACTTCGATGTTCTCGTTTTGTAGTCCAGTGACGTATGTAACATATCCCTATCTTGCTTCGTCCTTAATCTTATATGCAAATATTTAGAATTATGAATAATCCAGATCAAAATATCCACTTTCCAACACCATTTCTATAGGACTAAATTTAATCCACATCTAATTAGATGACGACTAATTTTAGTTTGACATTTCTAATTTTAGACATAATTTGACGTAAAACGTGACCAACAGAATAGAAAAATTACACACCTAACTAAATTGAGTAACTAAAACGATATTAGTGCTGTCAAACTAAATTTTAGTTTAATCGTACGCCAACTGAATAGGAAACGTCGATTTGACAGGACTTAACTAAATTTAAGTTAGGAATAGTTTAGTTTGTGCCAACAGAATCGGCACCAGTAAATCACTATCGCTCTTTAGCGATAAGACCGCCCATTGTACAGTTATTAATATTATTTTCTTTTCTTTCTGTTTTGTTAACTGATTTTCTGGTGTACAATAAAGAGTTATCTATCTATCTATCTATCTATCTATCTATCACTAGTGTACAATATCTATGAAAGCTTCAATATGCAAACTGCTCTCGCTTCACACAATAAGATATAGAATAAGATATCCAAATTGTGAAATTGAAATGGAATATAATAAATAAAATGTAATCTCAAAAGTCTCTCATGTCTCTTTCTGACATAGACTTTGGAAAATAAAGAGAATCTCTCAGAAATTATCCAGATTTAAGAATATAATATCTACTTTCATAAGAAGTCATGTTATAGTCTGGTATCAGATTTAAAAGTATTAGACGAGTATAAATAAGTAAGCTTTGTAAAGATTCCTTTGATCGTGGGACATTAAAATTCTCTTTATCCGATTTTCTCGTTGTAAAAATTAATCTATGAGATAAATTGTAAAAATGACTTTTTGGCAGGAACTTGCAGAGTGACGTTGTGTTTTAATTTTTATCCAATAAAGATCAATCCATGTGCACCAGTGAAGTGAAATGAAATTAATCATGTGTATCGTGACTTTTCAAGTTGTCTCAAGAAGTCCGTGAAAAGTTTTAGTACAACCACCATTGTACTAAAACATGGACGGTGACTAACTGAGGACTATGTGAAAGTGATTTATTGTCACTAGAAACTGGAAAATGGCAAAATACACAAGCCGTCTGACGCCATCTTAAAAAAAATGTAAAAATACTTCATAGAAAATCTGAAATTATACAAAACGGCATATTTTTTACGTCAGCACTTCCAGCTGACTCCAGTACTGGAATCTAAAATTAGAGTCTCATGTCAGCGGTTCCCCACGATTCGAAGATAAAAATCCGGGACACCCGGTTGCCCTCCGGGATTGGGCCGGGATAAGGCATAATAGACAAACCCGATTACGGATTTCCCTCGGCGACGTTTTCCAATGATCCCGGTTCACTAAGGGTTCTCGATTCTAATTCGTTTCAAAACTTAACCAATGCTACAATAGAGTTTGAAATTGTAAAGGACATTAAAGTTTGAGTTACTCGTTAATATTGTTAACAATTTGGAATTAAATTAATGCCTTCAATTACACAGTAATGGTATTATGTCAATTAAGCCGTCGAAGTTAATTAATCTTTTACATAAAAAAAAAAAAAAAAAAAAAAAAAAAAAAAAAAAAATCTACAAAATCTCTTATTAACTTCCGATTGAAGCAGCTATGAAGGTAGATAGATAGATAGACTCTTTATTGTACAAAAAGTATTTAACAAATTATGAAAATAAATGCTTAAAGTAAATAATTACTGTAAGTGCAATAGGCGGTCTTATAGCTAAGAAGCAATCTCTTCCAGACAACCTTAAGAGAGGAATTTAGACACGTTATTAGACGGTGGTGTTTACTTTTATATAAAAATAGGTAAATAAATATACATACATACAATTATATAAGTCTTTATATAAATACAATTACAATTAGGTACCTAAATAAGACATGGAAATTTTGTTTTACTTAAATCGCTAATCGTCTATTCACTCGTACCGCAACCACACGACAGTGTTGCGATAAAATGTGGTCAAGCTGTGGTTTTACGTGTGAATAATGTCTGCGGCACGCTACCTTGCGGTTGCATTGTGGTACCAACAAAATCTTAAAATGTTTGTACCGCTAGTTCCCCGTATCGCTGGTGTTTGCGTTGTGGTTGCGACGTGGATGCAGTGTGGTCGGTATCACACCCGCGGTCGAAAGTGACGGCAAAATGTGGTACGTGTGAATTCAACTATAAACATACAAATTAGCGCCTGCCCACGTGGTGTGGTTGTGGTACGTGTGAATAGAGCGTTATGGTTTCTTGCAATTAGTTTTTTTGCTTCGATATCTTTTCTATCTTGTCTGAAGACACATGTCATCGCTGGTAACAATCAGTGCGTGTTACCAGTGATGACATACCGGACAGAGACGTGGTCTTTCACTGCTGGCCGCATAAATAAGCTCTGAGTCACTCAGCGAGCTATGGAACGAGTTATGCTCGGAATTTCTCTACGTGACAGGGTCCGAAATGAGGACATTCGTAGTAGAACGAAAACGACGGACATAGCTCGTAGAGTCCGTAAGCTGAAGTGGCAATAGGCAGGCCACATCGCTCGAAGAACCGATAACCGATGGGGAAGAAAGGTTCTCGAGTGGCGACCACGTATGACACCATTAAAAGAGCAATATTTATATTTTAGATGTCGAAAACGGCTCTAACGATTTTTATGAAATTTGCTATATGGGGGCTTTTGGGGGAAAAAATCGATCTAGCGGGTCTCATCTGGGAAAACGCTTTTTCCGAGTTTTGAGCGATTGAGCAAAGCTCGTACACCCAAATACGATTATGACCAGTAATTTCACTGCAGCATGTACATAAGCAAGTGAGCATTTCGCTCGAAGAACCGATAACCGATGGAGAAGGAAGGTTCTCGAGTGGCGACCACGTACTGGAAAGCGACGAGCGCGACGACCTCCCACCAGGTGGAGCGACGACCTGGTCAGAGTCGCTGGGCGCCTCTGGATGCAAGCGGCCCAGAACCGTTCGAAGTGGAAATCAATGGGGGAGGCCTATGTTCAGCAGTAGACATCAAATGGGCTGATATGATGATGATGATCTATTCTATATTTATTCTTGTGATCGTGTTGCAATAGTAAAAACAAGCAAAGGGCTAGTTGCAGGTTCCAAAGTGGAGATTTAGTCGCGGTCACTTTTTGCGCCAGAAATAATAAAAAGGGACGGACAATCTTTGGATATGTTACGTCTCAGTTTGGTATCCCGACTGACCATACCATTTTTATATATTGTTTACCAATACCATATTGAGACTCATATTTTAGACAAAATTTGTTATTTGAATACGATACTGTCCATTTCTGATGTCACACAACATATTAACTCTTTACTTTCTTCCTTCAACTTATTATTAGAAACATTTAGGTTCCGTAGTAGCAAATTATTCAAGTCATCAATCAAACAAACTATATTGAAGCTAAACGGTAACTGAATAAGTAATTGGTTGATAAATCGGGTTGGTTGCATGTGTGCATATACTAAAAGAAGGCCAATAATTATGCAACGCAGTTTTATCGATTAAAAGTTCATTATGATACATGTGTGCTAAGTTGGTTATTACACTCGAGGCGGTAGTAAGGGAGCCGAGAGTGTAATGATCAATGCACACGCGTGTCATACGACGTTTTTCAATACACTTGTGAGGAAATAAACAGAATTGTATTTTTGAAGTAGAATTTTTTAAATAATAATCAACCACACGATGAGAACTTTAACAAATATGGCGCGCAAGTTTTTTTTGATAGATGTGCGCTTCTAAACTATTTTACCCGTTTAAATTAAGAATGCTTCGTCTACATTACTAGGTAAATATCAATTAACAAATATAATTTCTCATAAATCCTGTAAAAATTATCTGAAATTAAGAACAACGATAATAGTACAGTATGATACATGTGTGCAAAGTTGGTAATTACACAAGAGGCTATATTAAGCGGTAAGACAGTGATAAGGAAATATAATTTGGAAAATAAAAGCACAAAAATGAAAATCGATTAGACTTTCTTTATTAACTTTCTCGGTACAACAAAAAAATCGATTGGATATCGTTAAGGCGCATGACTATAATTGTCGAAAGTGATCTGTCACCGATATCTTCTAATCCTGAAAACACATTAGTGCGTAATAAGCTGCGTTATGATACTAAAAACGGTACAATAAATGTCACTTTACGAGCAAGTGTGTTGAAAAATAATGTTCCTTTATTCCTGTGCCAGAATTAACCTTGTTTGAAGCCAGCATTTCAGCATTCTAAACTGCAGCATTAGCTGAGCTTGTTACCTTCCAGCTGTATGTTTATATTCAATATAATCTAAAACTCATTGTTGTATTTTGTGTGAATCTAAAATATTTTGATTCATCGGCGAATACAATTTATAACTTAATGGAGAGAATCGCCCTTATTTGGCACTGCTCTTTGTAATAACTCAACAAGCAGTAAACCTAAACAATGAAAGGGTGTTCCATGACATTCGGTACACTTCTGTGAACTCGACTGTGGATCCAACTAAAATCAACTTTTAAAATAATATGAAATACAAATAAGTAGGCAAATAAATTAATGAACGACGGTCCAAAGATATCTATTTATTCAACAACATATACAATCTTAAAGTTTCACTCAAACGAAGAGTTCTGTAACAGAAATAACGAAATCGTGCCGAAACACAAATTTTGCGAAGGTATGGAAATGTTTATTAAAATAATTAGGTATACGGATGAAAATATTCTTTTATCTTCCTTTATTAAAATGTAAGCCGGCTCGGAGGGAACGCTACTTTTGTTTTTAGACCGGCTCATGATGTAGCCGGTATACCGTGTTAATGAAATTTAACGAAAAAAGTGATATAAACGGCGGACCACGAGCTGCATCGCATGGTTACTTAAGCAAAGTGGTAAATGTTCATATTTCTTAAAGAAAAATCTTGGAACCACGGAGCTGTGACACTACAAAGAATTCCGTAGGAGGTATTGTAGCGAGTTATACTTTCTGGGCTTTGAAAAGGCTGCCAACAATTCTCCTGGTATTATGAGTGGTAGCTAGGAGTTGGCTAGCTATCACTAGGAATTATGGTTTGAAGGTGTAAACCTACCTCTTAGAGCTACATCAAGAGAGGTAGACGGCGTTCGACTGGAGAAGTATCTTACCTTACAGAATACCGCACCCAAATAGCAATGTTGCCAGAGCTCATTGGGGGGAGAGAAGAGTCGGTAACGCGTAGGGCGTCCCTTTTAATGCAACACCCTATCACAAGCTTTCATAGCGCTGCGGTAACCGCTTACCATCAGGCGGGCCGTATGCTTATGCCGACTTTATGAACCAAAGTTAAGCGAATAAAAGCATATGCACTCATAAAAATGCACCTGGAATTTGACTCCTAGCTCGATATCTTTTTGCTTATGGTACAGTTTACTCTTTGAATTTTCTTCAGTAGTCTCAGTCCTTATTTAAAATATATGTACCACATCCACATCTTCATGAATCCAAGTGAAAGAGAATGGAGTCGAAACGCTTGACGTCACGCTTCGTTACCCTCGCCCCGCCATTACCCCGCTCATCAAATTTCCACTTTATTCCCCCGCCATGCCATTACCAATAAAATAATTTTATCTTATCCCATTGCTATGGTCATTAATCATGGTAGATCATAATTATAATAAACAACTTCAATATTACTCTATAACTATGCTTGACTTCTTTTCAAGGGGTTTTCGTATTTAAGCTTATTCTTGTTCAGTATTAGAAGTGCTTGTTTATTGTTGTTTTTTTTTTTCATTTTATGATCATCTTTTAGTCTGACAAATTTATCAGCTTTCATTCCATTTCGTAATTGCAAGATGCTTTTAGTCATTATATTCTGTCTGGCGTGAATAATAGCTTTTTCATATTATTTAAAAGCAGTAGAAAATTGTTTAGTTTAGTTGTTATTATGGTTTCGGTCTTCATCTCTCTTGTCAAGTCTAGTAAAAACTAAATGGCTTCTAATTTTCATATTTTTATAAAATTATTTTATATTTTTTCTTTAACTGCAATAGTCATACTATTTGATAAAAAAAAACCGCATCCAAATTGGAGCTACAGTGCTACAGGCAGACATAAGTGGAAGTTGTTCACGTCCCTTCATCAACAAGAAAGAGCTGATGATCTTCAAACGGCTTCACCGATTTTGATGAAACATATGTAAGAATAAGCGAAATTTTCATTCAAATAAAAAACCACATTCAATTCGGTTCACCCATTAAAGAGTTAAGGTAGGACAGACATACACAGACAGACTTTCATGTCAAACTCGACGTCGAGGGTTAAAAATAAGTAAAATGTAATAAACAAATACTCAGGACTTTGAGTTTCTTGCCGGAGTCTTCTCAGTTCAAGTTGTATTTGGAACCGGTGTAGAGCCATTTGTTAACGTTCATAAGTGCCTTATCAGGGCCTAAATTGAATAAATGCTTTTTGAATTTGAATTTGAATTTGACATCCTCATACAATTGACGTCAGATGTAGATGTGTCTCTTATAATTGTTTACTCCACATCGTTGCTGACCTAATCAGAAGCTCATACAAACATAATCAAACCATAAACCAGCAGCTCAAACCGCACATAATCTTCTTAAACTTTAAACCTCCCATCTGCATTCAGGTAACCACTATGATCTGCTAACTCTGTCCATCATCGCCAGGCATCGTCTAGACAACAGCTTATACATAATTTAACGCCAGTTCACCTCACCTCCAATGTAAACTGAATTAATCGGCTAGCGAGCTGAATGCTACATGAAACATGTACTGGACTACCTACATGTAACAATGGATTTACAAGGCCCGGAACTGTGCTGCCGTTGGTACGTGCTTTGTGAATACCTCCGAAATGGAGGTCACATTTTGGTTTTGCGATAATGCTTTATACACTGCGAGGCATCCGGGGAGGTCCGAAAATGGCTGGGAGCGTTTCAAAGCGAGTGAGTCAGACAATTTCAGCCAGTGACATGAGAAGAGGATTGTTCAGTTTTATTTTATTTACATCGTCTCTAGCCCGTAAAAGACCTAAGATTTTTTTTTTATAGAATATTGACCTAATACTTATATAGGCACTAACAATATATTTTTATCCTTTTTCTCTCCAAAAATAAATAAATGGAGGCCTGTCAAAGCTTTTATTAGTAGAACATTTATTTTACAGGGTTTATAATAAACAAACCTTCTTGGGAAATATTTTAATATGAACGCCTACATAAATCATTTCAAGCCAAAATTGAGTTACAGATCCACAAAACTAAGTTGGAATAGTATGATTAAAATATCCG
The DNA here is from genome assembly GCA_951394255.1 of Polyploca ridens. Lineage (NCBI taxonomy): Eukaryota > Metazoa > Arthropoda > Insecta > Lepidoptera > Drepanidae > Polyploca > Polyploca ridens. Next base: position 15,675,954 of record OX596252.1, read on the forward strand.
TATTTACTAGTTATATTATTAGTTACTCATAGTTAATGCATGATTATCGACAGCTTAATGAGTTCCGCAAGTACAGTTATAATAGCAAGATTATTGTAATGTAGGTATTGCGTTGTAGTGATAATTTGGAGAATTTATGTAGCTGAATGCTGAATATTGCAATTAATTTGTAATGTTAATTGTTCTATTTTAGTTCCTATTTCTAAATAATGTTGGTTACAATTTCCATCGACAACTTTTGGAGAATTTTGGGTTGATAAGTTCTCATGATTACTTCGTTTCACACCATATTCTTTTAAATAACCCAAAAAGATTTCAAGGGACGGCAGATCCTGATTCAAAGGATTTAGGAAGATCTCCCGTATTAACAAAATGTACAAAAGCACCGATGATAATGGAAGTAAAATTTTGCAAACCTTTTCATTTGAAACTCGCTCAAGTCCAACGAATTCTTCAAAGGGCCACAAACCCTGACAGTTATTGCTTCTTTCTTAATAGAATTTGCTAGCTTCGTACTTTATTTGCTCACCTTCCTCGCGTTATTGTAATAAATGACTTAAATGGATTCTTTTGTGCTTTCAGTATCGGGGGAGAGGTAGACAGATGTGTTTAAATGAAACCGTGCTTTAAAAAGCGCAATATTTTCTAAATAAAAAAAAACTCGGCCGTTGTTGAATTTCCATGTAGTCTGGCAAATAAGAAAGAATATTAGTTAGAAATGGCCAACAAAACTTTGGTACATGAACGTAGCTTCACAGTTTATATTAACATACCTACTTAATCGTAATGTCATTTATTTATTTATTTAGTAGGCCGCAGGCCACTTACAACTAATCAAAGACACAACTTTTATACATTCTTCTCACAGTACACCACACACGCCGACAAAATCTTCTTCCATTCATCCGCAAACAAGTCACAATCCTGACTGGCATCCAAGAGAGCGTTAAGCGCGGAGAGCATGCGCAGGACAGGCGAATTTGCGCGCGCGACTGTGCGAAAATATGGCACACTAAATATTTTCGGTGCTTCGGAAGGCACGTAAAGCCGTTGGTCCCGGTTATCACTTAATTGTGATAGTCGTTAAGCTAGTTGGATGCCTCCTAGGTGGCTTGAAAAATTCCAACAGTAGATTGACCACTAGCCTACCTCCACCGATCCGTAGTGGGCACGCGTGGTGGAGTATTGTCCATTCGCTTTCACCCTGATTTGGGAAAGGAGGCCTGTGCCCAGCAGTGGGACATTATTAGCCGATGATGATGATGATGAAACATTTTATTGCTACTTCTGTAGTTGTCAGGTAGAAACAGTCGACACAGCAAATCATGTTGTTCTGGGGAGTCAATATTATCGTGCAATATTTAGCATGCCGTTATAATTTGATCATTCATTCTCCTGACTTCAAGTGAGAAGAAGCTTCGATAAGCCATGGAGGAAGATGATACATAAATGGATAATATCCGTAAATTCTAAGCTTTTTCTACCTTCTCGAGTAAGAGTCTCATAGTACTTAATGAATATAATATCAATACTAATGTGGATAAAATTACTCATCAGGGAGCTATTAACCAGTAAATGTAAAATGCGACGTAGTATATTTTGAGGATATGAGTTAGCAATACTACAGAGGAAGCGATGCCTTCGTATCGAGGCGTCGGAAGTCATCGATCGTAATTTGGAACCACTATTGGGACCAGAACAATGTATATCGGGGTTTTGGCTGTGTACTTAGTTTTCATTGCTGTATAAATTTCAATGCTTGGGTATTTCGGTCTTGTTAAGGAGTTAAGAGGCATAAAGGATCACCCATACGATATAAATATGTTCTTGCAATGGAGGCACATTGCCTTAACTGAATATTTGTATAGCTCACAGCTCACCATTATAATGTGAATATGAAACTAGCAGTAAGAATGGGATTTCTTTATATTGATAACTATGTAAATGATACCTGGATACAGATACCATGGAAGACACAATGTCGTCCATTAGTTGAACGTGGCATAACCAGATATCATATCTGGATGCTAAATTCGCAGACTATGCAATTGTGTACGGGGGCACGTCACATCCATAGATGTTGGTTGGATCATCAGAAACAGAACTCGAAAACATTTTCGAGTGATGACGAACTTTTGTTTAATTATCATCAAGGATCAAAACTTTTTTCATTTTTCATCCCGACAAAATCTTTCATCACGTTCTGCCAAAAATTACACCATTCTTATTTCCAACCTTTTCAATTTAAATCAATATAAACTGATATGGTGACATCCCTGTACAGCGAATTAAACCAATTCTCCGAAATCAATAATATAGCCACCAGAGAAGTAGCAGCTCGAGTGAACAATACACGGAACACGAAATAATCTAAGTGATAATAATAAGTTATCATGTATAACGTGCTCGACTCAATAATATCGAGATAAAAGGAGTTCCTCTAAAAAACAACGAAAATCTATTTTTAATTGTTGATTCTATCGGCAAGAAACTTGACTACGCATTTCCTAAGTCTAGTATCAACTATATCACGCGAGTTCCGGTCTATGGTTCTAACGATAAGTCTATTATTGTAAGTTTCATTAATAGATACGTCAAGGAAGAACTGGTCGCTGCAGCACGTGCTTACAAGACACGGCGCAAGATATCGGCTTTCATGGTAATAATCAACGAATCTACATGAACGACCATCTTACACCTCAAGCAAAAGGATTACTTACCAAAACAAAGTCTACGCTGAAAACTAAGGACTACAAATATATTTGGGTGAAATACGGCAAAATCCACGTACGTAAAAATGACTCTTCACGTGTTGTTGTTATTAGCTCTGAAAACGATTTAAACAAACTTTCATAATCTGGCTTTTAAAATCCATAAGCAATGCTGTCTCTGCAGAATCGGTCTATGTTTTATTATATTCATACAAAAATATGTATTTACTTTTCATAAAAAACTTTATTCACCTTTGTTTAAACTATAAAAAATCGTATGCTATATTTTTGTTATTATTGTTAAAAATGTTCTTCACTCCTGCTAATGCGCACACACCGACGCCTTGCTATTGTCCGAAGTGTCGATACACAATAGCCTCTTATCTGCTCGCTGTTGTCTTTGATGCCTGCATAACTAACTCGCCCTTTATCTCGCTCGCACTCATGCTAATTAAATGTTCTTGCTATCTCCTTTACACTTTGCCTTCTGTATTTTGTTACGAGAATTTGCCTCGCTACCCTTTTATTTTACAAATGACTAATGCACGTAATTGCTTCAACTCAACCGCATTAGTGATAATCGAGGTGGTGGAGTCCTTATCGCAACGCGAAGGGATCTTTCTGTATCCCTCCAGCCCTGTTTCAACTCATCGGCGGAGGATCTTTGGGTCACAATCCACGTTAGGCAAAAAACTAAACTCATTAAGTTACATATATGTGTCTTATATTTATGCAAACAAAACTTAGGTTATTCTTTCTCGGAACAGTTGGTACATTTTTTGACAAGCCTAAATAGTAACATTATACATAATGGGGCCGATAAGTATCTTGTAGTAGGGGATTTTAATATGAGCAATATTACCTGGATTCAGACTAAGCACTCTTACTTAATACCTAGTATCGCGAATAGTAGTGACGAAACTACATTCCTTGACGAGATATGTGTATTAAATCTATCACAATATAACGGAGTCCTGAATAAATATAATAAGTTGCTTGATTTGGTTTTATCTAACGATGAAGTTACTGTATCGGAGTGTCACAGCCCGCTCGTTCCCCCTGACTCTTACCACACTGCTCTTAGCATATCAGCAAGTTTTATCCAGCTGGACTTACTTAAGTGTCCTCCTTACCTTAGGTATTTCTATAATAAAGGCGACTATGCTTCGATAAATAACAGCATTTCTAGCACAGACTGGGGGCTTGAATTTTCGAGTAGGTCTCTTGAGGATGCTACTGCTTATTTTTACACCGAATTCATGGAACTCAGAGCTAAGTACGTACCTTCAAAATTATTACATGCAGATTCATTTCCAATTTGGTACTCAGCGGCACTTAAAAAGGTTATTAAAGAAAAATATAAGTATCGTCGTAAATATAAAGTTTATAGTAATCGCTCTGACTTGCATTCATTTAACATACTGCGCGAGAGGGTCAAAACTATGGAACAGTCTTGTTTTCATGAGTACATCAACACTGTTGAAAGTTCAATAGAGAAACAACCTAAAAGATTTTGGTCTTACCTGAAATCAAGGTCTAAGACCAACTCAATCCCCAGTACTGTTCACTATCAAGATTCTGTCGCTGAATCTGGAGAAAGCGTATGTAACTTGTTTTCTTATTACTTCCAATCCACCTTCTTGAATTCAAGTGACTCCGTGGGGCAGGATGTTGTTTCTTCGTCTACTTCTTTTGTGAATAATGCGGTTGCTGATATTTTCTCTGTTTCTATTGATGTCGAAGATGTTCATAACTTACTTTTAAAACTAGACATATCTAAGTCAGCCGGACCCGACCACTTACCAGCCCGTTTCTTGATTGGTTGCGCTAAATCAATTGCCATTCCCATCGCTCTTTTATTTCAAATGTCACTCCAAGAATGCACGGTTCCTAAGATATGGAAGTCTGCTTTTATTACTCCAGTGCATAAGAAAGGCTCTAAAGCGGAGGTTACTAACTACAGGCCGATCTCAAAGCTGTGTATTATTTCCAAAGTGTTCGAGCGCATTATCTATAACCAAGTTTATGCAGCACTTAGTAATTCTTTTACCCCTTCTCAGCATGGCTTCTTAAGAGGAAGATCGACAGTGTCGAACCTAATCTTGCTTAACGATTACGTAACCGAAGCAATGGATGCAGGTCTTCAAGTGGATGTAGTCTATACAGACTACAGTAAGGCATTCGACAGAATAGAACATAAATTGCTGGTTGCCAAATTATCAGATATTGGAATCAGAGGTGATCTTCTGCGGTGGCTCGCATCTTACTTGGAGAATCGGTCGCAAGCCATAAACAACTATGTTTCTAGCTGGATCCCTGTTCCTAGTGCTGTACCTCAAGGCTCATTGCTCGGACCTTTGCTGTTTGTGATATTTTTAAATGATATTGAGCAATGTTTCAAGTTTTCCCGCCTCTTGTGTTTCGCTGACGACATGAAAATATACACCACCATATCTTCACAAGATGATGTGATTAAGCTGCAATCTGACCTTACTCGGCTAGCCGATTACTGTGTACTAAATAGGCTCGACCTTAATGCTGACAAGTGTTCAGTAGTTACATTCACACGCAAAAAAAAAACATTCATCTCTGACTACTTCATAAAGGGACAACAGCTACCGAAACAGCCATTTGTACGTGATTTAGGTGTCACCCATGATTCCAAATTGCTGTTCGATGTTCACATCAATAATATTATATCTAAAGCATCTAGAGCATTGGGGTTTGTGATGCGTAACTCTAAGTGCTTCACCAAAGTTAAAACTATGAAAATTCTTTATTGTACCTACGTAAGAAGCAACTTGGAGTATGCATCACAAATATGGAACCCAAGGTATAATACGTACATAGATAGAATCGAAAACATACAAAAGAAATTTATGAAGTACTTGTGTTACCGAACGCATGTTTACTACGATTCTACTAATTACCTAGATCTATGCAAAAAACATCATCTCCTGCCACTCGCTTCGCGACGCGATATCGGTGACCTGGTGTTCCTCTCCAAAATCATTAAAGGATATATCGACTGCCCCGAGTTGTTATCGCTGATTCGGTTTAATAACCCTAATAGATGCTTGCGGCAAAGTCCTATATTACATGTGCCGATTGTGTCCTCTAATTACAGGCAAAATTCCTACATATGGCGAGTTAGCAATGCATACAATAGCATATCTAAAACTATTGATTTAGACATATTTAATATGAGCACCCCGATACTGAGGCGTCGGCTAAGTCTGCCATTCTTTTCCGAGGCTAAATAAAATAGACAACTTTATTGTTGATAACTATATTTTAAGGGTATGACGTTTTCTATGTTGTTTTCTGGTTACACTGCTGTTGTGAATATGTATATTGTATTGTATAGTATATTTTCTTCATGTTATTAAGTTATGTGTTATTATAAGTTATTTCTTATCAAAGTAACGATTTGTTAAAATCTATTATGTCTTTAGCAGTGAGTACCTCTAAATGGCTCACACATTTTCCATGCTAATTTATATACATAATTTTGTAAGCTGTTGGTCCTCCAACAAAAATATAAATAAATAAATATAAATATAAATAAATAACTAACGAATTAAAGCATGTAGTAAACGGGCTGAATACAAATTGAATAGTTACAAATAAAGTAAAACTAATTATGTAACAACAGACATACATAAGTAACAAAGTAATAAAAATCTATTCACAGTCCAGAATTGTCGTGATTTATACGAGTCTAGTGATTACAACCAAAATTAGAATAAATGAAAAGATAAACATGAATGAAAATGTTAAATATATTCATAATTAAATCTATTGCCCGGAGGAAGATATAATTATACGATTGGCCTAATATATTCCGCAATGTCGAGGCTGTCCTTTCCGATTGTCAAAGGTGCAAAGCGCTTAAAATAGCTAACACATATCGTCGTGGGCAAAGGCTACCCTAGAGCAATTTCTGCTCCGTTACACCTACTCTCAATAGATCTTATTGTACCTCTCCCTACCACATTCTATGGTTTTCGTTATATTATTTCTTTGGTGTACGTGTTATCAGAGTTTTTTTATACCACTAAGTCTTGTTACGTTAGTCTTTCTCTGGTTAATTGCTTTAAAGATGTCTAAAGTATCGCCTTGAAAAGGAGCACAAGTATAAATTCAGTGATATTGACTCTCCTCATCATCATCATCATCATCGTCAGCCTATAAAGTCCCTCTGCTGAGCACAGGCTTCCTTTCACAAATGAGGTTGAAAGGGAATGGGCAATACTCCACCACGCGTGCCCACTGTGGATTGGTGGAGGTAGGTTAGTGGTTAGTGATAACCGGGACCAACGGCTTTACGTGCCTTCCGAAGCACGGAAACGATTTGAAATACCACTAGGCAGTCACCCATCCAGGTACCGACCACGACGGTGGTAGCTTAACTTTGCCGATCGATTAAGAACGGCTAATCATGCTACACCACGAGCGCTTTTATACATACCGGTAATTATAATATAATTATCGTATTAAGGATTCTAAAGATGAAGCAGAACCCGCCAGTCTTTAGCCACAGGGCCTTCGCTAAACCCACGGACATTAATTTCTCACGATTGACCTTATTGTTGACTTCTAGTTCAACATTGATTTAATATTCTATTTGTAGATTCATCAAAAATTAATGTTGTTGTTTTTTTTTTTTTTTTTTTTTTTTTTTTATTCCTCTAAGGTGGCAAACAAGCATACGGCCCGCCTGATGGTAAGCAGTTACCGTAGCCTATGGACGCTTGCAACACCAGGGGCATCACTTGCGCGTTGCCGACCCTGAAGAAATCTCTTCACGCCCTTTTTGAAGAACCCCATGCTGTACTCCATTGGGAAAACCACGGCGGGGAGCTCATTCCACAATCTGACCGTCCGCGGAAGAAAGCTCCTTTGAGCCCGCACAGTTCGAAACAATTCTGGTTTCAATATGTGAGGATGGACTCCCCGTCGATGGCGAGAGTTGCGATGGTAGAAGGTAGCAGTGGGCAACAAGTCGAATAATTCTTTAGAACACTCTCCGTTGTACAAGCGGTAGAACACACATAAGGAGGCAAAGTATCTCCTCAGACTAAGGGGCTCTAAACCGCTTGTGAGCTCGGGATCGTCAACAATTCTGATGGCACGTCGCTGAACCGAGTCTAAAGGCCCAAGCTGGTATCCAGGTGCTCCCGCCCATAGGTGACAGCAGTACTCCATATGAGGCCGGACTTGTGACTTATAAAGTTGTAGCCTTTGCCCCGATGTGAAGTACTGCCTCGCTCTGTTGAGCACTCCGAGCTTTTTGGATGCCAGCTTAACCTTGTCTTCCAAGTGACTTCGGAACAAAACGTCACTAGAAATGTCGACGCCAAGGATCCCGATGCTTTGACTGATGTTCAAGGAGGTGTTCTGGAATTGTGGAGCCACAGACCATGGGGTTTTCTTAGCGATGAACGCGCAGGCTTGAGTCTTGGTGGGGTTGAAATGGACTAGGTTTAGTCGACCCCAATCGGAGACACTAGTTAATGTACTCTCGATTTCAGACATCAGCCGTTCGCGGCTTTCCTCCACCTCGGAACGAGGGATATTTGCACGGCCCGTGTAATAAGCGTCCCCTGTGCTGTCGTCCGCATATTTTGATGATCTCTGTGTGGCTCTATAATTGATACTTTAAATCTGGTAGTGCAAAAATGCACTGCTTAAGTACTTCTGGATATTTTCTTTCTGTTTGTATTATACAGGTCGTTGTTTTGGTCAGCGACGAGCGACTCAGGGTCGATAATACAAATGATACTGGTGCTAAAAAAAATATAAAAAAAATACTTTATTTTTTTTAAATAATAAAAATAAAAAAAATAAAATTTTGAAAATCATGTAATAAGCTAAAGTGAAGACATAATACTCAACGGGAGTACGAGGGAGTAAAGGGGTGGGGCGATGGCGGCTTGTGCCTAGCTCTAGTCTGTGCACGTGCCTAGTAACCATACTTTGCGATAATTTTATTTCAAATTGGGTAAGGGTATTTCTCATCATATTTACAGTATTTAATGGAATTAAGTCCATTTTTGGGGAATATATATTTTGTACTACCGCTACTGGGTCGCTTGTCGCCGACCAAAACAACACCCTGTATACTTGCTATATTATGTAATGTGACGCTTTTGGTTTGAGAAGTCTTTCATTCAGAATTTTTTGACTCAAACGAAAGATGTTTTTACCGAGCTTCAGAGAGTTGCTTTGTTAATTGCCGTGTTCAGGTAAGTCCTGAGAGGTGAGACTTCCATTATAGATCCATTGAGGTACATGGTAAACGCCGGCGTAAGCACGAGCTGTTCATTGTTTCAATCAATTCTGTTTCCTCGAATTTGTCAGTGACCTGAAGAAGGCATTGCTCAACGATTAACTCGTTCAACAAAGATATATCGTATTTAATGTGAACGCACACTTATCCGAGCCGAACGCGTCGAAAGCATCGAACGAAACGAATTTTAGAATTCTGTAATTATATGAAATCTTATGACAGATCGCACACTTGCCCGCTAACAGATTCGGACGACTCGACGCGTGAAAATGTTCTAATAAATAGATTTGCGTTATTTCGAGTTGAGATTTCTAACATGTATCACGAAATCCCTTCAAGATTAATTTAATTAATTTCACGTTGTAAGGTTACTTGATTACGAAATATCTCGAGAATCAAATAGAACTGCAAACTTGAAATCGATCTGAACGCGGAAGCAATGCAGACATATAATAAATTCTAATTAGGAATGCATGCACACGCCCCGAATGGGGTCAAGACGCTGCTGTTTCGACCCATTTCTGAAATCGTTACCTCGACTTCGCTTGCAACGTAGCATGACTTATAATAAAACTAAACTGAAACGATCTAAGTCGATGTAATTTATATTTAGACTAGCTGCCCGGCGCAACTTCGTTCGCGTGTTGCTACCCTACCACCCTACCCTACCCTATCTAAACCATCCAGGGCACCACCCAAACGCATACAAAAAATTCGTTCAAATCGGTCAAGCCGTTTAGGAGGAATTCAGTGACATACACACGTGCAGTAGAATTTTATATCCCACCAAAAACATTTTTATGTAAAATGTTGCCAAGACATATGGCTCGCACTGTCAAAAAGTTTTCAGATCTCATGTAGAGCCAAGCTTATAACTCTACATGCACTTACTCTACAAGCCCTAACTTCACAAACTCTACACCTTAGTCAACATATGTGGCTTGGCCGTTTCGCTACCGTTACATGGGAGTACGGTGAAAAATGTATTCACTGTTCATTATTTTTTTTGTTATTCAATAGTTTTTGTAGTAGTGAAACGGCCAAGCCACATATTTTGACTACGGTGTGTAGAGTTTGTGAAGTTAGAGCTTGTAGAGTAAGTGAATGTAGAGTTATAAGCTTGGCTCTACATGAGATCTGAAAACTTTTTGACAGTGCGAGCTATATGTCTTGGCAACATTTTACATAAAAATGTTTTTGGTGGGATTTCACATCTTTTTGTAAATTGCTTAAATTTTTTTTTTTTGAAATTTCCAAGTTTCATAATTTTTTTGTTGTTTGTATACTAATACAAGCTTACATACCAAATTTCAGCTTTCTAGGACTTCAGGAAGTACCCTATGAGTTTTGATGATCATCAGTGAGTCAGTGACGAAATCGGGGTTTTTTAGATATCAATAAAATCTAAAGTATAAGAGCTACATTATTGAAACTTAATATGTTTAATAAGTTCACTATTGACATCATATCCTGAGAATTTTGTTTATCTAGTATAATCCAAACCCAAGTTATGAGGGTTCAAAAAATCGACGAAGCGCTTCGAGAAAAGGTAGGTAGTGCCCTTTCGCTTTGCTTGGCTGTCTTGGCGGGGGGCACTCCCGTGCCCCCAGATATAAAGATAATCCAAAGACACGGCCGCTTTGTTATTGCCCATGTAAAGTGCATTGTTACTTGTATGAAAAACGACCAAAACGTGAAATTTTATTCCGTCGTACCATGATGCTTTCCGGCCCGTATCCTAAATTGTTTAAACGTGTAAGAAACTTCACTTATAGTTACATACCTACTTTACCTACCTATACAGTTTGTAACGCAGTAACAAACACCGGCTTGGTTGCCGTCTAAAACTTCCAAATTGCCCTAAATAACTAAGCCATGTAAATAATAGTTAGTGAAAGATTGAAGGCTCCACCGCAAGGCTTCGTAGGAAATCCCTCAATTAAACAACTGTCCCTTCGTGGGCGGGACGAGTTTCAATATTTAATTGTAAAGTTTTGCAGACTGATGCCGGGTACTCACACATTTTGTGTATATTATAGGCTTTAAAGCACTCATACGTCCATGTGAGCCTCCGAAATAAGTTATTTTTTGATAATTTGCCTCGTTTTAGTCATAATAAACTCAGATTAGGTAGCTTTGACTTCTGTTGGTGAGACTTTCAACTCTTGTACTCAACTAATATACTCAGATTGGGTAGCTTCTTTGACTTCTGCTTGTAAGACTTTCAACTCTTGAACTCAACTAATAAATTCAGGTTAGGTAGCTTCTTTGACTTCTGTTGGTAAGACTTTCAACTCGACTAATAAACTCAGATTAGGTAGAATAGAATAGAATAGAATAGAATAATAATAATAATAATAATAATATTTATTCATAACAAAAGAAGTGTACAAAAGTGCAGCTAATATGACATATGTAGATATAAAACAATAAAAAGGATTCCAGCTAGTAATTATAGTTGCTCGGTTGAGCACCTAATGCCTATACTAGGTAAGCCTGTGACATAGGCATTAGGCCTCTCCCCTCCGCCAGGTGAGTACAAAATGTGCTGGGTTTTTAAAAATATAACATTTAGTAAATAAATGTTGTTTACAATTTACAATTTAGTTACACTGTAATACATAGTTTAAAATAACATTGTAATTTTTGGAAATAATATAATAACAGATTTTAGATAAATGTGTATGTGCGTGTGTGTGTTTGAGAGGGTGTGTATATGTGTGTGTGTGTGGGTGTGTGTGTGTGTGTGTTTGCGTGTGCGTGTATATGGGGTGATAATTCAATTTTATGTTAAAACTTCTAGTAGGCTTTCAGTAGCTTTATAATTTTGTGTAAGTAGCCAATCACGAATAGTCCATTTACAGCGGGTCCGGGGTAACGGGTAAAAGTTGAGTATTTCATTTAATTTGTTATAAAGGAAAGGCGCTAGAAAACAGTAATATCGCTGTGCAAATCGGGTGCGCAATTTAGGTGTTCTACATACTTTGTCATTTCTTCTTGTTGTGTTATAGAAGTCAGGATCGAATATTATATTAGAGTGCTGTAGGATAATGATTCTATGAATATATAGTTGGCGTACCGTCATGATTTTACATTCTTGATATAAGTCGTATGTAGGATAAGAAAAGGGCTTACGAGTCATAACTTTCAAAACTGACCTTTGCGCTCTTTCCAGTATGATAAGATTTGTTTTGCAAGCTCCTCCCCACGTGGAGATACAGTAGCAAAGTATCGATTGACAAAGAGCGAAATAAATTGTCTTTAGCAGTTTAGGATTTGCAATTGATCGAAGGTTTTTAAATGTCCAAATCAACTTTCGCGCTCTGCTAGTGAGTAGAGTTAAATGTGGTATCCATGACAACTGTTCATCGAGCTCCACTCCCAAATACCTAACTTGTGTACATCTTTCTATATCTAGACAGCAGCAGTCTCTAGCGCTTGTAGAAGTGGGATTAAATTGGCAGGAATGAGCTTTAATTGCAAAATCTAGACTGGGAAGGAGAGATTTTTTAATCGAAAATGGAAGAAATTTTGATTTGGCGATGTTAAGGGTTAGAAGGTTTTTATTAAGCCATTTAACTATTTTATTAAGTTCTATCTCAGCACAGGTGCGCACCTCGTCCCAAGTCTCTCCCTGAAAAACTAAAGCGGTGTCATCAGCAAAAGTGAAAATTTTACCATTAAGTGGGGTGTAGAGGCAGAGCTCGTTTATGTAGATTAGGAAAAGACTCGGCCCGAGGACACTACCCTGAGGTGTTCCGTATGAGATATTAGTATCAGCACTAACGTGAGAATCAATCTTGACATATTGGCATCTATTAGTTAGATAGTCCTTAAATAGTTTCAGAGGAGTTCCCCGTATGCCCAAATTCTCCATTTTCTTCAAAAGAATAGGTATAGAGACAGTGTCAAAAGCCTTTGCCATATCCAGGAAAATGCCAACACATTTTCGCTTTGTGTCCAAGCTAGTGACAATAAAGTCAGTTAAGCTATTAACTGCTTTCTCCGTAGACTTACCAGCGCGAAAGCCGAACTGCGAATCAGATAGTAGGTGTTCATTTTCCAAGTAATTAATTAGTCTGGTGTTTATAAGTTTCTCGAGTATTTTAGAAATGGCGGGTAGTACTGAAATTGGCCTGTAGTTGTTGACACTGTTTCTAGGACCTTGTTTATGGATAGGGTGAATCAAGGACCGTTTAAGTACCGTTGGGAAAACACCCGTTTCGAAACAACTATTAAAAATATGCGTCAATAGTGGAACCAATATGTTGGAGCATAGTTTTAGATATAGAGTAGGAATACCATCTGAACCAGTAGCCGAATCATTTTTTAAATTAAATAATGTTGTATAAACTTCATCTTCGTCAGTGTCAAGTAAAACAAAGGAATTGAGATGACTTTGGATGGGTATATCATTGTGAGTGGAGGTCAATATTGGACCTGGAATTTTTTCCGCTAGTGTCTGACCAACGGTGGCGAAAAAACTATTTACACGATTGACAGCAGTTATTGGGTCCTCTTTATCATAGCTTAAAAGTTCAATTGCCGGGTTTTTGCTTTTAGCTGAATTGGTGATATTTTTTATGATTTTCCATGTTTCTGCAGCATTTTTACAGTTTTGGAGTAGCAATCTATAATGTTCTGTTTTGAGTTTTTTGAGGAGATTATTACAGAAGTTTCTGTACCTGCGGTAAGTCGTTACGGCTATATCATTTAATGGTGACTTGTTTGCTTTCCGATGTAGCTTGTCTCTATGCCGGATACATTTAAGTAAACCAGGAGTCATCCAAGGTTTTAAGGTACGTAGGCGTCTAGGTAGTGTGAGAATTCTAGTGTTGTTATCAATTGTTTCCTTAACTGATTTAACAAGAAAGTTTGTAGCTGAGTTTGGATCTGACATGTAGTAAATTTCAGATAGGTCCAATGCGCTTAGGTCTTGTGCAGCTTTAGTGTAGTCAATCTTAGTCATCTTCATCAAAGGCTTGTAATTACATTGGTTAGCGGACATTTTTAGAAAGACTGGGTAGTGGTCTGTGATGGATGTGTGTAATACAAAAGTTTGGCACAGGGATCGCGACTTTAAGAGCACGTGATCAAGACATGCATGTCCCCTAGTAGGTAATGTATGTGCTGGCAGCAATCCGTGTTCCGCAGCCAGATTCAAGTAGTTTCCACAGTTACCATCATTATTGCTAAGTGTAATATTAATGTTAATGTCTCCAATAATTGCTATGGTGCCATAAGTATTTAATTGCTGTAAGACAATGTCTAATGATGAAAGAAAATTATCCACATTTCGAAATGATGGCGATCTGTAGATAGCTAGGAATGCAACATTATTTTTGATACGTAGAAGAAGACAATTAGCATCGTTAAACTGCGGTTCTTCTACAGAACAGTTCAGTCCATTTAAGGTGTAGACCACAACTCCATCATTTTGGTTTCTACAGTTCCTAGTGTAAGCTGTATTATAAGAATTAAGCTGCGGTACTGGTTTCTGAATGTCCAACCAGCATTCAGTTAGAATTAATATATCGCAAGTAGTAGTGAGCCTCGATAAAAGGATTTCCAATAAATTTATATTCTTGTAGATGCTACGTATGTTAACAGTTAAAACCTGAATGTTGTCACCACATTGACTAATTCTATGACCTAGCTCGTCTGGATTAATACATTCCGATTGGGATACAGAACTCGAATCAATATCGTTATATACCTCGTTAATGTTAGCCATTTATAAAAGTTACAATAACAAAAAACAGTAAGATTGCAATAAGTAGGTAAATAAAAATACTGCAGGTAGAAAAGTCTATCAATGGGATCAAAACAAGTGCGTCACCGCAAAGGAACTCGTTGATCTTTATGGGAATTATGCGATAATATGTTAGTGTGATTTCAACTGTCCGGCAATTCAGTACGTAAATTAAGTAATGAGTGGTATTGTGAGTATTAAAAGTGTTCATTGTGAGTGTATGTTTGTGGAATATGTAATATGTGATGGAAAAACATTTAAAGTTTAGGTAAGCAGTATACATAGTTATTAAGAACGAATATAAACCTAGTCATTCTGCCTCCGTATTCATCTTTATTTCCTCCAAGCGGGATTCATTTTTAATAAGGATAAACGGCGACCCGTCTTTTTTGCGCAGATATACCTTGCCATTAGTGGTCCAGCAGTACACAAATCCTTCTTTTTTGGCGAACTCTCGTGTTAGATAAAACAATCTCTTCATTTTAGGGGACAATTGTTCTGACACAAATATGGGTGTGGAATTGCCTTGAAGTCCGAGGAGGTTTGCGTTAAGGTTGCCGGGACGTTCGTTTTTGTACTTTTTGGTAGCATTAATCACAGAAGATTTATTTAAGGTATTTTGGAATTCAATAATCACCGAGGAAGTTTTATTTTCCTTCTTGCTGGGTGCTCTAGAGGGTGGGTGGTGAATAGAATAGAACAGAACAGAACAGAACAGAACAGAACAGAATAGAATAGAATAGAATAGAATAGAATAGAATAGAATAGAATAGAATAGAATAGAATAGAATAGAATAGAATAGAATAGAATAGAATAGAATAGAATAACTTTTTATTTGACAGTAAAACAATCAACTATAATAATACATATAATAACATATAATAATACATACTTAGGTAGCTTCTTTGACTTCTGTTGGTAAGACTTTCAACTCTTGAACTCAACTAATAAACTCAGTTTAGGTAGCTTCTTTGACTTCTGTTGGTGAGACTTTCAACTCTTGTACTCAACTCATAAAATGTTATCGATTGCTTTTTATTTTAAATATTATATTAGGTTTTCGCTTCAGACCTCTGTAAAAGCAGCTCGTTAGAAATAATCCTCATGCGATGCGTCTTAAACGGGACATAATGTTCCTCAATTAGTGAAACGGTTGTTGGGCTTTCTCAGGGCGGTTTAATTACTCCAGACCAGTGAGATTAACGTTAAAAGAAGCTTGTTTTTTCAACTTTATTAATTTCAGTTTATTTACATCCCGTTTTATTTGTTTAGGCAATTTATATTAAATAGCGTTGCCATAGATTTTTTTTATTTATCTGAGTATGCTTCAATATAAGCGTCGAATAACAATGACCTTGGGCTTTCTGGTGATGGTATCATGTGGAAACCATAGGACGGTAGTAGGGAGGTTCGGCTCAATGGGGAGGAGGAAAGGTTGGAAATGCCTGAGCTTGCTTCGTGTGTTGGAAGCGTCCATATGGCTTCGGTAACTACTAACCGTCAGGCGGGCCGTATACTTGTTTACCGACTTAATAGTACAAAAAAAAACGGCCAAGTGCTAGTCGGACTCGCAAACGGAGGGTTCCGTACCCTAACTAACTCATTGTGCTATGAAAACAAAATAACAAAAAAATTATACGGTCGAATTGAGAAACCTCCTCCTTTTATTGAAGGAAAATTTCAGCTGTCTACCTATTCCCGTTCATGAGATACAGACCACTGGCAGACAGACGGACGGACAGCGGAGTCTAAGTAATAGGGTCCCGTTTGGCACCCTTCGGGTACGGAATTCTAAATAGGGAACTTCATTGTATCCGTTACTTCCAGCTTCAATCTGAATACCCATCGTCAAATACTATAGCGTCTCGGCAATTGGGTTTCCCCTGGAATTGTTGTTGATTGTTGTCAATCCACATGGCTCGTTATTTTATCATTTTCTTTGGACAGTTCCACACAACATGCTACTTTTATTAAAATATCCACTTAAAACGGATATGTAATCCTATAAACTCCCAATGCACTCCGAAGTCTCTACGGACGTAACTATCCTCGCTAAAGCCTTAACTTGTAAGTAATAAAGATTAATATCGATTGCCGACGTTGCGTACGTACACGTGTAGTGCTAGGGAATTTATTGCATTAGTGATTAGCTTAACATCCTCTGTGAACGATAAATCCTTCTTAATGTACGTAGTGAACGCTCCTGACTGTTCACGAGGAGTGCTTCGGAGGCATTTTATTGCCAGAAAATTTAGAGGGATTCCACTACATTTAAATGGTAAAATTCCCGGAATGTTTGTTTTTTTAATACTTTACTTTGCTGGGTTTTGTGTGGCAATAATTGTTAGCTTGTCAAATCAATGCTTTTTCTTGTCTTTCTAGATACATCAAATAGTTTCTTAACATTTTTGTGATATAGAAACCGCTATTAAAATGCGTAAGTCAAAATCTTGTAATTTTTTTATATTGTTACAGGTGCCCAAAATGCGTTCGAATTGGAGTACTACGGTAGCAAAAATAACAGTCAAAAATTTTAAAAACGTTAGCATTCTGGCGTTCGATTTAGAAAGTTGTGGGCGAAATTGACATTGTGAACTGTTTTTGTTCACCGGAACCTCCTTTTACTTGGAAACAGGTAAAAACGACATCGTGAACTGCAAATTTTGACCCACCTCCGAGGCAGGATCGTTTGTGATCATATTTTTACATCTTTGAATCTGACAGATAAGTTTTGGCTGAAAATTCAAACGGGAAGCGAAAATTTTATTCTAAAATTCGATAAAAATACTAACAGGCAAGAGAAGAATTTGTCAGATTAACTTTTTTTATATATTAACTGAAGGAAAAAGGTTGATACATATGACAAGCAGGTGATGAGCATGCAAATGTCATTTTTGTATCTAATCGTTCGATTTGGGAAAAATCGTTTGTGGCGAAATTTCCCAATTCGAACGCATAAACAAAAATGCCCATTTTGAAACTGTTAAAAACGACATCACTCCAATTCGAACGCACCTATTATGGACAATACTGTCACATCATTCAGTAGTGACTAGGGAATCACGTGTTCGTCCACCTCATTAATTAAGTCTGAGATACTCTGAGCTGGCCACTGACAAGCGGTGACAATGACTGGGTAATCAAGGTACATTGTGGACCGGATTAATTGCCTATTAGGGTAGTTACATTGTACGTACACGCACAATAACGTTGCTATTGTTCAATGATTACATCGCGCGGGTATGGCGGTGCAGAATTGCTTTCGGACAAATGTCTGATTAATCCTATCCCATTAATAGGCATGAAAATCAAAGCGTAGTGTAATTAGCTTTTTCATAGGTGTATGTTTGTCCACGTATATCTCCGATGATATAAATCGGATTGTAACCATTCTTTTTTATTGGTTTATATTTACTTCAACTGTGAAAGCAAAGTGCAAGTTTCATCGAAATCGGTTCAGTAGTTTTCAAGATATGACAAGATTCCAAGGACAAATATGTGTGACGGCCTGGCTTATTGATACGAGCTACGGGTGTGGTGTCAAAGCAAAAATTATTAAAAGAAACAAAAACCCCGACTGCGTAAAACATAAATTAACTGAAAAGAGAAAAACAAGCTCTTAAATCTATAGAATTTTGAATATAACTTGAATTTTATAAGGTATTGCAGTCGGGGATAAACAAAAGTGCACAACGCCGCTAAAGAAGTTTCCACTTTAAAAAAGCTATTTTCAAAAAAAAGACTCAAAATACACTAATAAGTCAACGAAATATTTTCTATGGAATACGTCGTGCTCTTTCGCTGACTTCAAATCAGTATCAGGTTAGAGTTATTTCATACTCTTTATTGTATTTTGAAGTAGTTTTTTTTTTAATTACTTTTTTATGATTAGTTGTTATAGCGGCAATAGAAATACATATTCTCTGAAAATTTCACCGGTCTACCTATTACCGTTCATGAGATACAGCCGTGTGACAGACAGACAGACAGACGGATGGACATCGGAGTCTTAGTAATAGGGTCCCGTTTTACCCTTTGTGTACGGAACCCCAAAAAAGGTTCTTATTCTAGATCTTGTAAATTGAGGTTACAATGGTGACTTTTATTTACGTAAATACAGTGGACGACAGTTTATCTAGTTTCTTAATAAATAAAACTATTAGGCCAGGGCATGGATACACTACAAGATGTTAGTGCTTACCGCAATATATACTTTCATTGCAGGTATAGGTCGAATTACTGTCCCAAAGACGAATTTCCGAACATAACAAAGAAAAATCAGCCAAAATTCCGACCTACACTGATGTCGGATATAATCTGGTCATATGTCTATCAAGCATATGGTTCTTATGATACAAGGAGTAATAACGAAAATCCGTAAACAATTTTCTCTCGATGTGAAAATATAAGGTTGTTTTTGAAAAGCGGAAGCCTTCATTTGCCATGATTTTCTTCCCATCCTCATTATGTTCAAGGGACAAAATAAAGCAATTTCACACGCCCCAAAAAAATCTTTTTGTAGACGAGGTATATTTATTTTTCGAGGAAAAATTTACAGCTTGGTGAGTGGGGTCGTGCTCATGACGAATAATGGCGAATTTTGTTGTTATTTTTCTACTAACTATCACCTTGTATTATAAAGAAAGTTATCTTTTGTATTATTTTAAGGTTCCAAGTCATAATTCGTTCAAACGAGAGATTAATAGTATATTATTAGCGAGGGCGCAACGTGCAAAAATGACACTCACTATGGCGATTAGCACACTGCCACGCATCACGCTGCATGCGTGTCAATACACCTACGCGCGCACTTGCGGGAGTGCAGATCTGCATCATCGTGCGGGTTTTTTACGCACTCACGCGCGTAGTTGCATTTTGTGGATTCACGGCGGCTCTGACTTATTTCATTCAAAATCACGCACGGCACTACGAGACTCGGTATGCCATACCTTGCGTCTCACCGCGCGCCCACGCGCGTATGTGCGGGATCTGTATGAACGCGCGTGGATGCATTTTTCTGTGTGTTGGACACTGCGTCTTTTCTATACAAACGGAGATACTTACAAGCAACGTTAAAACACGCATTCACGCGCTATGCTGCGTGGTGCGTGGCAGTGTGTTAACCGCCTATATCAGCACCGCTACGCCTCGGCAAAAACATGCTATCCAAGTAACGGCTTTAAATGATGCGCGACAAAATGAAACAATTGATGCTTGCCGCGAGCCGTCAACTATTTTATCTTGTCATTATAAAGTTTACTTTATCGCACTTCACTTGGCGTCACTTGGATGACAAGTTTTTGCCGAGGCGTAGCGTGCTGTTATACTGAGTGAAGAACCTTAAGTCACGAGTATCGTATACTATTTTATAACACGCTAAGCATAAGTGCGTGTTTTTTACACGGAAAAGCGTGTACTGCGTCTGTGTTTTTTACACACAGTGTTATAAATATTGATACAGGAGGATTGCTATTACGCTATAATATAAAATGTTCCATGTTACATAATTATAGTAATGTGACGACGCGATGTTGTCCGATGAAACGGACTAATTGCTATTGATCAAGTTATGTCGCCCATTAGAAACACAATTGCCTCTATTATTATGGTGGCTGAGTGCTTTCATCCATAACCGAGCTAGTTCAGATCCGCATCAGTTTTGGACACCACATAAGTATTATTACTGTGGAATAGCAAACAGATATGACAATGTATATTTAATGTTAGCGAAAAGGATAAAATAATTTTGTCTTTACAATTATGAGAAAATCTGGGCATAATCAATACGTATCAAGCACAGATATGTATCAAGCTGTCTTCTGCGCAGTTTCCGCGATCTTGAGACGATAAATAATAGGTATATTTATTTTTCGAGGAAAAATTTACAGCTTGGTGAGTGGGGTCGTGCTCATGACGAATAATGGCGAATTTTGTTGTTATTTTTCTACTAACTATCACCTTGTATTATAAAGAAAGTTATCTTTTGTATTATTTTATGGTTCCAAGTCATAATTCGTTCAAACGAGAGATTAATAGTATATTATTAGCGAGGGCGCAACGTGCTAAAATTACACTCACTATGGCGATTAGCACACTGCCACGCATCACGCTGCATGCGTGTCAATGCACCTACGCGCGTACTTGCGGGAGTGCAGATCTGCATCATCGTGCGGGTTTTTTACGCACTCACGCGCGTAGTTGCGTTTTGTGAATTCACGGCGGCTCTGACTTATTTCATTCAAAATCACGCACGGCACTACGAGACTCGGTATGCCATACCTTGCGTCTCGCCGCGCGCCCACGCGCGTAGGTGTGGTATCTGTATGAACGCGCGTGGATGCATTTTCTGTGTGTTGGACACTGCGTCTTTTCTATACAAACGGAGATACTTACAAGCAACGTTAAAACACGCATTCACGCGCTACGCTGCGTGGTGCGTGGCAGTGTGTTAACCGCCTATATCAGCACCGCTACGCCTCGGCAAAAACATGCTATCCAAGTAACGGCTTTAAATGATGCGCGACAAAATGAAACAATTGATGCTTGCCGCGAGCCGTCAACTATTTTATCTTGTCATTATAAAGTTTACTTTATCGCACTTCACTTGGCGTCACTTGGATGACAAGTTTTTGCCGAGGCGTAGCGTGCTGTTATACTGAGTGAAGAACCTTAAGTCACGAGTATCGTATACTATTTTATAACACGCTAAGCATAAGTGCGTGTTTTTTACACGGAAAAGCGTGTACTGCGTCTGTGTTTTTTACACACAGTGTTATAAATATTGATACAGGAGGATTGCTATTACGCTATAATATAAAATGTTCCATGTTACATAATTATAGTAATGTGACGACGCGATGTTGTCCGATGAAACGGACTAATTGCTATTGATCAAGTTATGTCGCCCATTAGAAACACAATTGCCTCTATTATTATGGTGGCTGAGTGCTTTCATCCATAACCGAGCTAGTTCAGATCCGCATCAGTTTTGGACACCACATAAGTATTATTACTATGGAATAGCAAACAGATATGACAATGTATATTTAATGTTAGCAAAAAGGATTGTGGCAGAATAAACCGGGCCACGCGGTATAATATTTTCTTTGGACTGTATTGGGTTGGTGATACTACTAGAACTCCACGAATGCTTTCTCTGCCCCAAAGACGAAAATCAATGTAAAAGGAACACTTACCTCGTCTGGCTTCTTCACCGGCAAAGCACCGCGGGTTCAGGAATAGTTCTTCACACACTGGTTTGAATAAAGCACAATGCACAATAGTTCTTATACAGACGCAGGTCTAGACCCTGTTTTAATGTTAATTACACCACAAAACTCTTTTAGTAGTAATAAAGTAAATAATTATAGTTATCCGAAACGTTCGGAGGCTTGCTGCGCTCGCGATCAAAGTTGGACTTGTCCGGTGTGGAGAGTGGCGCTGCTCGACGGCCGGCGGGCGCAACAAATACGGTTGCGTTCCGTTTCAGCTGACTCAGCACAGCGTTCAATGAACATTATTTTAATCTTTGAGGCAGATATCGAACACCCCCCACCGAAAGCTTCGTGAAGCTTTCTCATTAAAGAGAGAGGAAAAAAAGAATAACTAAATATAAGATAGTCTGGTTCTAAACCAGGTTTAAAGATTAAAGAAAACTAAATTGTAAGAAGGTACACTAGTCTAACAAGGGATAACAACTAGGTAATATTTAATTGACAAAAGGCAAGAGACTAAGTTTGTTAACAGGTCTCTGAAAAGTATTTCTTTTAGAAGAGCTTAAAGTAACTTTTCTAATGATACCATCTGGACTAGGATGGATTTTCTCTACCCTAGCCAGCGGCCAATTGCACGAATGGGCTTGATCGTCTTTGACTAGCACTAAATCTCCTACTTTAAGGTTAGGAGTTGAAGTGAACCATTTAGATCGTTGTTGAAGAGTATTTAAGTAATCATGGCTCCATTTTTTCCAAAACAATTGAGAACAGTTCTGTAAATATTGCCAACGTGACAAGTGCGTTATAGGAACGTCTGTTAAATGATATTCTGGTACAGCAGTCAGACTTTTACCTATCAGGAAATGCCCTGGCGTCAAAACATTGAATTCGTTTGGATTATCACTAGTTGGTAGCTCACACAACGGACGTGAGTTCATTATGGCTTCAATTTTACAAAAGATTGTAGTAAGCTCTTCGAACGTCAAAGCTTTGTTACCAACCGCACGCACAAGATGGTATTTCGCGGATTTAATGCCGGCTTCCCAGAGCCCTCCCATGTGAGGGGCGCTGGGAGGATTGAACTTCCAACAAATTTGACGCTGAGCGCAACCGTCTAAGATATTAGCATGATTAGAATCATTCGATAGAAATTTTTGAACTTCAGTAAGATGTTTACTAGCCGCAATAAAATTTGTGCCTTGATCCGAGTAAACGTACGCGCATAAACCACGACGAGCTACAAATCTGTCTAAAGTAGCTAAGAAACAGTCCGCGCTCAATGAAGATAATACTTCTAAATGGACCGCTTTTGTCGAAAAACAAACAAAGAGTGCTAGGTACGCTTTATCTACCTGGGCGTTACGACGACGTAAATTTTCTTTTATATAGAAAGGACCGCCAATATCTACACCTACATGTTCAAAAATTTTGTTAGGTAATAAACGCGTGGAAGGTAAATCAGCCATCCGAGGTTGAAGCATCGGAGGATTACATTTATAACAAGTCTTACATTTAGACAGCACCGAACGAATAATACTACGGGCCGAAAGAATCCAGTAGGTATTGTTTAAAATATTTTGTAAATTACGTGGACCCGTATGTAAATATTTTTTATGAAAATGTTCTATCAAAAGTTTTGTAAATCTACTCTTTTTTGGTAATAAGAGCGGATGTTTGGCATTGTAAGGTAAATCTGAGTAAGTCAAACGACCCCCCACCCTGAGGTAACCACTTCCATCGAGGAAGGGACATAGTTTCCTTAACGAAGGAACGTAAACGGAGCCCTTGGCTAAAGCTGTGATTTCTTGATCGAAGTGTGAACTTTGTACTAATTTTATCAAGCAATCGTGAGCTTGATTCAAATCAAAAGTTGTCAACATGTTTTTATTTTCAGTTAAATTATCTTTTTTATGCATTCGAAATAATTTTAAAATACGAGCTATGGTTCTTTGTAATTTTGTATACGATGAAAATGAATTAAGAATTCGATCAAGAAATTCAGATTTACTTTCAATATTAATTTGTTGTTGAGTAAGAAGGCTAAACGCATTTGAGTTAGGTTTTAATTCCGGAATGTCAGATTCATTTCTGTTTAAAAAAATATTGATAGGCCAATTTTCTCTACAGTCACGTAGCCATTCCGGGCCTTCTAGCCACTGAGTTTGAGAGTTCAGTAGATTAGTTGGAGATGTCCCACGGGAACATATGTCAGCTATATTGTTTTCAGTATTTATATGTTGCCACGACTCAGGTGAAATTGTACTAACAATTTGTATAACACGGTTACACACAAAAGTTTTCAATTTAAACGCAGCCGTTTGTATCCACGCTAATACTATACTTGAGTCAGTAAATGCCGTGGTGCGAGTCACTGTAACACGGGTTAAAATTTGCTTAACGTAAGCAATTTGCTTGCTCAAAAGAACAGCACCCATAAGTTCTAGTCTGGGAATCGTCATCGATTTAACAGGAGCAACTTTGGATTTAGCCAATAGTAAACGAATCTTAACTTGGTCAGCATTACGAGAAATAATGTAAACACATGAAGCGTACCCACGCGAGGAGGCATCACAAAATCCCACCAATTCACATTCAGACTGCTCTGGAAGCAATATATGGCGTTCAATGTGCATTTCAGACAATAGCGGTAGTTCAGAAATAAATTCTTGCCACTTAACACAAACGTCATGTGGCAGCTGCTCGTCCCAACCGATACCTAACTTCCAGAGGTCCTGTAAAATGCATTTAGCGACAAAAGTACATGGCGAGATGAATCCGACGGGGTCATAAATGGACGCTAAAATTCTCAGAACTGACCTTTTTGTTGTGATAATATCGTTTTTATTCACGGAAAAACTAAAACTGTCGTGTAAAGGTGACCAATGCAACCCAAGTAATTTCAGCGAACCGTGCGCGTCGTTATAATTTTTATCTAACGCGATAGTTTTTTCACGATATTCCTCCGGCACACGTGATAGTAGGTCCTCGCTGTTACTAGACCATTTCTTCAAAGTAAAGCCTCCGCATTTCAGAAGTTCGATCATTTCGTCTTGTAGCGCACACGCTTGTGAAAACGTTTCACAAGACCAGAGGGCGTCATCCATATAAATACCTTCTCGCAAAACGCGAGCTGCTGAAGGGAAACGTTCACCTTCATCAGCGGCTAATTGAAGTAATGTTCTAATAGCAAGGTATGGACTACTACTGATTCCGTAAGTAATTGTTTTTAATTCGAATACTTTAGCAGTCTCGTCACTTGACGACCTGTAAAGTATATGTTGATATTTACGATCGTTTTCATTAATTAAAATAGCCCGATACATTTTACAAATATCGCTCGCGAAACAATATTGAAACAATCTAAAATTTATTATTATAGCATTTATATCACGATATAAGTTTGGTCCCGTTAACTGAATGTCGTTCAAAGATATATTGTTACTAGATTTAGTCGAAGCGTCGAAACAAACACGTAAAGGCGTGGATGTACTACTAGGTCGCAGAACAATTTGTAGAGGAATTAAGTATGTACTTGGCTCACTACTTGTATACAACTCCATGTGACCAAGTTTTTCGTATTCTATCATAAAATCATCGTATGCTTGTCGTAGTAGTGGATCACGTGCGAGTTTACGTTCCGTGGTTAATAGTCGACGCTCGGCTATGGTGCGCGTATCGCCGAGGGGCGGCCGCTCGGGCACGAACGGTAGCGGAACCACATACCTACCGCTAGCATCGCGACTATGTTCGTTTACAAATATTTCCTCAGCTAATTGATCGAGAGGGTTCAGTACAGGTTTGCACGGCAATTCCTCCACTTCCCAAAAATCTCGCAATAAACTATCTAAATTTTGTTCCTGAGATAATGACAAATGTACGCACCGCGAGTTAGTTTTATTTTCGTAGTACAATTTGCCACTAACTACATAACCAAAGATTGTAGCGATAAGGTTTGGAATATTTGAATTAATATTAATCGGTTTGTCTTTTATCAATTCCGGCGCTATGTCATTACCGAGTAAAATATCAACTGGCGATTTTTTATAAAATAATGGATCAGCCAAATCAAAATCTTTGTATTTTTCAATTACATCATGTGAAAAGGAAATATTGGGCATGTCCGAAGATACCTTTGACACTACGACCATATCAACCGAATAAAATGAAACGTCCGATTTTATCGATTTTAAATTACAATTAATCATGCCGTAATTTTTTACTATTCCGCCACCTAGTCCCGAGACTGTAAACGGACATTTTTTACGAATTAAGCCCAAACGTTGAGCGCATTCTAACGTTATAAATGAACTTTGCGCGCCAGAATCGAGAACAGCACGGCAGTTCTGATACTGGCCGGTAACGTCCACAATGTGTGTACGCATCGTACCCAACACAACGCCATAATCAGGGTTCTCATTCACGGAATGAAAACTTTCCATCACGGCGGCTGCAGCATGCCCGGCACTCACGGAGTGCGACGGAGGTACCGCAGCGCCTGCGTCTGAGCGAGACGGATGCGAGCGCGCGTTCGACGCCAGAACGTCTGCGTCGTGGTGTAAGAGATAATGATGAGGATTCGAACATACTCCACAAGTCATATTACTTTTACAATTTTGTGAATCATGACCTGTTTTTAAACAATTTACACATAATTTCAATTGGTAGACACGGTCAAACCTATTTTTTTGAGATAGTTTACGAAACTGTTCACACCTGTATATCATGTGATTTTGTTGACAATGAACACAGACAAATTTATTATTATTATCACTACGTGCTGTAGTTAAACCTACCTTGGGCGAATTTTGTTTATACTGAGAATATTTATTATTATAAAAATCATTTGTTTTACTGTTTTTATTTTGATTTAAGTTTTGTGACGACTTCGATTTGTACTGATAAGGTGTAGGCCAGGAGCTGGTGCTCGGGGTTGTATGTTCGAGCACTTTTATTTGTTTATTTACAAAAGTAATTAATTCGAAAAATGTAGGTAATTCATTTTGATCACGACTTTCTTCAAATAGTTTTTTAGTGTGACTGTCGAGACTACGTAATGCTATATGACAAAATAAGTAGTCATCTAAGTTTTTAATATCTAAAGCTTTAATAGCCTTTAAGGAATGATCAAATGTTTCGATAAATAATGTTAAATTACCGATCGTATCCTTTGATAATGGTGTAAAACTCAGCATTTTGTCTAAATACCTTCCGGTCAATGCCCTTTTATCTTGGTATTTATCTACTAAACTTTGCCAAACTACCATGTAATTGTTGGCAGTGATCGGAAGATTCTTAACCATATTCAATGCTGGTCCCTTTACACATGATAAAAGATAGTGAAATTTATCAATGTTATCAAATTTACGATTATGTACTAAGGACACAAATGTATCGTAAAATGTTGTCCAATTTTCAATTTGACCGTCGAATTCAAACAAAGTGAGCTTCGGTAATGATGGTCGCACTAAATCACTATTTTTATTATCATCAGATTTTTTGATACCTGGCTCCTGGTCTAACTTTTTGCAATTTAACGCAACTCGTTTGCAAGCAAAATATAAGTCATCGAAACTATCCAAAGCGTTCGTGTTTGGTTTAGTTTTAGGATTTAATTGTAATTCAATTATGCAAATATCCATGACAATTTTTTCGAAGTCAATACGACCTTCGTCGAGTTCTGAATACTGTATCAAAAATGATTGAACTGAATCTAAACTGTTGAACTTAACTGTTTCGGACAAATTGTAAGCCTTTTGTAATTTTGCAAACAAATATTCTTTCTTTAATGTTAAAGAATTTAATTGTAATAATAAGTCGTCATTAGAATCCATTTTAGCCATTTTTTATTTTGTTTACAAGTAGGTAGACGGTGTGTGCTAAATGAAATGGTTCGAAAAAATGGACTCGCCCAAGTGCAAGTGATCGCAGATGAAAAGAGTATGAATATGTAAATTATATTGAAATATCCTGATAAATACGATTTATCAGTATGGGAACTACGTACTTTATATTGTATATATAGAGGAATACGGTTCGATGGACCAAAAAATGTGGCAGAATAAACCGGGCCACGCGGTATAATATTTTCTTTGGACTGTATTGGGTTGGTGATACTACTAGAACTCCACGAATGCTTTCTCTGCCCCAAAGACGAAAATCAATGTAAAAGGAACACTTACCTCGTCTGGCTTCTTCACCGGCAAAGCACCGCGGGTTCAGGAATAGTTCTTCACACACTGGTTTGAATAAAGCACAATGCACAATAGTTCTTATACAGACGCAGGTCTAGACCCTGTTTTAATGTTAATTACACCACAAAACTCTTTTAGTAGTAATAAAGTAAATAATTATAGTTATCCGAAACGTTCGGAGGCTTGCTGCGCTCGCGATCAAAGTTGGACTTGTCCGGTGTGGAGAGTGGCGCTGCTCGACGGCCGGCGGGCGCAACAAATACGGTTGCGTTCCGTTTCAGCTGACTCAGCACAGCGTTCAATGAACATTATTTTAATCTTTGAGGCAGATATCGAACAAGGATAAAATAATTTTGTCTTTACAATTATGAGAAAATCTGCGCATAATCAATACGTATCAAGCACAGATATGTATCAAGCTGTCTTCTGCGCAGTTTCCGCGATCTTGAGACGATAAATAATAGGCTAAATTCCTGATAAATCCTATTCAGCCCGTAAATTACATTATCAAAAAATATTAGACATTGTGTTAAAATAAATAGGTATCCTAAACCGACACTTTTAGGTATTTTTTTCCAAATAATCGGTTGTAATTTCAGGAAATCAAGCCAAAAAGCTGAAATTAGTATTCGGTTAATATAACACCAGTAGCGAGTTACTATGAGATAAATAAATATGGTATGGCCTTATCATCTCTATTCTCTATCTTAGATAGAGTAGAGAGAGAGGCCTTTAAAAAATTAGCATAGAATAGAGACATTGAGCGTTTCTTCATTGGGCGACACGACACGACACCGCACGGCAACGGCAGCCGTCCACGACATCAGTGGTTACTTATACACGTAGTATTTATATACTCTGAGCTTATACTTTAGGTTTTATTGATATCTAAAAAACCCCGATTTCGTCACTGACTCACTGATGATCATCAAAACTCATAGGGTACTTCCGGAAGTCCTAGAAAGCTGAAATTTGGTATGTAAGTTTGTATTAGTACACAATCAACAAAAAAAATGTAAAACTTGGAAATTTCAAACACAAAAAAAAAAAATAGTAACTTACAAAAAGAAGTGAAATCCCATCAAAAACATTTTTATGTAAAATGTTGCCAAGACATATGGCTTGCACTGTCAAAAAGTTATCAGATCTCATGTAGAGCCAAGCTTATAACTCTACTTGCCCTTACTCTACAAGCTCTAAGTTCACAAACTCTACACACCGTAGTCAAAATATGTGGCTTGGCCGTTTCACTACTACAAGAACTATTGTATAACAAAAAAGTAACAGTGAATACATTTTTCACCTTACTCCCATGTGACGGTAGCGAAACGGCCAAGCCATAATATTTTGAATAAGGTGTAGAGTTTGTGAAGAGGAGGTATCAAGCTGAAATTCATATCAAATGCTCAAGTCTACTGTTCCTTGGAGCTGTGAAAAAATCAAACTTCTAAGCCAACGCAATAAAAAGATACAGCCGTTTATGCTGCTTTTCGACACTTGCAAGGGAATCAAAACCTACAGGGCACTTCCCGTGAACTCAGAATCTTGAAATTTGGTACGAAGCAACGTCTTATAGCACAGATAAGGGAAAAATTGCGAAAAGCATACATTTTTAGTTACATCATATAATAAAAATATTTTTAATAATTTTAAACTTACTGCCCCTTTCCTCATGAACGCGTAGAGGTATTAAATTGAAATTCATATCAAATACTCAGGTCTATAATATCTTTTACTTATATACCTACAGGTTTGTACGGAACCCTCGGTGCACGAGTCCGATTAGCACTTGGCCGGTTGTTTATAGGTCTGTGTTTAATGATGATGATGATGATTGAAAAAATATACAGGTCGTTGTTTTGGTCAGCGACGAGCGACTCAGGGTCGATAATACAAATGATACTGGTGCTAAAAAAAATATAAAAAAATACTTTATTTTTTTTAAATAATAAAAATGAAAAAAATTAAATTTTGAAAATCATGTAATAAGCTAAAGTGTAGACATAATACTCAACGGGAGTACGAGGGAGTAAAGGGGTGGGGCGATGGCGGCTTGCGCCTAGCTCTAGTCTGTGCACGTGCCGAGTAACCATACGTTGCGGTAATTTTATTTCAAATTGAATAAGGTATTTCTCAACATATTTACAGTATTTAATGGAATTAAGTCCATTTTTGGGGAATATATATTTTGTACTACCGCTCCTGGGTCGCTTGTCGCCGACCAAAACAACATCCTGTATAATTCTATATAAGGTCCTAACAAATTAGTGAACTTCCTCTTGAGGGATGAATGTGTAAGTCATTAGTAATCAAAAAATTATATTAGAAAAATAGGGAAATATTTCCGAGGGAAAAAAAATCTTCTTTAACTTGTATGGAGAGTCTCTATGCAAGTCAGAGAAGTTTTTTTTTTTGCTAATCTGACTCGTGCATCGAGGGTTATATATTTTTTACCCAGGAAAGTATTGTATTACATAATTGACACAGTTACGTACGAGTATGCTGTTTCAGTTATATATTTTTAATAGCTGTTCCCCGCGGTTTCACCTGCGTTCCCGGGATAAAAAGTAGCCTGCAATACTTGGGCATAATGTAGCTTCATTAGCGAAAGAATTTTTCAAATCCGCCTGGTAATACCAGACATTAGCCCTATTAACCAAATAAAAGACAAAACTCTTCCACTTTATTATTAGTATAGAGCGTATATCGTCAGTCTCGCTCGTCACGCAATCAACTTATTTTTATTGGTGCGCGTAATTTTAAATATGTGTTATCTTATAAAGAGTACATTTCATCATCATCATCATCATCAGCCTATAATGTCCCACTGCTGAGCACAGGCCTCAAATGAGGGTGAAAGGGAATGGGCAATACTCCACCACGCGTGCCCACTGCGGATCGGTGGAGGTAGGCTAGTGGTCAACCTACTGTTAGAATTTTTCAAGCCGCCTAGGAGGCATCCAACTAGCTTAACGACTGTGATAACCGGGACCAACGGCTTTACGTGCCTTTCGAAGCACGGAAACGCTCGATTTGAAATACCACTAGGCGGTCACCCATCCAGGTACCGACCACGACGGTGGTAGCTTAACTTTACCGATCGATTATGAACGGCTAATCATGGTACACCACGAGCGCTTCATAAAGTAATGAAAATATTTAACTGGATGAGGATCAATACTATATTGAATACTAATATAATAAAGCGGAAGAGTTTTTTTGTTTGTTTAAATGGTCTAATCTCAGGAACTAACAGTAGGATTTGAAAAATTCTTTCACTAATAGGAAGCTACATTATCCCCGAGTATTTTTATCACGGGAGTATTGAAACCGCGGGGGACAGCTAGTATTGATTATGAATATAAGTAAGTAGGAAGAAGACAGCAAGTATAACATAAAAGAAACGTCTCATGGAACCGGGAAGTTAACTTACCAATACACACAAAGAACGTACCCGACAATCACCGAAATTGCATAGCACTTGTGTATTCCAAGCACGAGTACGAAGTCGGTGCCACTCAGATTGAGTGAGTACATCGTACCAAATGCGGCGTGTTACGGCGCCGGCTGAACATCTGATCCGGCGAACTTTACTTACGATCGATGCTCTTTCAATTTCACGCGGTGTTTACTTTCACTGAGCACGAAAGCGATCGTGTTGTGTTTAGACGTGTTTGATTTGGGATTTAGTTGCCTGCTATTTATAGCCGAATTTGGGATAATGAATAAAATTAAGATTGCTGTTTTTTATTTATTTTTTTTACTGATAGGCCAGTGTTTGACCGCAATCTCACCATGGTAAGTGATTATGCGGCCGAAGGTGGTAAAGAGTAGAAGGAACTGGCTCTTAAGTGCAGCTGTCGGAACACACCGAAAGGTGCTTGGGGTGGTACTGCAAGCAAAGTACCCTACCACCGTGCTACGGTTTCCTCACGATGTTTTCCTTCACCGAAAGTTCAAGCTCAGTTCAAGATTCAAACCCGGGACATTCGTTTTGGTATCCGACGTCACTACCACTTAGCTATCATTGCCTTTTAAAACTATATTTGGTTTTTGTACTATATTTTTGCTTGCCATAGTCTTCTCAGTTTAAGTGTATTCCGAACCGGTGGTAAATTCAACTGTATGTACCAATTTAACGTTCATAAGTGCCTTACTAGGGCCTAAACTGAATAAATGACTTTTTGAATTTAATTTTGATTTGATCTGTGTCCATAATTCTTATAAAGCTTGTGATAGCAGCTGTTCACGGCTTACGTAATTATTCTTCTTATACTATTTTTGTGTTTTGTTGATATGGCTTATATAAATGTTTATAACATTTATTTTACTAGATACGATTGTATTTAAAAAAAAGTCAACAAGCAGGTTGATGCATTTATAACATTATCCATATCACTAGCCAGAGTAAACAAGGCTTAAGGATGAAGAATTCGCTTAGTTCTCTTGCAAATAGATGAAAACATTTTTGTTTTATTCTTGTCTAAGACCTTTTCTGGGCCGTTGGGTACGCATATATTCCGAACAGAATTGATTTGTAGTTATTTTTATTTTCCGTAATTTTGTCAAATATGTTACAGCCCTTATGGCAGTGAACGAAAGTTTATAATCATTTGCTTCGTTCAGTACTATTATAAAGTTATGGGCGTATGGCAGCTATCTATAAAATTGCTAGTCTCAAATTGGTGCTCGTTGGGATAGCATGCAATTATTTGTATTATCATTCGTTTGATTACTATCAGTTCGTTTGCCAAATGTATGGACGAATTTGTCGCGCTCCAAATTTTGAATTCAGCAAATGTTTGAAGCATTTATTCATAGCTGAATAAATTCAGTCTATATCACTAGCTGTCCTGCGCGGTTTCACCCGCATTACCGAGGAATCGTAGATTTCCCCGGGATAAAAAGTATCCTATGCGTTAATCTTAAAAAAAACTTAATTGCAATAATAAAATAGCTCTTTTCAAAATTAAAATATATTTGCAGTATTTCCCTCCCTCTTCCTTACTCCTACATCCACTTTCACACAATACACATGAATTCACACATAACACAAACTCACACACCCTTACACTAACACACAACACCACCATATTAACTTTGTCTCATTTTTGTTTTTATCTCATTATTTTCATTTCTTTGTTATAAATAATGCATGTACAATATTACAATAAGACGAGTAAGACATGTCCATGGGGAGTTGGCGCTGTATGCTGTACAGGCTTTTGCCTAGCTCGGCAGCAGAAGCTAAGCTTTTAAAACTGTATAACCTAGTCTAAGATATACCAGCTGTATAAGTTTCTTATGTCAATAAACTATATTAATCCAGAACATATTCCATCTGTGTGCCAAATTTCATCCAAATCCGTTCAGTAGTTTTTGCGTGAAAGAGTAACAAACTACTATAAATACAAACTTTCGCGTTTATACTATTAGTAAGGATTTATAGTAAAAATTATAATATTAATTTAAACAATTTTCTTGCTAGTTACCATATGGTTGGGTTGGCCAATTAACGAGCATGTAGTTCCAATCATAATATTGGAGAGAAATGTTATTTCCATACATAGAATTTATGCGTATATACTATTATAAAAAGAGTTTTTTTGTTTGTTTAAACGGGCTAAACTCTGGAACTACCAGTCGATTTCGAAAAATTCTTTCACTAATATTAAGCTACAATATTCCCGAGTATTATACATTGAGCTATTATTACTACGTATAGAGAAGACGCTACACATCACATCCTATATGTTTCGTTCAAGTGAGGCCATCCGGCCACACTTGTTATTTTAGAACGATGAACGAAACGCGTAAACGCCGTGAAAATCACGGCGTTTGCGAGAAAGATACTCCTAAAAGCGATCTGATTTGTACTGTTTACTTAGACGACTAATTATTGTTTCAGCACTAAAGAGAACTTTAGTTGACTCTAAAAAAATGAGACATAACTTTTGCTTATGATAGCTTCTCTATACGTAGTAATAATAGCTCAATGGTATTATAGGCTTTTTATCTGGGAACGCGCGGGTGAAACCGCGGGAGTTAGTTATTTAAATTCTCAGAAAATTTGGAACACAGTATAAACTTTACAACCATCGTTATTCTAATAAACAGTACAATGTACAACAGAAGTACTTTCGCAATAATGATATTGGCTGGCTTCAAGCCTCCCACAAGTGCACACGTATCGAATTCAAGCAGGTAATATGCTTGATCTACCAATACTCGAAGGAGGTATCGTTCGAGTGCCTTTATCGTCTTACCACAGAGCAGAGCACTTGTGAAATGCCATTTCAAAAATTGCCCCCGAACGACAATGCCCAAATAAGTGAAAAGCCAAAAGGCCGAACTGAAGGAAGCAATCGAAAGTTCCCGAAAGTGGAACAGGCTACGTTTTATTAACTCCACTGCACGGGTCGCGGGTGTAATTGAATTCCAATTTTTTTTTCGTGGAATGCTTCGACTGCCCGTTGATTGGGTTTTGAGAGCCAGATTCGAGTTGTTTTCCAGTATTGAACAAACTTGGTTTTGCCGCATTGCACACTGTTAGAAATGCTTTTTTGGGTGGACACATTTTTGTTTCTACAGATTCAAAGTCCATATTTTTGTTAGTTCGAATCAAATTGAGTAAGTACCTACGTATTGAGGAGCTACATATTTTTCTCCTGAAGGTGAGGGGACTAATGGGAGGGTATTATTAATGATATTATTCTTAATTCAGTTCTTTTTTGAAATTCATTAGTTATTTTATTGTCTTTATATATAAAATTATGTATCCTAAACGGCTGGACCGATTTGAATGAATTTTTTTTATGCGTTTGGGTGGTTCAAATCGGTTCCGCCGTTTAGGAGGAGTTCAGTGACAAACACACGTACCGTTGAATTTTTTGTATTCCTTTGGGTGAAGCCCTGGATGGTTTAGATAGGGTAGGATAGGGTAGGTTAGGGTAGGGTAGGTTAGGGTAGGGTAGCACCACGCGAACGAAGTCGCGCCAGGCAGTTTTATTTTATAAAACACTTTACCCTAAAAATATAATGTTGATACCCAAAGAGTTCATGGAATTGTAAGCTTTCATAGCATAAATGTTGGAAAAGGATATACAAACATTAGCGGTATTTGTCTAATACTTTTTATAGACATGGACTTCGACACAATAACATGGTCAATTCATGGTTGTTAGTTGATCCATGATCCTAAGCTTAATGTGGAATTATTTTACGTTATAAATAATATTTTTTTCAATAATAAGATAAGACAATGTTATCCCTATGAACAATAATTTAAAATAAAGCTAATATTTAGAAGCAGTACCTACGTGAATCTAGATAAAATTCGACCCTGTTCGATGTGGTTTCACCTCTGAAAAGTGCGTAAAGGCCTATTCAGATAAGCGGTATCGTCTGCCGCTGTAGACTGTATAGATGATAAACAATTTGTATGCGCAAGCTGCGAAAGTACATACAAATACTGGGAGAGAATATCGCTGGGTATTTTCGATACCGAATACCGCTTGAATCTGAATAAGCCTTTGCAAAGGTATTTGAATTGCTTTCAACTGTTTCTAAAAGTTAGCGATACTTTTGTACCCTTTTCAATCGAGCGCTTTGGGCAGCGGTCAGCGAGACATCGCCGACACAACGCGTTAAGTAAATAAACAAAAACAAACCTTAAAGTTGTACAAGTAGTGTGACAATTGAGTACGGTTAATTTTAATACAATAGACTTGTTGTTCGGTGAAACTCAAACTGAAATCACTTTTTGTACTACACTACAGGTCTTTGTTTTGGTCAGCGACGAGCGACTCAGGGTCGATAATACAAATGATACTGGTGCTAAAAAAATATAAAAAACTTTATTTTTTTTTAATAATAAAAATATAAAAAATATTATTTGGAAAATCATGTAATAAGCTAAAGTGTAGACGATATACTCAACGGGAGTGCGAGGGAGTAAAGGGGTGGAGCGATGGCGGTTTGCGCCTAGCTCTAGTCTGTGCACGTGCCGAGTGACCATACTTTGCAGTAATTTTATTTCAAATTGAATAAGGTATTTCTCAACGCATTTACAGTATTTAATGGAATTAAGTCCATTTTTGGGAAATGTATTTTTTGTACTACCACTCCTGGGTCGCTTGTCGCTGACCAAAACAATAACTGTATAAGATTTTTAATCACGATTTTTAAAATATCTCCGTTTGAAAAGAACGATTTCGATTTTGATTTGATTTAGATGATGTACAAAATAGTATAGCGCTTGTTTACGGTTTATGGTTTTGAGTTAAGCTGATATACAAAAATTATTCGCATTATTTTTACTAATCGATTTAACTGTCCAAAACGTAATTAACAAATCATATACACGAATAAGCTAAAGACCCAAGTACACAAGTATATGAAATCAGTTGAAACGTTATTTCTCCAGTAACAACAATTAAATTGTGGGTGACCAGAGTTTGTCGCCGCGCTACAAACAGTTTACACAAACCCTTAAGGGCGCGCCCATAACTCGATTCAGAATAATAACTAAATCCGCAAACAATGAAGTTCCCCAGAAATTTCGTTCTATATAAGTTAAAACGCAAATTCGTCGAGCTTTAAACTTAATTACGACGTTAGAACCTCTCGCCAAATACTTCAGACGGGGATTACTTTTCTGTTTTAAACATTTTCGGGTTAATCCCATGTGTACTTATATGTATTAATATTCAACGGAGTTGCATGGGTTTGAAGAGAATTTTTTGCCGCTTTTCTGTATCAAGATCTTTTCATACCGTGCATGTTGTTGGGAACTAAATCTTACTCTCCATCTGTTTTGATTCAAGTTCGTTCTTTGGCTTTTTGTAGCGTTTTGCGTAGCAGTAGAC
This sequence comes from Polyploca ridens, assembly GCA_951394255.1. NCBI lineage: Eukaryota > Metazoa > Arthropoda > Insecta > Lepidoptera > Drepanidae > Polyploca > Polyploca ridens. Next base: position 15,712,982 of record OX596252.1, read on the forward strand.
TATTTTTTGTCCAAACAGAATCGTTTTCTAAATTTGACTAATTTATAGACGCACTGAAATAAAGGTTCTACAAAACTAGTTATGTAAGTTGACGTTTTGTTGTCGGGAAACTAACTTTAGTTACATTTAATCAAATAATTTAGTAATGAACCAAAACTAGTTTTGTTACTGGTAAGTTTTAGTTCGCAAATCACTCTGTTTAGGTTATTGGTCGTCAAATTTTACTTTCACTGTTAATTAAAAAAAAAACAGTGCGATTAAACTGTTTACTTATCTAATAAATAGTTTAACCAACAAACGTCTAACTTAGGCATCTCCTAACAAATGTCAAATTGATAAATTTGAATGAAAAGCTGTTATTTTGAGGTGCGTTATTATGAGTCTCCTGCGTTATAGGTACATCTGGTTGGTGAAAATGAACACAAATAGTACTATTTTTATAAATATGTTGACAGCAAAATTAAATGAACGTGAATAGTGATGTTTTATATTTGTAGTTACAACAAATATGCACAAAATACAATCTATATATAGAAAATTGCCGCTGCTTCCGATTACGGCAAGGTTCCCAGAAGGCTGGCAGCGTTTCCTCTTTGGATAGCCAAGCTGACGCGTTGGCGGGAAAAGCTCCCCGTCCGCTGGTTTCCTGAGGTCTCGATCAATTTTGTGGACCCCCACGGTCCCATGGTCTCGACTGCAAAAGGCTTACACAAAAATATTATTGATTCCAATCGATGCGTATTTTTTGAATTTTGAATTTTCCGCACTGGCCGCAGCTGCCCCTGCAGCTTTTCAAGTCGCCGGTAAGTGAGATGGCGCGAGTGTATCGACACATGTGGCATCCCACACCAGCGACTTGCCGACACTCCAAGGGATCAAAGACATACCATCCGGTCACTTGCCATCGCCCCGCGCAATACCGACTGGTTCCAGTACGGAAGGCACGTTAGCGACAACAAGAGCCCTGCGGATAATCGACCAGCACTTAGGGAGCACGAAAGCCCATGGTGGCCGAGCTCGTCGACGAGATCGCTGCAGCGGCAGCGATGAGGTTGATTGGTCCTGCAACCAAGACGAAGACAAAAACACAGACAGTTTGTAGTTTATTAGGAAAAGATGTATTATGGTTTAGCAAGGTTTTAGCCGCATGTTAGAATGAATATTGGTGGAATTTTATCACTACCAGGGCCCTTGTTAATACAGATAGATTAAAAAAGTTCCAAAGAACTTGGCGTCGATCTCACAGCGAGAGGTCAGAGTTTTACGTGTGTTCTCCTTGACCGCCGCGGTCGCTGAGTGCAATGATCAAAAGCGCCGCATAGATAACAGTGAACGCGGAACGCAGAACTCTAGACCGCTCGCTGTGGCTCAGCGCCATAGAGTAGGCCCCATAATGTCTCAATAAAGACTTAACCGAGTGGGTAAATATTTAATAATGAAATTGAGAATAAACGCCCCATTAATGGAAAATGGCACGCGATATAACCACAGCTATTTCGCACGAGTGCCGGCATCACCCACCTTCTAACTAATTAATAATGTATTTACATAGTCTCGAGTTCCTTGAGTTTGTAAAATAATCGCATATTGCTTTATTTGTCGCTAGCTATATGCCGCTGTTTCACCCGCGTTTTCAGGCTTAAAAAGTCTATACCGTAGCTCAGCTATCCATAAGAAAGGTTCAATACCCATTCAGACATTGTAAAAGTTGTTTGTATTAATGAAAACTTTTAAATTAATACAGATAACTTGGTTTTTACTTTTTTTAAATACTTTGACCATTGAATTATTTCAATGACTTTGACTCTTTTATAAATAATGCTAAGTGCAGTGATAAATTGCAAAATGTTAATTTAAATACAAGTTTAAAACTCATAAAGCTTTTTAATAGTTTAACTTAAATAATTAGAATGTTAATTAAACAAAATAAAATTCACTAAATTAATGTCTCGAATGTAGATAATCATCTACGAATACTTGCTAAATTTCTTTAGAGAAAAAAATAATAATGGTAAACAGGTCAAACGTAAAACTAAAAGGAGAATTTTATAAAAAATACAATTTAAACTAATAAAAAGGTTCTTGGTGTTCACAGATAGACGCAAGTGTTCACAATTACACGGAAGTGTTCACAAATACACATAAGTACATAAGTGTTCACAAATAAACATAAGTTATCACAAATGAAACATAAGTTGTCAAATGTAGGTATGCAGCAGCGTAGTAACAATTAAAAGAACCGACCTGCGACTCCCCTCAGTAAATTTTACCTTCAGTAAAATTTATCTTCTGCAAACGCATGGTCTGGGACTGGTCTGAGATGGCACATGAAACCACAAAAAGATCATAAATCACGCTCTCTCGCTTTTTGCAACCAAGATCTCCAGAAACTAGATTTTTTTAAGAAAAACAATGCGGGTCTTCTGAGGGCACGGACCCACTAGGATGCGCAACGAACAGCCTGTAAATTTCCGTAGTCGATCAAATCCAACTTTTTATCGGACTCCTATTTTTCATCCTAGTTGACAGAATGCCTCCTGTCAATCTTTTTTTACCTCAAAAAAAACTCATTCCAAAATTCAAAATAAAAGAAATAAAAGGAATGCGAATAAAAAGGTTAATTCACTTTTTTTTAAATGCAGTAATGCTGCAGTCATCCCTCTACCAAAATAAAAAAAACAAACAAAAAAACTACATCTCTGAATGACCAGGTTAAACAGTCTAACTTGCAAAAATAAGTTAAGTAAGAGAAACCAAAATACATTAACCAAACTTATAAAATTAAGATAAGTTTTAACAAAAAATTGCAAAAATAACAAGAAAAGAAAAGGCCAACATAATGTACGAGATTAACGCACAAGTTATTCTACATTAACATAAAAAGTATTAAAATAAATGAAATAATATTTACTTTAGAATATCCTTAATATGATAGTTACCAGTATGTGGTGAGTCAATGTCTCTCAACGCATACACTTGTGGGGAAATAACCTGTACTACGCGACAACACGTGAACCTAGGTGCAAACTTCCCGCCATGATAATGGTCCGAAGTTCCACGTGAGAAGTTCCTTCGCCACACAATATCACCAATGCGAAGTCGAACAGTTTTCCTATTAGCGTTGAAACGTCTAGCATTACGATGGAAAGCCAAAACTAAAGCATCAGCCACCTTCGAATAGACATCAGTTAGAGTTTGAAGATTAGTCGCACGATTATCTCGACTATCAACCAAACTCAAGTCTTCATTCTGAAAATTTACCCGTTGATGAGAAAAAACTACCTCACGACCATACATAAGAAAATTTGGAGTATAAGAAGTCGCTAAATTAATACACGAGTTCAGATAAAGTGCAACTTTTGGGAGAAACTTAGCCCAATTGCGATGTTCACCATCAACAAGAATACTCAACGTAGTAATGATCGTCTGATTGTAACGTTCGACAACATTAGCTTGAGGAGAATAATATGGCGTGTAACATGGTTCCGGAATTTCGTAAGAGGTTAAAAATCTTACAAACTCGGCACTGCGAAAAACAGTTGCATTATCACATAGAACATGGGACGGTGAACCATGACGCAAGAATATTTCAGATTCTATAGCATCGGAAATTGACTTAGCGGTAACTTTCTTTAAAGGGACTAACCACAAAAACTTGGAAAACACATCCACCATGGAAAGAATATAACGAAAACCATAAAATGCGGTAGGGAGAGGTCCAACAAGATCAATTGAGAGTAAATCTAACGGAGCTGAAATCGCCCTAGGGTATAGCCTTTGTCCACGAGGCTGAGTGTTAGCAATTTTGAAAGCTTTGCACGTTTGACAACCGGAAAGTATCATCGCGACATCACGGAACATATTCGGCCAATAATATAACTCTCTTGCCTTGAGGTACGTTTTCATAATACCCGGATGGACATTAGGAAAACCATTATGAATTTCAGAAATGGCCTCCCTGGTCTTTTCAGCTGGCAAAACAATACGCCAAGAGTTATGCTGCAACGGATTATCTACAGACATTTTACGCAATAAGACGCGATCACGAATACAATAAGCTGGAAACATTTGCGGTGATTCAGAAACACCGCGAAAAACCTTTCTATACCATAGATCAGAAGTAGAATCAAGACCGCAATCATAGGAAATCAGACCGACATGAACGCGAGATAGGGCATCGGGAACCAAATTCAAAACACCTTGTCTATGTTCTATCTCGAAATTAAACTGGGAAATAATCGTAGCCCATCGAGCTAGTCGGCCAGATGGATTATCAAGGGTAAGAAGCCATTTTAAAGCGATATGATCAGTTATAATAGTAAACATCATACCGTCCAGGTAACCCCGAAAATGCTTTATAGATTCAAGAACTGCTAATAGTTCCCGTTCAGTTGTACAATAATTACGTTCGGGTTTAGTAAAAAGTCGTGAAAAATACGCAATCGGATGTTCAACACCATTAAACCTTTGGGCAAGAACTGACCCTAAACCAACCGAAGAGGCATCACATTGCAAAATAAAAGGTTTTGAAAAATCAGGGCAAGCCATCAAGGGAGAAGTCATAAGAGCTTTCTTTAGCTCAAAAAAGGCGCTTTGAGCAGCATCATTCCAATCAATAGAGTCACGACCTTTCCTCTTCCCGAGAAGGGCAGTCAAAGGAGCAATAATAGATGAAAACTTATCCACAAAACGCCTGTAGTACGAACACATACCAATAAATGCGCGAAGAGCCTTAGCTGTGGAAGGAGTGGGGTAATCATTGATGGACTCAAGTTTACTTGGATCTGTTTGTAAACCATTTTCATTCACGATGTAACCAAGATATTTCAGTTCCGGCTTACAGAATTCGCACTTCTTAATATTTACAGACAGCCCAGCCTCCTTGAGTCTATCACGAACCCTGCGAATAAGGCGAATATGGGATTCAAAGTCTCGAGAAACGAGGATTAGATCATCAATATACCCAAAAACAAAATCATCTGATTCGGGAGTAAACTCATAATCAATGATCATATCAGTGAGTCTTTGCATCTCTGAGGCTGCATTTGTAAGACCAAATGGCATCCGAATAAACTCAAACAAACCTCGCTGGGGAACAATAAACGCGGTCTTCTCACTACTAGCCTTGTCAGCCAGCGGTATTTGCCAGAAGGCGCTCCTAAAATCAATGGAAGACATATATCTAGCACCACGAAGATTATCTAAGATATCTTGAATACGAGGTAAGGGATAAGAGTCGCGAATAGTAACGCTATTAAGCTTCCTACTATCAACGCAGAACCTAATTGAACCATCTTTCTTCGTCACCATAACTACCGGGCTAGCCCAAGGCGACCGAGATGGACGAATTACGCCCATCTCAAGCATCTTGTCAATTTCATCGTTAAGGATCTTCAATTTAACGGGAGACAAAGGATAATAACGTTGACGAATAGGAGGTCCAATAGTATCGATTTTATGAGAAAGCCAAGTGGTACAACCAAGTCCTATTTTATCAGACGAGATCTCTTCAAAGTCGCTAATGACGGATCTAAGTTGCAATTCCTGATCTTTAGTTAAAATCCTACGTGGATGGATGTAACGCGCTTCGCCAATTGCTTGCGGTTGGTTAGATGTAAATGAAGATGTTGGAATAAAAAGTCTACCACTAAGTTCATGCTCAAATGCTTTGCTTAGTATAGAAGTGAGGCCAAAACTGTTCCAAAATTCAATTCCTAAAATGAATTGAGTTGGAAGACCTTTACCAACTAAGCAAGGATGATAGATAACACAACCATTAAAGTGGATTGGTATATCGGCACCCCCCAAGATTTCAATTGGTGAATTATCAGCAGAAACAACAGAAGGGCGGATATTAGGACAATAATCAACACCTAGTTTCAAAAGTAAAGAAAAATCTATCAGCGATGTTTGTGCACCAGAGTCCAACAAAGCTTTCAAACGAGAACCGGCGACTGTTATTTCGATAAAAAGACGGTTATCCGGAGAACTGCCCATAACAACAGGTGATACTGCAGAGCGACACAGCACCCCCTTTTTTAGTTTTCCGAAACAGTTGGGTTGCAAACCGGACAATTACGGGTGATTACACCAGATCGTTTGCAGCTAAAGCACACAGGACCAGAGATATTGGGACAGCCGCGATATTGATGACCAACACCGTTACATTTTAAACAAGAAGGTGGTGATTCGGTTTGTACTGGCGCGATCGTCATAGATGACGTTTGTGGATTTTGGAACGCCTCGAAGTTGCTAGCAACCTGAAGCAGAGTATCCATATCGACGATAAGATTGGTCGCTAAACATGGGAAAAAACGTGGATGCATGCCATATTTGACGATCGTAAAAAAAACACCTTCGTCAATAGGCTTAGAGAGTCTCGAATTTAGATCTCTAGCCTGTATAACGAAATCCGTGACAGACTGATCAGCTTTCTGCTTCAAATTGCGCAGTTCACGTTCGATCTTAAAGTCATAATCGATTATGTCGAAAGTTTTATAGAAATCTGATTTCAATTGAGAGTAAACTAGTCCAGGATGTCTAATAGAAAGAAAAAATTTCAACGCGCTATCAGAAAGGAGCTCGTGAAAACGACGAACGACATAATTAGGACTAATATTGCGAGCTTCGCCTTCCTCTTCTACGCGGGAAAAGAACTCACGGACGCAAGTTTTCCCAGAGTAGTTTAAATTCCACTTACTTAACGATTGCTCCTTGAAATATGGTCGCGCATAGTGATTAGTAGCTGGAGCTGTGGTTGCACCAATCTCAGAGTCATAAAATTCTTCACCCATATCAGGATTGAAAATAGTTCGGTCATGTTGATCGTTTGAAGAAGGTAAATGAGGTGTCTCACATATAGAATCTCCAGTCGCCATGATAATATGAAAACAACAACGCCACGGAGCCAAGCACACCTATTAAATGACAAGTTATATTAGCAGTTAGTTTGTAGCAAGAATAAATAATAATAATAGTAATACGTTAGAAAACACTAGACAAGAAATATAAAAACGGGAATAGAAAGGAAGATACTAATAGTGTTTAAGACGATAAGCGGTAATCATCGTACAACCAACAAAAAAAAGTTTATAGTTTGAATAAACCTTTTAATTCGGGCGCCATATATTGCAGTGATAAATTGCAAAATGTTAATTTAAATACAAGTTTAAAACTCATAAAGCTTTTTAATAGTTTAACTTAAATAATTAGAATGTTAATTAAACAAAATAAAATTCACTAAATTAATGTCTCGAATGTAGATAATCATCTACGAATACTTGCTAAATTTCTTTAGAGAAAAAAATAATAATGGTAAACAGGTCAAACGTAAAACTAAAAGGAGAATTTTATAAAAAATACAATTTAAACTAATAAAAAGGTTCTTGGTGTTCACAGATAGACGCAAGTGTTCACAATTACACGGAAGTGTTTACAAATACACATAAGTACATAAGTGTTCACAAATAAACATAAGTTATCACAAATGAAACATAAGTTGTCAAATGTAGGTATGCAGCAGCGTAGTAACAATTAAAAGAACCGACCTGCGACTCCCCTCAGTAAATTTTACCTTCAGTAAAATTTATCTTCTGCAAACGCATGGTCTGGGACTGGTCTGAGATGGCACATGAAACCACAAAAAGATCATAAATCACGCTCTCTCGCTTTTTGCAACCAAGATCTCCAGAAACTAGATTTTTTTAAGAAAAACAATGCGGGTCTTCTGAGGGCACGGACCCACTAGGATGCGCAACGAACAGCCTGTAAATTTCCGTAGTCGATCAAATCCAACTTTTTATCGGACTCCTATTTTTCATCCTAGTTGACAGAATGCCTCCTGTCAATCTTTTTTTACCTCAAAAAAAACTCATTCCAAAATTCAAAATAAAAGAAATAAAAGGAATGCGAATAAAAAGGTTAATTCACTTTTTTTTAAATGCAGTAATGCTGCATAAGCTACTATGGAGCGAAGCCATTGAGAGACACGGGGAAGCAATTGCCGTTTCCCTCGATATATCTAAGGCTTTCGATAGGGTCTGGCACACCAGCCTTCTAAGCAAGCTTCCTTTATATGGAATTCCTGATGGCCTGTGCGCTTGGATTTCCGATTTCCTGAGTGAACGGTCTATACGAGTGGTCATAGACGGGTGCTCGTCGGACCTCTTGGCAATCAATGCCGGAGTTCCTCAGGGATCAGTTCTCTCTGCAACCTTATTTCTGCTGCATATCAACGATCTGCTAAAACCCGGTATCTTTGGGTACGCAGACGACAGCACTGTTGCAGAGAGATACGTTTCCAGCGCGCGAGCCACTAGTGACGAGATCCAATTGTTTCGGGAGGCCATGGTAGAGCGTTTGAACGTGACCTTGCAGGCAGTCTCTGATTGGGGCAAAGCCAATCTGGTCGCATTTAACGCCACCAAGACACAGGCGTGTCTTTTCACCGCCAAACGGAGTCCTTACAACCAGGCTCCTACTTTCCAAAATATATCCTTGCCAATATGCGATCGCCTTGATCTCCTAGGCATAACATTAACAGCCAAAATAAACTTTGGCTGTTCTATTGAGTCGAAGGCAGAAACAGCCGCTAGAAAGCTGGGTATCCTCTCTAAGGTCAAGCGGTACTTCACGCCTGGGCAATTGCTCCAACTTTATAAAGCACAAGTCCGGTCGTGCATGGAGTACTGCTGCCATCTTTGGGATGGATCAGCTAAGTACCAGCTTGAGGCCCTCGACTCAATAGATCGCCGAGCCAGGAGACTAATTGGAGATGAGTCTTTAATTAAGGCGAAACTCACGAGCCTTGACCATCAAAGAAAGGTTGCTTGCTTATCGGTTTTCTACAGGATATATTTTGGAGAGTGTGCGCAGGAATTGTTCAACCTTATTCCACCATCCCCATTTTTACACCGAACCACAAGACGCCGGGAAAATTTTCACCTGTACGTTGTTGACATACCGAATATACGGACACAGCGTTTTGCATCCTCATTTTTAATGCGGACAGCAAGGGAGTGGATCTTGCTTCCGGCGTCTGTGTTTCCTGACGCTTACAATCTAGGTACTTTCAAGGCCAGAGTGAATAGGTTTCTTCTGGGTAAGCGTGTTTCATCTTAGGCTTCGTCATCGCCCCTTATGGGCGGGTCAGTGGCCAAACGCAAGCCCATCTAATTTAAAAAAAAAAAAAAAAAACTTTATCAAATACTCGTATTCCAGATAGTTATTACATAATTTATACCTTGTCTTTAATGTACCTATTGATTTTATTATGGGAATGGAGAGCTCGGACGCGACCGGCTAGCTTAACCTAATTGAACTATTAATTGGACTTCCAATAACATTTGACCGTTCACAGCTACCCACAATACGGCTTGAGCAAAATAGTTCAAAACTATAAAATTTATAGTGTTTCTCTAAGCCTGAACTGAATGCACTTTGTAAACTCTTGAATCGCCAGAACACATGATTGATTACGCACGAACCTTTCCGATCCGCAAAAGTAGTATGAGAGCTCGTCGGGTTGTAAGTTATAGTTGCGATGTGTGACAAAATCCTATTTTGTTGGTCTGGTCACATAGAATTTATTAAAAATAAAACTTCCCATTATTTAATAACCGTTGTCTCGCAGAGGGTATGAATAGTAGGGTATTCATCTCGAGGATAAAGCCTGTCTTCCTCTTGGGCGGCTTGAACCCCTCGCTTCACTCAGGACTCAACATAAATCCCTCGCACCGCTCGGGATTTAAATTTAAAATCCCTCGCTACGCTGCGTCTTTCCATTCTATACAAGGCCAGAATGCAGCCATAGGAAACTGCTCGCGTATTATATTGTAATGCTGTTTTTGTATAGAGACCCTCGTTATGCTCAAGGTTCAATATGCCGCCCGTGACGTAAGACACTGCTTTATCCCTATTGTGTATGTATACTTCAACGTAAGTACCTACATAATGTATTACAAAGTACATTGAAGAAGATATCTTAGAAGGTAGATGTGTTCTTTAAATAATATATAAGTGTCGAAACTATTATGGTATCTATGTATTAAAGGGCAAATAGACTAATGAAGCTGTTGTCAGCTGTGCGGCGTAACTAACTAACCGACAAGACTAACTCTTGTTACTTAAAGTTATCCTTCAACAAGGATAAATTAATATAAGCAGTGAACACACCTTCCGATCTGGTAATATTTGGAAGTACATTTACATAATCCGACTTATATAACTGTTGCAATACTAGAAGTTTTCGGTACGAAGTCGATACGACTCGGTCACGAATCGGTAAACAAGCTTACGGTACCGGACGCTCGAAACACAAGGGGTAATCACCAACGTGTTACCAACGGCGGCCTTACTCTCGCGCAGGAACACATCATAAAGTTAGTTCATTTTTCCTTCTTGTATTTTGATAAAGCGATGATAGGTCAATTATAATGACGTCAAACCGGTGCGGTGGCGAGAGTCGTGGATTTAAATCCTACACTGAAAACCCAAGCAGCTTTCGGTGAAAGAAAATAAACTTACCTAACGGTTTTCGGAAGGCATTTACAGCCGTTGGTCCCGGTTATCAGTTAATTGTGATAGTCGTTAAGCCAGTTGGAGAACTTCTAGGCGGCTTGAACACTCCAACAGTGGATTGGCCACTATTGGTATGTGCACATTCCCTTTTACCCTCATTTGTAAAAGGAGGCCTGTTCTCAGCAGTGGGAAATTTAGCTATTTAATAATTTTTATGATGATTATTAAATTCAAAATTGTTTGTATTATTCGTAACATATAAAAGAACCTATTAGAGTGAAAATGATAAAATGAATTTTACAGACAAATTGGAAATAAGTTTGCTAATTTAGATAAGACTTGAAAATTATATGACTTGGAAATTTTTAATTTGGTTTTAGAATTTCGCAAACTTTATTATTATCTGTTTTTAACAAAAGTAGTTGATGCGTAATTTGATTACACTTGTCAAATTAATGTTTTCCAACTTCTAATGAAACCAAATTTCGACAAAAGTTACATATATATTTACGATCAGTGGTTTAATAAAAGCGTGTTTTTCATAGAAGGGTTAAGCCCATAATAAGCTATAATATAAATTACAGTATAAGTTGGTGAAGTAACAGAAATATTATATTATAGCTACGTCTGTGATGGGCTTTATAGAGATAATAAATAATAGAATAGAGAAGATTAAAAATAAAATATTATTTGGAAAAAAAGCCAAAGACTCAGATTATCCATAAAATATTTGAAAAATGTTATCTTGCTGACGTCCGAACCGGTGGTAACTTCAGTAAATGTGACCTACAGAAGTGCCTTTCTGAGGCCTAAATTGAATAAATGGCTTTGACTTTGACTTTGATCCATCCACAAACGGGATGTTTCGATATTCTACCATTTCGACATAATTTTGTAAATGTAAAAGTGTGTTTGTTTTTTTGTTCTTCTTATACTCACTTTCACCAACGGATCGACGAGTATTTTTGTTTTTTGACGACCCGCAATATATCAAATCAAAAATCTGTCAACTGCCCTCCTATTTTAAATGGATGTCGATAATCGTCATCGTTACTAAACGATCAACATTTGAATGGGATTGCCATAAGAAATTGTTAAGAATCACGTGATAATTCGATTTGAAATGTCAATCCCATACAAAGATTTATCGTTTAGTAACGTCGTATCGTCGATATCCATCTTGTTAAGGCCCCCAGAGGGCGAACCACAAGCTCTTAAAACAATATTATTTGACGTTTGTCTTTCTTTGACATCCGGCGTCAAAACGGGACAAAAGACAAACAAGGTTATTTTAACCTTGTTTTAAGAGCTTGTGGTAGGCCCCCTGGTATTTAGTCTTTGATGGTTAAAATGCTGCCATATTAGCTTTGGTAGCACTAGCCGTGATTGAGTCAATCTTCTTTATCTACCGGTGACTTCGTTGGCTCTATAAAGTTATTAGGGTGCTTTTCCACCAGAGATGCTATGCATCGTTGCTATACACGTTTGATATCCACCAATCATATTCATTGGTGTGTTCTTAGCACTGGTGGAAACGGATTCATCTAAGATATGTTTTTTATATGGAAGGATGCGTGCTATGGATGCGTGCTATGGATGTGTGCTTTGGATGCGTGCTATGAATGCATGCTATGGATGCGTGCTATGGATGGTCGCGATTGGTGTAGCTATGCTATGTGCAGAGCATAGTACCTTTTTTTTTTGCGTGGGGAAATCCTCTTGGGATACCCGACCGCCCCGGGGGAAGCAGCCAGGTTATGCTGGACTTGTACCGGCTAAAACCCCACGGTGCTCGCCATTTGCGCTGTAGAGAGGGGGGCGGGCTCTCGTGTTGAACGCGTACCTGCTCACCCCTACAAGCGCGGCTTTGATGGCTCGTCCCGGGGGAAGTCTGACACCTCCCCCCAGCACCCTCGCTGTGCTATCGCACGATGAGTCGTGATCACATCGCTCTGATTGCCCACGACCCCAAAGGCCACAAAGCAGTGTACCTACCCTACCTAGTGTAGGCCCGCGTTTGTCGCTGAAAGTAGACATGCCATCGTGGAAGCAAAAAGTTATTTTATATCTAGCGCCGCCCTCGCCGCTTCCTATACATCGCATAGCTCGAGCTGCGCATCTTCCAAGTGCAGCTACTTTGCGACGGCGCATCTTCATAGCACATCTTACTCGCACCGCTACATAGCTTAGTATCATTGGAAACGGTCACACAGTTTCACAGCTTAGCTATTACATCCTCGCATCATAGCGGCATAGCACATCTCTGGTGGAAAAGCAGCCTTAAGCTGGCCTCTTTGATGCTCTTCACCCCGACCGGCGCTGGCGGTTACTCGGAGATTTATTGAGAAAGGATTACCCACAGATGACTTTTCTTTGAGGAGCGACGGAGCTCTAATTAATTTTCCGCGTTGGAGTTCATTTGCTTCGTAAAATACCTATTGCAATCTCTAGTTTATCTTTAGACGATTTATTATTAGTTCTAATTGCAAGATTGTGCACATGCTGTTCTGTAGGTAATTGTGCGTACGTGTCTTTTTGGACTCATCATCATCATCATCATCATATCAGCCTATGGATGTCTACTGCTGAACATAGGCCTCCCCCATTGACTTCCACATCGAACGGTTTTGGGCCGCTTGCATCCAGCGGTGCCCAGTGACTCTGACCAGGTCGTCGGTCCACCTGGTGGGAGGGCATCCCGCTCGGCGCTTTCCAGTACGTGGTCGCCACTCGAGAACCTTTCTTCCCCATCGGTTATCGGCTATTCGACTCACACACACAGCATTAAATTTTGTATAATATGCTTTTTTGTTTTTTGCGAGTCCTAAATAAATGTCTTCTTTTCTTCAGTATCTAAAATCAACAAAAAAAGTGAATCAAACTAAATTGCTAATATTTATCAAACTACCAAAAGGTTCTATGATGAACTAAGTAATAAAGTCGCGTTGAAGCGTTAAAATAATATATCAGAATATGGATGCAGACATCACCCCGTCCCAGTACGAGTAATATCTGACGCCTAGTAATACTACACCGTGGTTGAGATTTAGTAGAAGACGTGACTTGGGAGCTTAGATGCTAGCCTTTGTCATAACGTAACTGAAGTGTCGTGGGGTGACACCTCAAATAGGATTTATCGCTTTTGCTTCAGTTAATATTTTCAAAACTGATTTTATATCGCAAGCGGCGTCTAGTAAATGTTTGAAAACAGATAAAATAATTATAAGCATGAGAAAAATGTGAATGGGAAAATATAAAGTCTATAGAACAGTCTCCAAAAATATATCATATATTCTCATTCCTACGTAGTGTCTGAAAGCTTATGACTTGATCAGGTTCTCAACAAGCTTACTGAATTTTAATATGGTTCATAAAGCTATTTGCCAAGAAGCGGTTTGAATCCATTCTATCAACGGACTGAAGTAATGAATGAAGCTGTAAAAGTAGAAAAACAATTTTATCTGTTTTTTTTTTGTTGACTGTTCCATTAGGGACGCTCAGATTAGCAATAATATAGACTTGAAGGATATGCATGTTTTAGTTTTTGGATGGTACCTACCTTTACTTGTTAACGTAATATCAAGTAATTTTAAGGCTTAACAGCAATAAAAATTATACAATCTTCATCAGGCTTTCCAATTATCTTTTCTATCATGATGATTAAATTTGCATTGATAACCAAAATAAAGATACTAGTAGTAATGAATGTAAAAACCTGCTTCTCGTTTCTATTGAAAACAATAAAAACACTATTAAATTCTTTGATCGTTTATCAAGCTTAAAGCCAATTCACCAATGCACGCGAAAAAAGATGAAAACCAAATAAATTGACAATCACTATAGCGTATCAACAGGGCCAGGCGTGCGACTAATTAATCCGACTAAATTCCATGTCGGACCATTCGATTCCCGGCCCGAGCCTCGGGGGATTAAAACTAAATTGCGATCAGTGCACCCCTGCTCACAGCCACTAATACATTGGACTTCCAATATACGAGATTGATTTGGTACAGTAGAAAGTGTCCTAAACTAGAAGTGAGCATCAATTGGTAGTGAACGGTCAAAGGAATGAAGATGATGAGGAATGTGAAAGACTGATCAACTGCAATTATTGTCTGATTAAAGCAGATCTGAATGCGATGCTTGTGTTCGTTTCGAATGTAATTATTACCTTTACGAAACGGCTCTTTGTATTATTAGTCCAATTAAAAATGCACTTTTTCATGAAGTTGATTGTGATGAGAAAAATGAGAATAGTGGATTCTTAGAATAAAAATTATATAATGCTGATAAAATCTCTAATACTTTTTTTTTTTTTATACCACTAAGGTGGCAAACAAGCATACGGCCCGCCTGATGTTAAGCAGTTACCGTAGCCTATGGACGCTTGCAACACCAGGGGTATCACTCGCGCGTTGCCGACCCTGAAGAAATCTCTTCACGCCCTTTTTGAAGAACCCCATGCTGTACTCCATTGGGAAAACCACGGCGGGGAGCTCATTCCACAATCTGAGCGTCCGCGGAAGAAAACTCCTTTGGGCCCGCACAGTTCGAAACAACTCTGGTTTCAATGTGTGAGGATGGACTCCCCGTCGATGGCGGGAGTTGCGATGGTAGAAGGTAGCCGTGGGCAACAAGTCGAACAATTCTTTAGAACACTCTCCGTTGTACAAGCGGTAGAACACACATAAAGAGGCAAAGTCTCTCCTCAGACTGAGAGGTTCTAAACCGCTTGTGAGCTCGGGATCGTCAACAGTTCTGATGGCACGTCGCTGAACCGAGTCTAAAGGCCCAAGCTGGTATCCAGGTGCTCCCGCCCATAGGTGACAGCAGTACTCCATATGAGGCCGGACTTGTGACTTATAAAGTTGTAGCCTTTGCCCCGACGTGAAGTACTGCCTCGCTCTATTGAGTACTCCGAGCTTTTTGGATGCCAGCTTAACCTTGTCTTCCAAGTGACTTCGGAACAAAACGTCGCTAGAAATGTCGACGCCAAGGATCCCGATGCTTTGACTGATGTTCAAGGAGGTGTTCTGGAATTGTGGAGCCACAGACCATGGGGTTTTCTTAGCGGTGAACGCGCAGGCTTGAGTCTTGGTGGGGTTGAAATGGACTAGGTTTAGTCGACCCCAATCGGAGACACTAGTTAATGTACTCTCGATTTCAGACATAAGCCGTTCGCGACTTTCCTCCACCTCTGAACGAGGGGTATTTGCACGGCCCGTGTAAAAAGCGTCCCCTGTACTGTCGTCCGCATAGCAATGAATACCGTCAATAGACAGCATATCATTGATATGCAGTAGGAACAGTGTAGGGGACAGCACAGAGCCTTGCGGGACGCCAGCATTTATGTCCATGCTATCAGAGCAGCTACCGTCAACAACGGCTCTTATGCATCTGCTGGACAGAAAGCTGGTAACCCATTTGCATAATCCCTCGGGAAGCCCGTATGATGGTAACTTCGCTAAAAGACCCCTGTGCCAGACCCGATCGAACGCCTTCGCCACATCTAGGCTCACTGCCAATGCCTCACCTTGACTCTCGATGGCGAGTGACCAACGGTGCGTGAGATACACAAGGAGGTCACCAGCTGAGCGACTGTGGCGGAAGCCATATTGTCGGTCGCTCAACAACTCGTGATCCTCCAGGTATCTCAAAAGCTGCGTGTTGATTACACGCTCCATTACTTTGGAGAGAAGGGAGGTGATGGCGATAGGCCTGTAATTCGTCGGGTCTGATCTATCGCCCTTTTTGGGCACTGGGTGCACGTGGGCAGTCTTCCACGAAGACGGGACTTCCTTTTTGGTGTAAGAAAGTGCGAAAAGACGCGTTAATACTGGACACAATTCAGGAGCACACTGTTTCAGCACCACTGCCGGTATGCCGTCTGGCCCACTCGACTTATGGATGTCCAGAGAAAGCAGTTCCCTCCTGACCTCCCGCTGGGTAATGCTTATCTCTGGCATGGAGCTAGCACACTGCGGAATGGTAGGCGGTGTGGCGCCCCCGTCATCCAAAGTGGAGTTCGAGGCAAAGAGAGAGCCCAAAAGATCAGCTTTCTCCTTTGCACTATGGGCCAAGTTTCCATCCGGCTTACGGAGTGGTGGCAAGGACGACTGGCAAAAGTTTCCTTCAGCAGCTTTAGCAAGAGACCAGAAAGCGCGACTTCCAGAGGGAAGGCTAGTCAGTCTCTCACCAAACCTGCCGACGAAATCGAACTTAGCCCTGGCAATCATTCGCTTACTGAACCTCGAGGCAGCGTTAAGTTTGCGTTTCGCATCAGAGATGTTAGGGTCCTGATTAGTTCGGGCCGTGGTCCAAGCCTCAAACAAAGTCTGCTTATTTTGTCTAGCATCTTTGCAGGGCCGATTAAACCACGGTCGCTTCTTCACCCCTGCAGCCACTGTTAAGGGTCCGTCGGTGCAACAGTGTAATTAAAAGGCAGGAGCACGTTTTATCGGTTTAATGGTTGGAGAACGAAGAGGCCGGTGTTGCCATGCACAATAATATTATTATGTTTCCAACATAACTCCCAACAGAACAAAACAGATAGAAATCTTCGAATGTGGACTGTATAATCATAAGAAACCTGGTTCTTGAAAGTGCAATATAAAAGAGTTGGTCTGTTAGTAGTAATAGTTGTAAAAATTACAATGATAAGTATTTTGTATTGGTACAATTGACTTAAGTCATTAACACTTTAGCTTAATTTCTAAATAAAGTTGTTTATAAAATCATGCATAGTTTTATTTGCCT
Source organism: Polyploca ridens (assembly GCA_951394255.1). NCBI lineage: Eukaryota > Metazoa > Arthropoda > Insecta > Lepidoptera > Drepanidae > Polyploca > Polyploca ridens. The sequence continues at coordinate 15,730,256 of OX596252.1, forward strand.
ACTTCATGTTACATAAACATTAATAATGTTGTACATTTGCAATGTGTTTGTATACATTATGTTCACCTTAGCAGGTAAGTGGTTACTTTAAAAATATTAGGTAAGTAGGTAACACACTTTTTCATTAAAGAGATATGAATCTCTTGGCATCTTCACACATAGGGTTAACTGTATGTGAAGCGTCGCGGCCTACGAGAGGGTGAGTACAGTTTTACATTACATTAGTTAAAGAGATATATGAATCTCTTAGCATCACCTCTAAACATAATCAGCTGCTTGAGGAGCATCGTGGCCTACGAGAAGGTAAGTAAATTTAAGTAATTAACAATAATATTAAGTCTCTTAGCATCACCTCAAAACACAATCAGATGCTTGAGGAGCATCTTGGCCTACGAGAACTATTACTTATAACTATTAAACTAATGGTAGCAAACATATTTTAGTTATAGATGTCTTATGACATCTTCCATTAGCTTTCTTAACTTCCATAGCTCTAACCTTACCATCCCTGCCAGGAAATATTTGAGTAATTCTGGCCATTGGCCAAGTCATAGGAGGGACGTCTAGTTCCTTGAGGATCACAAGATCACCTACTTTTACATTGGGTACATTATCTTTCCATTTAGGACGGTTTTGTAAGTTATTCAAATACTGTTTTGACCATTGTTTCCAGAATTGTTGTTTCATAGCTGTACATTTAGACCAAAACTTTAATTGATTATCTGCTAGATTAGTCACATCTGGGTTGGGTAAACAAACCAAAGGTGCACCCGTTAAAAAATGCCCAGGTGTGAGATATGAAACATCTTCAATGTCTGAAGACAATGGTGTCAAAGGTCTTGAATTTAATACACCTTCTATTTGCACAAGTACAGTATACAGCTGCTCATATGTTAAAGTATGACTGCCAAGTATCCTCTTCAAGTGGTGCTTAACACTTTTAACGGCTGCCTCCCACAGACCACCGAATACTGGGGAGTAGCTTGGTATGAAGTTAAAGTTGATACCTAGTTTAGAAGCTGTATCTTGTACCTGTTGTTGATGACATTTAGAAGTATTTAATTTATACAATTCTTGTAAATTTTTATTTGCAGCTTTGAAAGTGCCTGCATTGTCACAATATACTTCTGTTGGAATGTTTCGTCTTGATATGAACCTTTTGAAACTAGCTAAAAATGTATCAGTAGTTAAGTCAGAACATAACTCTAGGTGTATGGCTTTGTGTTACAAAACACACATATACAATTATGTAGCCTTTTGTTACAATTACACTTCTGATACGTGATTGTTTAACTAGAATAGGACCTGCAAAGTCCATTCCAACTTTCTCAAAGGGTCGGCAAGCATTTACTCTATCTGAAGGTAAGGAACCCATCAGTTGTTTAGCTGTATTAGCTTTGAAGCGGAAACAAGTTATACATTTATAAATTAAACTTTTTATCAACCGCAAAGCGTTGATAATCCAGTAACGTTGATTTAAATTACACAAAATTAATTTTTGACTGGCATGTAAAAGTTTGATGTGGACATTCTCTATAATGAGATGTGTGAGTCTAGATTCTCTAGGTAATATAATTTGATGTTTATGAGCAAAAGACAAAGCAGCATGTTGTAGCCTACCACCTACTCTCAGAAGTCCTTCAGAATCTATGAACGGATTGAGACCTTTTATACATTGCTGTACCTGTGAGTTATTTTGCAAGGCTAATATGTCTTTAGCAAAGTACTTTTGTTGTTCATTTTTAATTAATAAATTTAATGCTGAATTTGTTTCAGTATGTGATACAAAAGTATGTCTAATTTTTAATGAGTTTGGTTTGCAATTGTTGCAAAATCTGATTACATATGCAAGAATTCTTTGGAGCCTACCTAAATTAGAATATTTAGTTAAAAGATTGTTTAACATTGTGCCCTTGACTTTCTGTGATACTGCACATACCACCTCGTTCACAGGCAATGTTTTTACTTCAGGGACGTCTATAGGTGCATCAAAACTACAATTGTCAAAATTATAGTCAGAGCTAGACATAATTTGAGGCCCTGACCACCACATTTGGTGGTTTTGTAAATCGCGAGGACTCACTCCCCTACTTAAGCAATCCGCAGGGTTTTGATCAGTCGATATGTAACACCAATTAAAATGACTAGTATTGTCCATAATTAATTTTACCCTATTTGCAACATATGTATTCAATTTGATTGGCTCAATTTTCAGCCATGCTAGGACTACTTGAGAATCAGAGAACAAGTGTGTTTCATTGACAATGTGTTTTGAATTAATAGTTTTATAAACTTTAGCAATTAATTTAGCCAATAATAATGCTGCATTAAGCTCTAAACGAGGAATACTCAACTGTTTTGTTGTTTTTGGATTTATCCTTGATTTAGAACAAAGAAGCAACATTTTTACATTGCCATTTATGTCTATTGTTCTTAAATAGATTGCACAACCATAAGCTACGTTAGACGCATCTGAAAATCCAATCATTTGAATCTTATGCTTATTATCAATACATGCATTTCGTTTTACTTGAATAGGTGACATTTTAACTAAACTATTGTAAAATAATTGCCATTCTTTTTGCAACTCATTGGAAGGAATTGAATCCCAGTCAGTTTTTGATAGCCAAAGTTCTTGCATAATTTGCTTAGCTTTTATTAATATGGGACCAATTATTCCCAATGGGTCGTAAAATTTACTAATGTAACTCAGTATCTCTCTTTTTGTATCGACGGATTGCTCAGGTGGAGGAGGAAACCTAAAGGAGTCTGTATTTATATTAAAATTCAGTCCTAAAGTTTTGATATCCTTCCCAATATTGATTTCTCCAGCATACTGCTGTTCCTTAGGAATGTCGTGCAATATGCTATCATCATTGGCTGACCATTTGTGTAGGCTAAAACTACCTAAGGCTAGCAAACCAATAAGTTGACCTTTTGTGTCGATAATAGTGTTGAGATCACTGTGAGAATACAAAATATCATCTATGTAAGCTGAGTTTAAAAGCACTGGAGAGGCCAGTGGATATTTGTTTTTAAACCTATAAGCAAGTTCATTTAAACATCTTGTGGCTAAATATGATGAAGTTTTTAACCCATAAGTTACAGTATTTAGCTGCAAACATTTTATTTCACTATTCGGATCATCTCTCCACAAGATGTTTTGTAAAGATCTTTGTTCTTTATTAATTAATATATTCCTAAACATTTGTTTAATGTCACAGATAAAGAAATATTTGTCCAATCTGAACAATATTAGAATATCAAACAACTCATTTTGAACTACAGGACCGTTCATCATTATATCATTAAGTGATATTTTATTTGCTGTTTTCATGGACCCATCAAATACTGTACGCAAGCGAGTGCTCACAGCATCCTCCCGTATTACAGGATGATGAGGCATGAAGTATACTGCATCTCGAGACAAGTTGTAGCCTGTAATATCAAAATAACTTGCATGACCAAGTTGAATATATTCATCAATAAATTTTTGATATTCCTTGAATAAAGAAGTATCTTTATTAAATCGTTTTTCTAAGTTTAGAAATCTATGCAATGCTAATGGTAAGGAACTACCTAATTTATTGTTAACATCACAAATTGGAAGTTTCATTGGCATTGAAACTTCAAACTTATTGTTATTAAGTTTTACTGTTTCTTTAAAATACTGTTCACAGTATTGTTGTTCAGATGTGTGATGTTCAGTGTACACCTCTGGTACAGCCTCTGATTGCCAAAATTTTGATAGACTACTGTTTATGTCAGATTCGCACTCATTGCAGAATAAGGAAACAGCAGTATCCTGGAGAAGCGGAGGTGAAGGTACATTGCCTGCGATTATGTAACCGAATTGCGTGTGAACGAGACGGGGTTGCGCAGGATCACTGAACTTCGTGAACTGTTCCTCAGGTTGGGGCAGCAACACCTGAAAAAATATATCAGCAGCTAACAAAGCATCTATTTCATTTGGCACATTGAAAGCATCGTCTGCAAGTGTTATATTTTTAGGTATATTTATATCACCTTTGTTTAGACAGTTCTGTGGTAACTTCATTGCAATATTATCTGTTACAAGAAAATTGACACTGACTTGGTATGGATATACGCATGAAAATATATTAGTTTGCAAAGAATGTTTAATAATCTTTTCAGCATTAGCGATGCCTCTTATACCAACAGTAGTAGCAGTTAGCTTTTTTCCTATGAGTTTAGTAATTTTGTTAGTGATGAAAGAAGATTGACTTCCTGAGTCAAGAAGGGCTCTGATTACTATCGGTTTGCCATTCTTCGCAATTATTTTTATTTTAGCAGTAGGAAGCAAAACTTGATTGTTGTTGTTCAATCCTGACAACATAACCACCGGTTTGGTCGGTGTGTCTGACCCAGACTGTGCATGGCTTTCTTCATGCAAAAGCGTGTTGTGTGGTTGCTTACAGCGTGCACATTTGAAGTGAAAGCGGCATTTCCCCTTATGATTATTCAAACATATTTTACAAAGCTGCCTGCTTTCAGCAAATTTGACACGTTCGTTTACACTTGCCAGCATAAATTTTGAGCATGAAAAAAGCTTATGCAACTTACCACAGAAGCTGCATGACTGTAGTTTGGATGATGCAAAATTTGTAGACTTTGTCAACGCTTGCTTACTGCTGCTAGTATCGGAGTTCTCCAATGCTAAAGCTCGTGCATCCAAATACTTGATAAATTCTGAAAAAGTAGGTAAATTGGTGGGATCGCGATCTAAACAATATGAAGCATATGTGTTGTTATCTAATTTTCTCGATAAAATGCACACAAGCACACTATCCCAGCTCTCTACTGGTTGTTCCAGATTTTTAAGAGCAGCAACATGCTGCTTTGCTTCGGAAACAAAGTTTCGAAGTGAAGTTACACTAGGCTTAGTTATCGGACTTAAGTCTAATAGATATGAAATGTGTTCATACACAATTTTTTGTTTATTGTCATACCTATCTTGTATAATTTTTAAACCTTCTGCATAACTTGTACCCTGTACTGGTAAATTTTTTACTAAATCGTAAGCCTCACCTTTGAGAAAAGTTCTTAAGTACATAAATCTTTGAATGTCAGTAATTGTTTTGTCATTGTGAACTAATGCATTGAATAGTTCTATGAATGGCTTGTATTCAGAATAACTACCATTAAAGAATGGAATTTTTATGTCAGGAAGTATTTTTGATGCGGATTTCTTTTTGATACAGCTACCATCACTCTGAGATACGTTAAAATGAGTGTCAAGTTGAATTTTAATTAACTCTAAACCTTTGAAACACAGATCCTCGGTGAGTGTGGGATCTTCATTATCTTGTATTATCATGTTAAACTCATTATATTGACTGAAAAGAGATTTTAACCTATCCTCCTTCAAAAGTAACATTTGTTGTGACGCATCTTTAAGAGAATCTTTGGTAATTGTATTACAAATGCGTGTTATGGTACCTTTTATGTATCCACGTTTTTGTGGCAATGATTTCTCGCCTTCCTCATATTCCATGGTTGGCTTTGACATGGTAGATTCCCTCTATGTAAGTTAAGAAAATGTAAAAACCACTTATATTAATCACTGATTGAAATTAAGTACTTAAAACTAGTTCTCTTGGCATCCTCTCAGAAAGTAATCAACACATTCTGAGAAGCATCGTGGCCTCCGAGATAAGAAAAAGTTTGTTTACACAGGTTCGTTCATAAAATGGCGGATCCAATTTTCAATAAAAAAATATTAAAATAAAATTGAGTCGTGTTCCAAATTTGTATGTGTATCACGTTATAGCATGAAAGTTCTCCGGCAAAAGAAAGAGATAGTTGGCCTGGTGTCCTCTTCTAATCTCGGCCAGCGATGATGCTAAAACAATTGCACCGATCGTCGCTGGAACGTTACTATTGAGTAGAGAACTTGTGCAGGCACGTCGCTAGATGGCGCGAGGGCGCTCCCTAGTATTTCTTCTTTTTTCTTAGGAAAATTTCACAATGGCGATTCACAAATATAGCATCGTCATATAGTAGATGATTGACTATATGCGATGAGATGCGTTGCAATCTTCGAGGATGCGACGATCTTGCTCGATTGGTGTAAGCACCAATCCGTCCGTGTGGCGTTACCGCTGTCGTTGCCTTAGGGCAAAATAATGGCGGCGTACACTCGTAGGTCACACGTACAGCACTTACACGCGTCACCAAGTTTTGTAAACCCGTACTTTTCGTTGCACTTTTTTGACTAATTGCACTAATCGTGAAGCACTTTGTTAATCCTAGACTTTAAGGACCATGTTAAGGGTCCGTCGGTGCAACAGTGTAATTAAAAGGCAGGAGCACGTTTTATCGGTTTAATGGTTGGAGACCGAAGAGGCCGGTGTTGCCATGCACAATAATATTATTATGTTTCCAACAGCCACTAGCGGGTTTGGGATATAACATTCCATTCCCGCCAGTATCGCCTCAGCGACGGCAGCTGCACAGGTGTCAGGATCATCTGATGCGAAGCAAAGCTGTCTCCACGGGTACGATGCGTAAAAATCTCGCAATCCATCCCAATCTGCTGACTTGTAGTGCCATACACGTCGCCTTCCGGGAGGCCGGGGCGGATCATGTCGAGCGCATGGCACTTGCGTCCGGACGAGGCAGTGGTCCGATGGCCCAAGTGGCGCATCCACTGTCACTGCATAGTTGTCTGGTCGCGTAGTCAGCAGAAGGTCCAGTAAGGAACTAGTATGGCTCTCAATATCTGGAATTCTCGTAGGAGAAATAACCAGTTGTGAGAAGCCATAGGCCAGGGCAAAGTCGTGAGCAGTCCTTCCCGCGAAGTCAGTGGACCGAGAACTAAGCCACTCAGCGTGGTGAGCGTTGAAGTCTCCTAATATCACTAACTCCGCGGAGGGGTACTGCTCCAGTACTTTGTCAGTCGTCAGTTGTAGGTGCTCAAATAACCGGATTGTGTCCGCGTCACCGCTATGGGACCTGTAAAGGCACGCGTAAACTTTGGTGTGGCCACCGTGATCTACGCGCGCCCACAAAATTGACAGCAAATATCCTCCCTGACGTACATACATACCCCGGCACGGCGCACAAAATTGTGCTCCAGCTTGTACCCGGGGTAGTGTAAATACGATGTATCAGCAGGGCAGGATATTTGCGTCTCCGTTAGAAATAGCAGGGTCGGCTGTGCAGTCTCAAGATGTTGGTGGACGGCACTGATATTAGCGTGTAGTCCCCTGATGTTGCAAAAGTCCACCGACAGTGTGGACGGGGAGGCCGCTGAAGAACCATTTCTTTTTTTATGTTTCCTTGGCATGTTTAAAAGGGGTTGGATAGAGATTAAAAAGGAATCGCTGTGCCAGCAGCGAAAGGGACAAAGTGCAGTGTTATTCCCCGAGAGTGGTGGACAGGTGATGCGGTTTATTGGTGCGGCAGCTGGAAGGGCCCTCGGTCCCCCCATGATACAGTCGGCCGGGTCCACTCCGGTCTCCTCCTCCGCCACGACCAACTATACCATGGATTATGCGCGAGGCGGCGGGTCAGCCTCCCAGGGCGGAGATTAAGTGATCCCTGGGCTCGGGACCCCTACAACCTGCGGGCAGCCAGCGGACAGCTGTTTCACCGGGTCTCCCTGACCGCCGCAACAACACACCGCGCCTGTACAACACAACGGAGGTGCGACACCGCTGGTCCCCAAACACTGCCAGCACAGCGCTTCCTCATGGAGCTCTGGCGACCTTACTCACCGCAGGAACACAACACCACATTAAAGCAGCATTATTTGGCTGCGATCTTCTGTAAGGTGGAGGTACTTCCCCAGTCGGGCTACTCCGAATTTCGAACGGGATAATCCGTTATGCCCTTCCTCACTTACTTGCAGAAGATAAGGCTAAGGAGGATCAGACAGACAAACCTAAAGATATTCTCTAGTAGTAACAAGCACTTAAACAAACACTGAGTCAAAAAAACATGCATAGCGAGACAAGGAGAGACCCCAAAACTGCCATCATAGGGTGCCGTTAGTTCAAACAAGATAAAATGTTGTTATGCAGTTTCATGTGAAAATGTGCGAGTTGGAATTACATCCTCATTCACCAAACTCTTGCTGATCCATCATCTGCTGTCGGCGCACATTAAGTGCGAGACACTCTATTGTAGTATGTTTAAAATCTAACCGGACTGCTATTAAGAGCTTTATTATCTAAAATTCTGGCGTGAATCCAAGTCTAACCGAGCTTGTGCTGCCAGGATGGCTCATATAAATTATATTACATTGTTCTTTAAACGCCACTCGCCGACGCCTGTATTTCAAACCACGGTATTTATGTTGGATTTTATTGTGTTTTCGACTTATTTCGGGGATTCTGTGTGTCACCTTGTCCCCGTGGACGTTGAAATTCTTGTGAGGAAAAACCCTTATGCTGAGGCTTGACTTTTGTTGCTAGGTTAGTTGGTAGTCAGCAGATAAATTCGCTGGATTTAAAATAGCTTTTTTTATTCGAGCTAATACCTATAAAGATTATGATTATGAGATGATAAAAGATTTAACAATGAGTCTGTATGAAAATAAAAACAGTTTAAGTTGTCATTACCATACTCGAACTAAATCAAATAAGGTATTAACTCGAATTTATTTCTGAGTTTTGTGGAAAAGAATTGAATTAACTAACAAAGAAACCTTTTACGAAACCTCTCAACCTCTCAATTTACCTTTACTATGTAAGCACACAAATATAGCATTTTTTACTTCAAACTATGTTGTTTTAGCTGTAATTTTTCCCGTTGCTTGTACTTGGATCAACAAGCTGAGTGCTCCGTCAGATTAAATTTATGTCTCTTTTACTTTGGTCTCGCATTTTTTTGTCTCCGCTCTCGAGCTCGAGCTCGAGCAAGTATGAAGTAATTTTTTTTTTTTTTTTTTTTTTTACTGTTTATAGGCCTGTGTTTGACCGCAATCTAACCATGATAAGTGATGATGTGGCCGAAGGTGGTAAGCACACAAAGCCTAGAAGGAACTAAGCCTGGAAGGAAGGAAGGAGGGAGGAGGTAATTTAATGTGACACAGCCATAATCTTTTTTAAATATGTAATCACTTACCCCCTTACTCATAAAACGTTATTTAACTAAAGGTGCGTTCGAATTGGGCTACGGTAGCAAAAATAACAGTCAAAAATGCCAAAAACGATCACATCTGGCGTTAATTTGGAAAGTTGTGAGCGAAATTGTCGTTTGAACTGTTTTCATTCACCGTTCGTTTTGCTTGGAAACAGTTAAAAACGACATCGTGAACTGCAAATTTTGACCCACCTCGGAGGCAGGGTCGTTTGTGATCATATTTTGACATCTTTAAATCTGACAAATAAGTATTGGCTAACAATTCAAACGGAAAGCGAAAATTATAATTTTTCTATTAAAATTTGATAGAAACTAACAGGCAAGAGAAAAAAAATTCAGTTTAACTTTGTTTATATATTATCTGAAGGAAAAAAGGTAGGTTGAAACAAGTGACATGCAAATGTCATTTTTGTATCTAATCGTTCGATTTGCGAAATATCGTTTGTGGCAAAAGTTGAAAAATTGACGAAATTTTCCAATTCGAACGCATGAACAAAAATGCCAATTTTGAAACTGTTAAAAACGACATCACTCCAATTCGAACGCACAGTAATAAGCTGTTTAAGTCATTCCAATTTCTTTGGTTTAAGTGGTCACCTAAATAACGTCAAATTGTTTAACAATGACAGCAAGGTGACGTTATTTATTTGATCATTTATTCAGTAGTTTTAGTTAAATAGCGTTTATGATTAAGGCCGTTATTCTTTATTTTTGGCTGTCTAACAGCATGGACGTCATCCTTTGTTATTGGGTAGAGAGTGTTTATCTATTGATGTGAAATGGGTGCTTCCTGAAGATTGAATTTGTCCTTGTTTTGTTAAATATGCAGAGCGATCAAACAATGGTGAAAGTATTAATATTGTGTTCTTTCGTGCATGAAATCCGGTAAAGTCGTCAATTATGACACAGGCAAAAGAGACTTATTTGATGTAAGTGAAACGTGATGGGAAATCCAAAGGGAATTGTGTGCAACCTTTTGGAATGAATTAACATTTATCATGAAGTAATTCTGAAAATATTTTGCATTTTGAAATTCACTTTGATCAGATGATATGAGATGAGTGTAGAGAAGATTACTACTCTCTATTGCCATAACATTGGTATATCTTGAAGAAGATTCATCTTTATACAAAGAAATTCACGCAAATCTTAAGGCGATGATAGCTCAGTGGTAGTGACGTCGGATACCGAGACGAAGGTCCCGGGTTCGAATCCTATAATGAGCTGGAGCTTTTGGTGAAGAAAAACATCGTGAGGAAACCATAGCACGGTGGTAGGGTACTTTGTAGTACCCGCCTGGCTGGCTACCACCCTAAAGTTGAAAATCTGTCGCCAAGCACTTTTTGATGTGTTCCGATAGCTGCACTTGAGAGCCAGTTCCTTCTAGGCTTTGTGTGCTTACCACCTTCGGCCGCATCATCACTTACCATGGTGAGATTGCGGTCAAACACAGGCCAATAAAGATTAAAATAATAATTTAATTTTGTGATGTGTAGTGTAGTATCGTAATGCCATTATACTACGCGAAAGTTTTACCTTTAGGTCGATTGCTTGTGTTATTGGTTGAAATAAATTAAAAAATATTACTTTAATTACGAAATAAAGTTATAATCGTTGTTGTAGTTGTAGTAAATCGCTTTATTGACTCCTGATACTTTAATGCGATGCTGTGAATGAAAGTAAATGTACATAATGTGTATTGAATTTATTCCATCTGACGACATGCTATGTCGTGTCAATGCCAAAGACGAAGTTCCGATTGACGAATTGGCTGAAATAAACATTTACTTTCCTTAATTTGGTTGATTTGTACATTAACAATAAAACTAGTATTATTTTCGACAAGTAGTATAATTTTATTTTCCATAGACAATAATAACTTTCTGGGGGTCTAAATCCAACCCTGGTTGGCTGGTAGATATTGCTTTAGCGATAAGCCTATTGTTATCACTAAGACAAGAGAGGTAGCGCTCGTGGTGTAGCGTGGATTAGCCGTTCTTAATCGATCGGCAAAGTTAAGCTACCACCGTCGTGGTCGGTACCTGGATGGGTGACCGCCTAGTGGTATTTCAAATCGAGCGTTTCCGTGCTTTGAAAGGCACGTAAAGCCGTTGGTCCCGGTTATCACTTAAATGTGATAGTCGTTAAGCTAGTTGGATGCCTCCTAGGCGGCTTGAAAAATTCCAACAGTAGGTTGACCACTAACCTACCTCCAACGACCCGCAGTGGGCATGCGTGGTGGAGTATTGCCCATTCCTTTTCACCCTCTTTTGTGAAAGGAGGCCTGTGCTCAGCGTTGGGACATTATAGGCTGATGATGATGATGATGAGTGCGTAGATCAGCTTGACAGAGAAGTACCTATACCTTACATAATACCGCAGTCAAATAACTTTATGTTGTGTTCCTGCGCGTGAGTATATAAGGCCAGAGCTCATTGGGGAGGGGGGAAAGGTCGGTAACGCGTGAGTGATGCCTCGTGTGTTAGAAGCGTCCATATGGCTACGGTAACCGTTTACCATCAGGCGGCCCGTATTCTTGTTTACTGATATTGGCCCTGATTCTGTTGTTCACAACTAAACTAATTTTAATCTCACTATGTCTCTTTCTAACAAAGAACATAAGAAAAGGATGTAAGAAATTTAGTCCTGTCAAATTAGTCCAATGCTTGTTTTCAATATAAATTTAGTCGCCATCTATCGCGGTTACGCCTAAATACACGCAAAATAAGACGACAAAGATTAATTTAACAACTTAAAATATGTTCTATCCTTTTTCAATCACGTTCGTAAGAAAGAGATGAGATGTGACTAAAATTAGTTTAGTGCGATTTACAACAGAATCGGCACCATTGTCGTATAAAAAAGAAAAAACTATTTATGTTTTTATTATCTTTTGTGTATGATCTTTAAATGCGATTTGTATTGTTTTGTACAATAATACATGTCCATTCTAAAGTCGAGTCTGTGTATTGGGCATTCGTTTTATGTACCAGGGACTAAGAGTTTAAAACAAATATTTTTCGAGCACTCGTCCTCCGTACCTGTGGCGAGCATCCATTTTCTTATAATTCTCTTAGGGATCTTCCAAGCGACCCTTGGAATTTTTTTTGCCCAAGCAAAACACTTCCGCGAGGAAAAACTTGAAAGGAAATAAGAATTTTTAATATCTACAGGAAACTCAATTGCAAAATAAACACTGGAGGAACTGCTGAATATTAGCTGTGTAAATTTTTTGATGAAATGTTCAGTCTAAAATGAGGTTTATTGTTTTGGTTCTTCTAAGAGGTTTTAAATACTTATTCTCGGTCAACAATAAAGTCGTGAATATTGTTGATATAGTCGTAATTAATTTCAGCAGTGTTTATTTTAAGATATTAAAATGCGCAAAAATATATTTGCAAAAAAAAAATGCTATTCTAAAAATTGGTTCGATTATGCCCGGCAACCCCTCAGCCAGGTCTTCATTTCAGGTATCACTAGAAGACGACGAAGAAGACTCACACATTGAAACCAGAATTGTTTCGTACTGTGCGGGCTCAAAGGAGCTTCCTTCCGCGGACGCTCAGACTGTGGAATGAGCTCCCCGCCGTGGTTTTCCCAACGGAGTACAGCATGGGGTTATTCAAAAAGGGTGTGAAGAGATTTCTGCAGGGTCGGCAACGCGCGAGTGATACTCCTGGTGTTGCAAGTGTCCATAGGCTACGGTAACCTCTTACCATCAGGCGGGCCGTATGCTTGTTTGCCATCTTAGTGGTATAAAAAAAAGACGTTTTGAAGAATTTTTCACAGTGCCTCAAACGCCTTCCCAAATATGTCTATCTGCTCTCAGTCAGTATTACTTAGATGACGACCTCCGTGTACCTTCGTTATGAGATTTCACCATTTCTCCAGTCTCCGACGTGAAAGTTGTACAGGACCTCCACCACTTCTCAATAACGATACTTGATTACTTAGACAGTTATTGGTGCCGTTTCTGTTGTAAATCACACTAAACTAATTTTAGTCACATCACATCTCTTTCTTACAAACATTATTGAAAAAGGATAGAACATATTTAAAGCTATCAAATTTGTCTTTACCGTCTTCATTTGAGGGTATTTAGACGTAACTGCGATAGATGGTGACTAAATTTATATTGAAAACAAGCATTGGACTAATTTGACAGGACTTTTCTTACATCCTTTTCTTACGTTCTTTGTTAGAAAGAGATATAGTGAGATTAAAATTAGTTTAGTTGTAAACACTAGAATCAGGGCGAATTGTCGACAATCATGAGTTATCTATTTCTTGAGTATACTAAAAAAGCATTTCGATGGGGCATTAGAATACAGAGACACAATCTACTTTACAATAATCTGAAAAATCATTATGAGTATGGATACTCGCGTAGATTTGACCTTTTTTTAAGACGTGGACCGAAGATAAATAGTGCCGAACTTAGATAAACACAACTCAATGTCCAGGGTTGTATCAGGGCGTGATCCTCCCTGAGGTGTGATACAAATTGATATGTCAATAGGACGAGGGTACGACGAGTAAATACACTAGCTTTGACATGTTGACGCTTAGATAAACATAATCTCTCGTGACCCTTGCTGCGGGCCCTTATAAAAGAGGAATGATCCTTTGTTCATGGTCAAACGCTATGTATTTTCGGTCCGTCTTTCAGGAAACTGGCATTCGATTGTTGGGTCCCTGGGAGCCAATTCTCATTCACTCGAATTCATCACTCGTTCGAAATAATGTTCGAACTCGTACTTTTTTTGAATGAAAATCAAGTTAGGCTATTCTAACAATTTCGAAGACGCCATTTTGTCTAATTTTTTGAGGGCTAGCGCTCGAACTGCTTCGACTGGTCGGGACCGTTCGAAACGTATTTCGAATGCGAACTATCAAACGTCAAAACGTAACGACAGATAAGCCTAAGGAGTTCCGTTACCCACAGATAATATTTTTTCATATTTATTGATAAATTATTATGAAAAATGGATTAACTTATGAATTCCGATTATAATCCGGAGATTATATTAATTTATAAAAGTGTAAAACGTTGTTTTAAATATTTTATACACATCAAAATCATTTTAAAATTTAATTTAGTTAAACATTATCGCATTCTTTTAAAAAAAACGCAATTATTCAGTGAAACGAAACGTATTGTGCAATTTGTTCCTATCATAATGGCAACATTTAATCCTTACACTCGTAATAAGTTCGATTAGTACCGAGAATACAGGAATCGAAAAATTTACTCCGCCCCTCGAAATTTTACGGTCGAAATAGAACTCGTAATGCAATTTCGATTCGAAGGCTAGTTCGAGGGAAGTGAGAATTGGGCCCCTGGTGTCGATTTTATCTCTATTACAAGCTTTTATTTAACTTGCAATGTATGTCTGTATGGTTGTTCGGGTGGAATCTTGCAGGTCGAATTTCACCCACATCCAGTGGTCGGATTGACTTGATATTTGGTATACATTAGTATATTGGCTGACAATGCAAGTACAGTCGACAAAAAGTACAGTCACTCAAAAAAAGCTTGTATAAAAAATTTAATTTTAAACAAAGAACTATTTTTTTTATTTTCTTAGTTAAATGAGTCTAGATATTTTTATATGAATAAGTATAAACTATATACGTTATAAACAGTATGTGATAAAAGTTGACGTTAATCTGTAAATCGAGTAATTTTGATGGTGGACTCGTAACATGATAATACCTCCATGTTCTCTAAGTTGAGACAGGTGTATTACTTATGTCTGTCGTTTTATAGCGATAAAGAAATTATAATAATATTAAGTTTTTAACATGGTCCTCGTTAATCACTACATCTAATTCAAACAATTTATCAACAATAAAAAATGGACACGTCAAATTCAAAATTCAAATTCAAATTCAAAAAGCATTTATTCAATTTAGGCCCTGATAAGGCACTTATGGACGTTAACAAATGGCTCTACACCGGTTCCAAATACAACTTGAACTGAGAAGACTCCGGCAAGAAACCCTTAACTATTGTATTCAAACATTTATTGATAAAAATTATAGTAGACTCGTTTGAAAAACGTTTAGATTTTTAATACAAGTCGGCTAATTGTCTTTATTAATAAATTAGTTTTAATAGAATGACTTTTGCATACAAAAATCTCTCTTCTTCCTCCTTGCCTTATCCCATTATTTGGGGTCGACTCTCCTCGTTCTCATGCGCCAGGATGGTCTGTCCTGGGTTGTCCGTACTGTGAGTTGGGCTAGTTCCAAGTCGCGGGTTACTGTAGACCACCATGTGCTTTGGGTCTTCCTCATTCTTTTTTGAGTTCGGTAGGGCCAGAGCCTGCCGAACCACGTGGTCTTCAGGACGTCTTATTACGTGGCCATATCAAGGAAGCCTACTTTCTGAAAGTTTTTCTGAGAAGGTCACGACTTTGTAACTACCTTTGTTTCAATGTTTTTGTAAGGATACAAAAATATTGAAACGATTATAAGTATCACCAAATATTTCAGGATCACAGCAATTATCAGTTAATTCACAAGCTGTCGTAAATTCAACTCTATTTAGTACAATACAACGACTACAGCTATTATTGCCAGACATATCGGTCTCTCGATCATCGCCAGTAGAGATCGTGAAAACAAAAGTCTTTTCTAACCACTTACGCGTTTATTTCCTCAAATTACCAGCCAATAACAATTGTAGGGGCCAGCCGTACAGTTTTCGCTATGTTCTTGGTGTGAAATACTAGCGAAAGCGATTTATTGCGAACCAATCTTGACATAGTAATGAGTGCTGAGTTTCTTGCCGGAGTCTTCTCAGTTTAAGTGTATTCCGAACCGGAGGTAAATTCAACTGTATGTACCAAAATTCAACTGTATGTATTTTATGAACCTGGAGGACTGTCCGAAGAAAATCAAAACATCTGAAGAGCTTGAAATGGCGGCGGTCATTGTCTCTGAAGGCATCACAAATGCCTTCGAGAACAGCTGCCCGCTACAAGAAAAGACTTCAAAAACTAAAGTCCCCTGGTGGAGCGCAAAACTTAGGAAACTAAGGGAGAAAACTAGGAGACTATTTAATAAGGCTAAGAAGACGCGGGAATGGGAGGTTTACACGAAAGCCTTAACAGAATATAATAAGGAAATAAGGAAGGCCAAGAGAGCTTCGTGGAGAAAGTTCTGCGAGGACGTCAAACACACGCCTCAAGGAGCTAGGATTCATAAAATTCTTGCCAAGGAAAAACCTAGGCAAATAGGTCTTCTCAGGAAGACAGATGGCTCCTTCACGTCTAACGAGAAGGAAAGCTTGGAGGTGTTAATTTCTGCCCATTTTCCTGGGGCTCAGGCTAGAAGCCTAGTAAATGCCGGAATGCCCGTCTGCAGAAGGCCTCATAACGAGGACTGGCGCAGAGCGGCGCAAATCATTAGACCACGACAGGTAAGATGGGCGGTAAACTCCTTCAAACCTTATAAATCAAGTGGGGCTGATGGTATCCAACCTATTCTGCTACAGAAGGGATTGGATATCCTTATTCCTTTCTTGATTAAAATATTTAGAGCTAGTTTAGCCCTGGGGGTGGTTCCAGAACCATGGACCAGGGTAAAAGTACTATTCATACCTAAGGCTGGTAAAAAGGACTATTCTTTACCAAAGTCCTTTAGACCCATAAGCCTTACTTCTTTCTTGCTTAAATCTATGGAGAAAATCATAGATAGCTATATTAGGGATATGGTTCTACCCACGAATCCTATCCATTGTACTCAACACGCCTATCAAAGTGGAAAATCCACTGAAACTGCTCTGCTCAATCTTGTTGACAGAGTAGAGAAGGCGTTAGAGGACAAAGAAATTGCCCTATGTGCTTTTCTAGATATTGAGGGAGCCTTTGACAATACCCCTACTAGCAGTCTGGTTGGGGGACTAGAACATAAAAATGTGGACCCCACCACTGTTCGATGGGTTAAAGCCATGCTCTCCAATAGATCTAATACCGTATCACTGCATGGCACTTCTCTTGAAGTAGCTGTAGTGAGAGGCTGTCCACAAGGAGGAGTATTATCTCCCCTGCTTTGGACACTGACCATTGACCAACTCTTATATAAGATGGCGGAACTTCGTATAGATGTGCAGGGCTACGCTGACGACCTTGTAATCACTGTTCGAGGATTCTGCCAAAGTACTATATCGTACCTTATGCAAAGAGCGTTCAATACTGTAAGTAGATGGTGCAAGGAAAACCAACTATCGGTCAATGCCGACAAGACGGTTCTGGTACCATTTACTAGAAAACGGTCCCTAGACAAACTAGTCATGCCGACACTTAATAACAAAAGTGTACAATTTTCCAAGGAAGTCAAATATCTGGGAGTAACCATCGACCAGAAGCTGACTTGGAACAGTCATGTCGCTAACATAATACATAAGGCGAAAATCGCCTTAGGGATATGTAGCAGAATGGCTGGTCAACGTTGGGGACTCAGGCCTCAAATGATGCTATGGCTATACTCCACCATTGTGAGGCCGTTGATAACATACGCCTCTGTGGCTTGGAGTAAAAAAGTCAGTCAAAAAACAACAATTGCCTTATTAGGCGGGATTCAAAGGACCGCTTGTATTATGGCAACTGGAGCCATGTCAACCTCCCCTGGAGCGGCCCTAGATGCTATGTTAGATCTAACGCCCCTGCATCTACATGTAGAGAAGGTGGCGAAGACAACTATGCACAGGATTCACGCACAGGTGGGAGTGAAATGGCTCTCCCAGGCACTAAACTCCCTTCAGGAGTCAGTACTGGAAATTCCTATTCTGAGCATGGTCACAGATATGATGATCCCTCAGAAAATTTTTTGTAAGCATTACGAAATTGAAATACCCACCCGTGACGACTGGCTAGATGACAAGGTCACGTGGGTGGAAGGTAGCCTCAAGTGGTATACCGATGGATCCAAATCAGGATCTGATGTAGGCTGTGGAATTTATGGAGAGCGTCCAAAAATCAGCAAAAAGCTGAATCTTGGAAAATACGCCTCTATATTCCAGGCAGAAGTACACGCCATACTTGAATGTGCGGACACTAATCTGCAGAAAGACTACGTCAACCATACAATATATATCCACTCGGACAGCCAGGCAGCTCTCTTAGCACTGGCCTCCGATTCAATTAACTCTAAGCTAGTTAAAAACTGCATGGACCTACTAAACCACCTGGGCGAAAAGAACAGGGTTGTGTTACGGTGGGTTCCTGGACACACAGGAATCGTCGGTAATGAAAAAGCTGACGCACTAGCTAAAGCTGGAGCTAATGGGACCCCTTATGGCCCCGAGCCAATTTGTGGTGTACCTAAAAGCCTGGCTAAACTAATAATGAGGAACCTATATGTAAACTCATCCATCGATTCTTGGAAAAACGCTCCTGGAATGAACCATTCTAAGGCACTCATAAAGGCCTTTCATAAAAAGTCTACCATGGAGGTATTATCTCTAAGTAGAAACAACTTACGCATACTTGTGAGAGCCTTAACGGGGCACTGTGGATTGAACAAACATCTGTTCACCATCAGCGTTCACGACTCGAGGTTGTGCAGATTCTGCCGTGAGGCAGATGAAACACCAATACATCTCTTGAGTGAGTGCTGTCCACTTATGCCTAAACGAAATACTCATCTGGGGAAACACCTGTTACATCCAGATGAAGTAAAATCCATTCCTGCCAAGAATATTGTGCAGTTTATTATAGCTGCAGGTCTTGGCAGTGAAATTTAATTAACGTGGCGATCACAATAGATCTAGTCTGGTCGCAGTGATACAAGCTCTGGAAAGACTTGAAACAGCCACTTAACCCAAATAATAATAAATGTACCAATTTAACGTTCATAAGTGCCTTATCAGGGTCTAAACTGAATAAATAACTTTTTGTTTTTGAGTGGTTGAGTTAATTGGAACCACAAGCATAGTTATATATAATATATAATACATAACCATTGCTGGGAATTATATACCTATGCAAGGTATATACACTCCTTTGCAAAAAATTTGGATTTTTCTACATTATTGGTAATTATTTAGTTCTAAAGTGGTTTTAATAGCCAAACTATGTTACTGACACTTAATAAAGGGTATGATAAAAAGTTAATTTCAAATTCGAAACTTTTATTTTTAAAAATAATGATCCCTCTTTCAGTTTGTGACTTTTTACTTAGTTTTCGCGGGTTCGCGGTTAAAAGTTTATCAGGCAACTTAAACTAACTTTTAGTAGAATAATTTATGTTTGTTGCATAATCCTGCCTTATAGGTATCTTTTTGTCGATTGTAATGGCAGAGAAAGCAATAAGGGCTAGTAAAATTAAAGCGCTGCTGGAAGAGGGGTTTAGCCAATGTTACGTCTCACAGCGGTTAAACGTGAGTCGTTCAACCGTCCAAAGAACCTGGACTCGATATCAAGAGACGGATTCCGTTCAGAGAAGGCAAGGTTCTGGGAGAAAACGTCGCACATAACCACGAGATGACCGCCTTTTAGTAACTCAGGCGTTGAGGAATCGCAAATGCAGTTACATAGACCTAAAAGAAACCTTGAAGAGGTACGAGGAGCACAAGTTAGCCTATGGAAAGTGAGGAGGAGGCTTTTAGCGGCTGATATACGCAGTTGACGACCAGCGCGGGCCCCCAAGTTACTCCGTGAGCACCGGATAGCTCGATTGAGGTTCGCTGGAAATTGCCTATCTTGGACACTAGGTAACTGGAGTAGCGTCCTCTTCTCCGATGAGGCTCGAATTGGTCTGAATGGTGAGGACCGACGTCGGCGAATGTTACGAAGACCAGGGGAACGCTATGCCGACGTGTGTTTTGAAGAAATCACCCCTTATGGTGGAGGGTCCGTTATGTTTTGGGCGGGAGTAACTTCCCGCTATCGTACCGAGATAGTATTCATTGAAAATGGCTCATTCAATGCACTAAGGTACAGAACAGAAATCCTTTGTCAACATGCATAACCCGCACTGACTGTAATTGGTGAAGATGCCATTTACATGGACGATAATGCTTGGGCCCACCATTCTGGCGACGTAGATGCTTATATGCAAGAGGTCGGTATACGTCATTTGGACTGGCCAGCGCGGAGTCCCAACCTTAACCCCTTTGAGCACGTCTGGGACCACCTAAAAAGGCGAGTACGATCTGTCCAACCACTTCCACAAAACATCAGGGAGCTTAAACGTGTGATCTTGGCTGAGTGGAAACACATTCAACAGAACACAATCAAAAGCTTGGTGGAAAGCATGCCAAGATGATTACATGCCGTAATCGCTGCAAGGGGAGGTCATACTCGTTATTAATTTTTATTTAGTATGTTTTTTTTTAATAAAAATACTCGTAGTATTAATTTCATTATACCCATAAAAATGACCATTTTCTGTTTACATTGACTAAAAACCCGATTCCAGGATTTAAAGTGTTAAAAACTATATTCCCATTGATAATAAGAAATTTATAGTCATTTATGCTAATGACATACTAAAACTATTAATATTATCCATAGAAAAACAAATGACTGTAAGGTGCCCGTTTTTTTTGCAAAGGAGTTTAATTCCCAGCAATGGTTATAATAACTGCTACGTCTACCAGAATATCTACTTCATAGTAGAGTTATCAAACGTTGATTAGCTAAAATTCTGAAGTCTTTATCTGACACGTAACTTTTGGTGATCGAAAGAGTAAACGAAGGACACTATTACACTGATTTAGTTAAAAAACGATTATGAAAGGGGTTAATCTTTTGTAAAATACATCCTTACTTATTCCGTCATAAACAAAGTAATGACTGCAATCAGTTTTTCCAAGGATTTGACCTGATTTTGCACAGGATCACAGATAATTGGATGGTAACTAATGGCAGCAACCTTGATGGGCTAGCCTTTTTATAGTTTTCTTAGCTTTTTTAAATTTAGTTTTTCTTTATTTACAACAAATATGTACAAAATACAATTTATATATAGAAAATTTCCTCAAGCCTGCCGCTGCTTCCGATTAACGGCAGGGTTCCCAGAAGGCTGGCAGCGTTTCCTCTTTGGATAGCCAACCTGACGCGTTGGCGGAAAAAGCTCCCCGCCCGCTGGTCTCCGGAGGTCTCGATCAATTTTGAGAGAAGGTGCGAGCAAAACGGCGAGCTTCGGACCCCCACGGTCCCATGGTCTCGACCGCAAAAGGCACAAAAATGTAATAGGGTTCAATGGATGCGTATTTTTTGAATTTTGAATTTTCCGCAGTGGCCGCAGCTGCCCCTGCAGCTTAACAAGTCGCCGGTAAGTCAGTTTTTCTTAGTTTAAGTTATTTAGTATAGTTTTGTTTTAACGTTATGGTAATTGCATCAGAATTTGGTACTTGAATTATATAGGTTTCAAAGTCGTTTTTTAGTAGCTGGCTCACGGTATGTCCTCTGGAGTAGGTCACCCGCTGTCGCACGTCACTCACACCCACAGAAACATGACAGTTAACGCCTCCACCGTCTCGTTAGCGGTGGTAATGCGATTTTAACTTTCGCTCGCTCCCGCCAGTGATAAGGGCAATTGGTTCTATTAGGAGAGTTTGCAGTCTCGTAATTGTTCTGTACTTAGCCGTGGATGGGAGATTGGTCAGCGGATTAGCCTTGTTTAGCTTGTAGCTACTTTGATATTGGCCTGAACAGATAATTAAAGTTCTTGTTTTGTTTTTGAACTGATGGCAGCGGAGTCTTAATGGTAAAGATAAATATTATATAAGAAGAAACTGAATAGCGTATCAACGCACTTCTCAAACCATTTTTTATTTTTCCCTCCCGTGGTTTTCCCAATAGAGTACAGCATGGGGTTCTTCAAAAAGGGTGTGAAGCGGTTTCTTCAGGATCGGCAACGCGCGAGTGATACCCCTGGTGTTGCAAGCGTCCATAGGCTACAGTAACTGCTTACCATCAGGCGGGCCGTATGCTTGTTTGCCACCTAAGTGGTATAAAAAAAAAAACATATGATCTTAATTAAGGCTGCATGTCCACCAAAGACGTGTAGCGAGGGATGTGTTTTCGCTGACGAATACGATCGCTTCTTTTTCACGTTAAAAATCTAATGCCAGCCTAACTAAATCAATCTTGTGACATTATGGTAGGTACGAAAAAAGTTACACGGTTGGTTTTCATACGGATGGAGGGACTTGCGGTATCTATTTAGATTTATGTCTGTGGTCTGTCCAGATATCCGACTGTTCTCCTCTACAGCAGGGTTATTTTAAAACTGTCGGATTCGTTCGATGAGGCCTTTCAACAATAAAAATGCGTAATAATTTCTATTTTGCTTTTATTTTAGTTTATCATTTCCATTTCCTACCAGTATTAATAAATCTTCGTAAACGCTTCCGAATTCCGTGAAGGTTTCCGAATCCGTTCCCGATATCGAATTCGACAGTTTTAAAATAACCCTGCAGGTCGCATATCTCAACCGATTCTCGTGAAATGTTGTTAGTAATAAGTATATAGTTTTTTAGTCGATTTATCTTTGTAAATCGCCAAAACAATTACAGAGCCACTAATTTAGTTCCACATTTTTTTAAATAAAATCGTATAATACTACGAGTATAACAACAGCTGGTATCATAATTACTTAAGTAACAAATAGGTTTTCCTTCTTCATTAAATATCAACGTACCACAACTAACGGTCGTTTTTCCTTTACAGCCATTACAAAACAAGGAGATTCCTCGCCCGGAACAATCCAAGTTTTAATTAATAGCAAAAGTGGAAGTAGCTAAATTAACTCATAATTAACAGCCACCTGTAACTGCCCCCGGGACATTGAGACCGGGAGATTCATTAACGTGGCCCATTTCACCTTTTTTCCCTTGCTCCCCCTCGGATAGAACGATAGCGGCTCCCTTTTTAAAGGTATTTTAATTTGTCAGTTGCTTACCTTGTTGTATTTACCTTGTTATGGGGGAGTGATTGTTTGTAATGAATGATTGTTCATATTTTAATAAGAATACTGCATGGCTTATGTTGTACTTATTGTATT
>OX596252.1:15753582-15979582 GCA_951394255.1 Polyploca ridens
GTATTTTCTGGAGAATTTTGTTTTAATTATATTACGGAGAGGATTACAGAGCTTTAAGAGCGACCATCCTATTAGTTGGGACTAATTAACGCAGTAAGGGTTGACGTTTATTCCGACATAGATTATTTTGTGTAGTTACTGCTAGACAGCAGAGATTTGTCAAGTAAATCGGGGATTATTGTTTTTGTTTGTATATTTTGTATTTGGAAAGGCTCAATTCAAGATTAAGTTTTCTATCCGAGCACTTTGATTATGTAGCTTAAAAACCGTTTCTACAATTACGTAAATTGGTTATTTTAGAAGAGTGGAACCATAATAGCTGAAAGAAATGATTTATAGATTAATTATTTAAGCTTTGCTTTTACTTCGCGAACATTCGCAGGAAATTACCAGATTTGACTACCGATAGTCAAAGTTTCATCAAAATGTTTGTTCAGATCACGCATAATGTATTTTGTTTTATTCCGCATTTTGATCCGTATTTTATTCTTGCTGTACAAGGAAACATTAAGATAATCTTGGCTTTGCAGCTTCGCACGAATATCAGACAATATATCAGAAAGACAGAGAGTAGCGGTCCTTGTTAATTAATGCAAATTAAGCTCAACGTATTGTTGAAACAGAGTTGTGATTGCTCCCTCATGGAGTAACCTAGATTCTCGCTAGGTGTAAGTTTTAGTATGCACTGAAATGCGAAAAGCATATTCAAGAATATTTGTCACTGTTGTAAGGTCTTAAAGTAGAAAGCAAAAAGGGATAATAATTCTTTTGACTACTATTCGTTCTGTTTATTTATTTTTGACAGTTGTTTATCTAGTCTAGAGTAAAAGGTCTTCAATTTATGACGCGAAATATGCACTGTATGCACTGGAAATATGGACCATATTTCCGCTGCTAAGGCCGCGTCAAGGGAATAAACTGCTAGTCGGGAGTAACTGAGAAAACTGCTAGGGGGAGTCTCTAGTTAAGTTCTTTCCAGATACTTTAGACTTTAAAGAAAGATTTATGGTCAATTATTTCAAAACTAAGGATATGCCCACCGGAACATTTTGCAAAAAACTTCTTCATACAAGTAAACAGTACCGCCATTTGTTTAAAATCGATCGAAATACGATTTACCGCGTTGCATAAGCGTACGATGTATCCTTGTTTGTGCGTACAATGCTCACATACAAGAAAAAAATTAACAATAAATCAACTTTTCCGCAGACCACAGACGACTGAGTCGCGTTGGCCTTAAACCGACTTTTTAGGGCCAGTGCGTTGGCGTCATTTCGTCGCGCGGTTGGCCTGGTCTTTAAGCCAGTAATATAATAAGTCAATGCAACTCCGTCGGCATGTCTGTCTATCTGTGCGTCTGTCACTGCGCTATATTTCAGCAACCATCTACTAATGCTATCGATTTTAAATTTGTAATAGTTACAAATTTTGCTTCATCATCATCAGCCTATAATGTCCCACTGCTGAGCACAGGCTTCCTTTCACATATGAAGGTGAATTTTTCAAGCCGCTTAGGGGGCATCCAACTAGCTTAACGACTATCACAATTAAGTGATAACTGGGACCAACGGCTTTACGTGCGTTCCGAAGCACGGAAACGCTCGACTTGAAATGCCACTAGGCGGTCACCCATCCAGGTACCGACCACGACGGTGGTAGCTTAACTTTGCCGATCGATTAAGAACGGCTAATCATGCTACACCACGAGCGCTTCAAATTTTGCTTATTGAAATTTATTTAATACTTATTATCACAAGAATTCGGTAAGGGGAATATGAGTTTAAATGAAAACAGCACCCGCAATCACTTCCACAACGCTCGGTGACTCCATGTGTCTCCGCCACGCCCGCTCCGGCTTAAACAAATGAGCTCAAAACAAAAGAGCCATAATGTTAACCTCATTTCCGGCATCCGAGTTCTGTGCATGATTGTTATATGAACCCGCCCTACATTGCTATTATTTTCAATTTAAACTTTGTGCTCTGTTTTTTAAAGATCTGAAACCAATTTAATTTTCTTTTGCTGGGAACTGGTTCAATTTAGTTCAATCCACAGATATAAATCTTAATGGATAACGCTCCATACTTATGAAAACCAAGCGTGTCACTTTTTTGTACCTACCATAATGTCACAAGATTGATTTAGTTAGGTTGGCATTTGATTTTTAACGTGAAAATGAAGCTATCCTATTTGTCAGCTAAACACATCTTTCGCTACATATTTCTGGTGGACATGCAGCCTTTTGCGAGTTCCCGTCTGCGCGAATCAGTTTCAAAAGAAGAACATTGTTCTCCCTTTTTGCACAAATTTTGACACGCGAAGTACATACACTCGCGTCATCTATTGAGATGTATATCGTTAGTTCAATCATATCGTTTTGAAATAAATTGCAACAACATTGATGTGACTTGAATTTTATATTCACGTCAGAGTCGACCTCCTGGGGGGCTAAAAAGGAAGCTAAGGCAATATGGCTAATGCAATATTTTCTTTCTATATTACTTAAAATGCAAAACCCTAAATCTGCAATGAAAATATCATTATAGTAATTCAGTTCCATAGTTTAAACATAACTTTGAACAAATACGAGCACCTTCTCATTTATTTGTTTTGTCGGATGAGCCACTTGTCGGTTATATTTGCCTCAATCGTCGGATTTCAGCTAGACTTTTCGTATTTATTTTACGCTTTTTAAATAAATAAACTTAAAAGTTTTATTCAAATTGTTTATATAATAAAAAATTTGTTTAAGAACAAAGAAAAAAACGCGTTTAAGGTTAACACATTAAAGTTACAACGAATAAACGCTGTTGTTACTCTAATCTGTCAGTTTTGAAATTAGCGAAGAAAATCTGTGGTACCATATTATATTGGTAGAATTTGATTATTCTATGGAACACGTGCTTCAACAGACTTCCTACTTTTTTAAATCAGTTAAAAACAGGAACGTATTAGCTATAACAAATTCAAGTACCATTTAATTTTAAATTACCATTCTAAAACAGGGTTGTGTAATCTTGAATAGATAATATTACCCATTGTTAAAAGTCCTACCGTTAAGTATTTTAATCAGCCGCGTTAAGTAAAAAAAGTCTAAACGATAATGCTCGAAGCGAAGAAAGCTAATGAAAGTTGGTCAAATTGCCTATTACCCGAGTATAATGTCAAAGAAGAATTTCGCTCATACTTCCCAGTTAAGTACTTAATAATTCCTTTAAGGAAATGTTTTCAAACGGTGTACCTTTTAGTTAAATAGTTGTCTAAGTTCAGTAGGTATGGCAGCGGCGGCCCTGGTGTGGAGTGTCACTTTAACTTGTGGTACAAACTTTGAATTTTCAGCGAGAAAGTATGAACAACATCGAAGTTATAAAAGGAACTAAAGGAGAGGTCGACATTTGGGAGAGACAAAGTTATTTACCGCAACAATAAACAAAACGATTGTTTTACCTGGATTAGGTTTGTTCATTAGTTTCTTGCTCAGAAAATATGTGTGCTGTAGCTTCTTCTCAGGGGGACTAAAAAGGAAGCTAAAGCAATATTGCTAACGGAATTAATTTTTTCGAATTCTCGGCAGATACTACGTAATTCCAATATTTTTGGGTAAAATTGTCAATATACAATTCAATGCATTAAAAGATTCAG
This sequence comes from Polyploca ridens, assembly GCA_951394255.1. Taxonomy (NCBI): domain Eukaryota; kingdom Metazoa; phylum Arthropoda; class Insecta; order Lepidoptera; family Drepanidae; genus Polyploca; species Polyploca ridens. Next base: position 15,757,225 of record OX596252.1, read on the forward strand.
AATTGATGAATTTCATAAGATATGCTGTAAATTCGAATTCAAAATGTATTTCATTAGCAATATTTAATTTCTTTAGCTGCCTTTTCAGGGGGCCAGAGGGCGAACCACAAGCTCTTAAAACAATATTATTATAACCTTACTTGTCTTTTGTCTTTCTTTGACATCTGACGTCAAAACGGGACAAAAGACAAGGTTATTTTAACCTTGTTTGAAGAGCTTGTGGTTCGCCCTCAGATCTTTAATGGTTCAAAAAACTAATACATAATGTTGTTTCATGCGTTCTTTTAGAATCAATGATACCGTGTTTATCTTTTTGAACTCAAGTCAACCAAAATGGCGGACATTCATCGCAGCCTCTTTCAACTTGAATCGAAACATCAGAGTCAAGAAGTTTGTAATGTCATTACCTACTTCAAACTCCGCTTTGTGAACGGGAGAGAGCCGCGGGGAACTTGCCATAGCGATATGCTATTTCCATTATTGCTCGTTGAATGACAGGCCGAGGTGGTGTGGTGATTTATTTATGTAGACGACAGCGCTTTGTTATGGCACTGCTTGGATTGTTGATTTGTGATAGGTCCCCGGGTTTCCCCTTCACTCAAATTTGGATTTTAATTATAATCTGTTGTGTTGAAACTTGGATGAGGGCCGTTTATAGAATATAAATAATTCATTGAGTATTGTTTATTAAATTATCTGAATTATTTCAACTGACATTGATGCTTTAGATTTAATGCTAAATCTTTGAAAATCATCTAAATAATTGAACTGTTTTACAAAAACTTAAACCGACTTCAAAGTACACTAAGAAGTAATCAAATCCTAATCTGATGACAATGAGACCAAACGGGAAGTGTAGCCTTTCAAATAAAAAATATTTTTCCAAATCGGTTAATAAATGGCGGAGTAATGAAGTAACAAACATTTAAAAAAATTCAACCGAATTGAGAACCTCCTCCTTTTTTTGAAGTCGGTTATAATATAATAAACCTAAAAAGTAATATTAATAGTCAACAGACTTACGTTATAAAACGTAATAAGAGGGGTGTTATAATTTTGACGTGAAATTCTGACTGTGGCACCGTAGCTCCTAAACCGGTGAAACTATTTTAATGCTTTTTTTAATTTGTAAAAAAAACCATTTTAACCCAGTTTTCGTAATGTGGAAATGTTGTAATATGCATTATGTTATTGTGTAATCAAAAGTGGTGGTATTCTTTATGAAGATGTTTTCTTATAATTTTATCATTTGAAAAATCTCAAACTTATGGTGCGTCCATGTTACGCAAACCGAGTACGAGCCGAGCCACGAACGAACAGAATTCGTTCCATCTTTAACAAACAGAAATTTTTCTCATATTTTTTGTTTTTGTTTTTTTTTTTTTAAAAAGCTTCGGGTTGTTTTTTCTGCTTCATTACAAAATAATTAGAAATAGGCTATATATTACAATAGGAACTAGTAACTAAAATATAGCACTAAAAAGATCTATGAAATACCTATTTTACCTTTTTAGACGTTTCTAAAGAAATAGAACATCATTTCACATCGTATTCTGAACTGAACCAATCAATCTCAATTCAGTATTGTCCCATTAAATCAGACAACCAACGGACATTAACTTATTTCCATCTCTTAATCCTGATATAATGAACAAACTTGCTGCAAAGATATTTCCTGCCTACGAGCCATATTATGATCCTTAAAGCCATGTTTATAAGATTGAAGTTGAGTTGTTTAACACGACTGGCTTCCAGATGGCAATCATAAGTGTCTTAATGTCAACTAAAACCATAATGCGAGTAGGAAACTGTGTCACGGAGGTAATTAAACTTCAATATATGATGAACTGTGGCTGCTATAGTGTGTCGATGGTTGGTGTCAGATACATTGATTTATATTGGCAGCATTGCGGTAACTCTAGTACAGTAGTACCCAACTAATATGGCTTACCGATGTACCTGCGCAGAACATACATTTTCAAAGCGCGGGAAACGCTATTGTTCGGCAGCTGCCGCCATATTAGCGCGCGCCGTGCGGAGGGGCGTGACTTGCGAGTGAGACGGAACTAACAGCTGCAGTGTATTATGAACCTTATAGTAGTGATCTATGGTTGATTGTAAGTTTTAAGCATTCTTTCGTTAATCTTCTGGGCCATACTTTCTTTTCTGTGCGAACGACGATTCACGACGCGCCATAGCAGTTGGGTACTACTGTACAGTATTACCCAACTGATAAGACGCTCCTCCACACGGTGCGCGCTAACATGGCGGCAGCTGCCAACCAATAGCGGTTTCCCACGCATTGAAAATGTACAAAAAGTATCTTCTGCGTAGGTAGGTACATCGGTAAGCCATATCAGTTGGATACTTACTGTAGCTACGAGATTTTGTTTATTAGAAGTTAAAAAAAAAATCGCCTTTCTTCTTTTAGACGCCTTGTTCAATAAAGCGTGTCAGTGCGCGGCACCATTTAACTAATGTATTGGCTTATCATTTAGTGCTGTTGACACATAGTGCTGTGGTATAGAGTTGATATTAGACTGACAATTGTTGACATGATGTTAAAGGAAGCTAGGTTTAAAGGTAAGTTAAGCAATATTTAAAACTAATTTCAAATCGATAGCATTAGGAGTTGCTGAAATATACCGCTGTGTCAGACGGACAGGCAGGCGAATGGAGTCTCTTATTAATTTCTCACTGTGTGGCCACACTATCATTTGAATTGAGCTATCGCCTAACGTCTTACGACAGCAAATTAGCGCGCTAACATCCGTTCATATATGCGTACTATGTCAACGCGCTAATTAACGGCATTACACGCAGGTGAAGACATAATTCAAATTCAAAATTCAAAATTCAAATTCAAAATCATTTATTCAAATAGACCTTCGCAGGCATTTATGAAAAGTCTGACTCTAATACTCTAATACCGGTTCGGAAGGTTGCATTTGCTGAGAAGAGCCGGCAATAAACTCAGCAATTATTCTTTTCAAAACAAGCTTAGATTCATTACATAATATTTACATTCTAAAGTGTTTTCAGGATTAGAAGATATCGGTGACAGTTCACTTTTGACAATTATAGTCATGAGCCTTAACGATATCCAATCGATTTTTTTGTTGTATCGAGAAAGTTAATAAAGAAAGTCTAATCGATTTTCATTTTAGTGCTTTTATTTTCCAAATTATATTTCCTTATCACTGTCTTACTGCTTAATACCGCCTCGTGTGTAATTACCAACTTTGCACACATGTATCATACTGTAATATTATCGTTGTTCTTAATTTCAGATAATTATTACAGGATTTATGAGAAATTATGTTTGTTAATTGATATTTACCTAGTAATGTAAGAATATTCTCTCTCTCTTTGATATCGTACCGATATATCGAAATTTTTTGATAATTAAAAATATTTCGATATTGATAAACCTATTCAAAAATAATCGATATAACATATATCGATACTTTTTAGAATTTCCCTGTCGATCAAGCATTGTCAATCACTATAGGTAAATGTTCCGTTTCATGCAGCAAGTATTTTAAGGATATCCTATTTCTTAAATTTTAAATTTATTAAGCTATATTAATGTGCTGAAATTATTTCTTAATTATGTATAGCGATATATATTATATTTTTGCAATGATATAAAATGGAAATTAAAATATGTTTTTGTAAAATATTATATTAGTTACTCGCAAGTAGTATGAGTGAACCGGAAAATGTGAACTGTCACCGATATCTTCTAATCCTGAAAACACTTTTAATCGCACTGACAACAATTGCGTGCCCCGGCAAGGCGGCAAAACTACAAAGTCGACTGAATCTATATTTAATAAGTAAATAAATAAATGACAAACTTAAGCAGACCAGCCCCCACAAGCAGCACCTGTTCACAAGTATGACGCGTGTGGCAGCCATCGCCCTCCTCGCCATATTGGAGTGAAGTGAGCGACCCGTCATAGCCTAGTGCGTCATAGCGTCATAGCATAGTTTAGGATTAGCAGAAAATCAAACTTATCACTAGAATTTGAATCATTGAAGGCCAAAAAGGTTGTTAAACGATGCAGGTTACTCATAAAAAAGAAAAACGGTTCGAAAATATCCGCAGTTCTTTTCTCATACGGCGATATGATGAGCTGGCAAATTTTAGCGGCACATATCTGTGGAGCTAGTCCACAAGTAGGTACTGTGAATTATTGGCGGCATAAACGACAGACGCAGAGCGCAACTTTTGAGGCGTCACCATACTTCTAGAACTTACCATACACACGGCACACACGGTCTTTATTTTCTTTTTATACTAAGGTAGCAAAGGTTGCTACCGCCTATGGACGCTTGCAACTATGAGGGTACTGAACTCACCCGTTGCCGACTCTACAAAAAATCATAATCTCACCACCAGGATCAGGTTTTCCGATAAACATAGACTATCGGGGGGCCAAGTCTGCTAAAATGTCATACTGACACGATACTATTGCAATTCCATTATCATTGAGCCGATGTGCGCAGTCTACTAATTCATAATGGTCTCATAATGAATGAAACGAATATTAGTACAAAAAACTGACAAAACTGACAACTAAAAGATCATTGCGGCACGATTGTAGTTTCAGTGGAAAATCATCGGAAAGCTATTAAGGCCATTATGACGCTATTGATTGTGTTAGTAGACTACCACAACTGTAAAATGTGTAAATTTTGACACCACTGATAGTTCATTGGAACATAATTGTAATAGCAGACTTGGGCCCCTTACAGTAGTCAACTCACGGATTACAGAATTTCTGTGAGTCAACTATACTACTTGATAAGCCAATAACTGATAAGGCTCAAGAACTCCTAGCACTTTGTCTCGGAAACTCTAATCAGTAAAAATTGTCTACGTTAACATTCTTACACGCGAAATCTAACTTCTTTACAACCTATAGAACCGTGTGTTAAAATTTTCACATACATATTTTATTTTACCAGAGTAACTGTAACGAAATCAGCTTTATTCCTTGAGCCATAAGGGCGTTATGAAGTCATACTGACTACACCAAGCTATTTGGTTGCCTTATGAGATTGCTCTATTGAGTTTGCGGTCTACACTTCAGGGAATTTGGGATATGACCTGTAGAACTTTATACCGATATAGTATTGTTTGTATTTGTCTCAATTTGAATATCTAAGCGCTGGAATGTTCAATATATGGCAGAAAATGCAAAAGTACCACAAACAGCTGTAACAAATCATATAGCTGAAATGATGGGGTGTCGTTAAATAATGTTGAAAATTGTTGTGTTTGAAGGCGATGATAGCTCAGTGGTAGTGACGTCGGATACCGAGATGAAGGTCCCGGATTCGAATCCTACAATGAGCTTGTGCTTTCGGTGAAGGAAAACATCGTGAGGAAACCATAGCACGGTGGTAGGGTACTTTGTAGTTACCCGCCTGGCTGGCTACCAACCTCAAGTTGAAAATCTGTCGCCAAGCACCTTTCGGTGTGTTCCGATAGCTGCACTTGAGAGCCAGTTCCTTCTAGGCTTTGTGTGCTAACCACCTTCGGCCGCATCGTCACTTACCATGGTGAGATTGCGGTCAAACACAGGCCTATAAACAATAAAAAAAAAAAAAAATGTTATACTTATAATTTGCCATCAATTAAACCATCAATTATATTGGTAGAATTTTAGAGGAGGCATGCTTTGATGGTTGTTCCATTTCAAAATCTTGATTCTAACTTTCTCGTTCTATTCATTTCGACAGCAGTCAGCCATGATTTCGCAATTACATTACATTTATTACATTAATACAAGACATTAATGTCGAAGACGCGAGAATCGGGTCAGTGTTGGGCGTAAAGCAATTAATTTTTCAATCAACTCGTTAATTGACTAAAAAGTAATTGCGATTAAATTAATTGCAATTAATTTAATCGCAATTCGCTACGTCTCAGTCACTCTCGCTCGCGCCGGCTGACTGCCTGCCGTTCAGTGTTCACTTTATCGCTGCGTGAACTAGACTTGTAAGTTGGTGTAGTGTAAATATTTTTTGTTGTGTTTTGTTTTGATCAACGTAGTTAAATGCACTGTTTCTACTTAATTTTGTGAAAGAAATGACGTCTATAGAGGACATTGACGATAAAAGCAACATTTCACTGAATGTTTCGGGTATTAATGAGTCTTTAGAACCGATTTCGCCTGTATCACTAACCGATGCCGCCGAGTGCTCGTCGTCTTCGCAAGCGCGGCTTCTCTTACTTGATGGAACATATTTCAAGTACTTGCCTGAAGAGTCTACGGGTAAAAAAATCATAGCGGTGTGTATGAAATGTCCAAGAGAAGTCACGACAAAAGTTAAAGGATATCTTAACTGTACATCGAACTTTTTGAGTCATTTGAAGCGAAAACACGGAAACCAATGCGTTGAAGAGTACAAAACATATGCGAAAAAAAAGAAAACTAACGAAAAGAAAAAAGAGGATTCTTCTGTCAAAATCAAAATCAGTAAAACAATGAAATCAAATGAGAATGAAGTTACCCAAGAAAAATTCGATGAAAATATTTTGAAATATTTTATACACTCCATGATCCCATTACGAGCAGTCGAAGATATATATTTTTCAAACATTTTTACGGACTTGGTCATTTCTAAAATGGACTTAACTCTAATGAGTCGACGTACTTTAGGACATCGTATCGAAAAACGCTACGAACAGCAAGTGACGACGATAAAGTCGGAACTAAAAGAAGTTGACTATGTATGCACATCAATAGATATTTGGTCCAGTAAAAAGATAACTTTTATCGGAGTTACAGCGCACTGGATTGCACATGATCTACGCAGAGTTTCAGTGGCATTAGCTTGTCAAAGATTCAAAGGCGTACACAGCTATGATCGTTTATCCGAAATCATTCAAGAAATTTATGCAGATTTTGACCTCAATACGAATAAAGTTGTTGCATCGGTGACAGACAATGGTAGCAATTACGTAAAAGCTTTCAAAATATTCGGTGCGAAATTAAGCAACATTAATATTGTTGATGAAGATATGCTAGACTCTCATTCACCTGAAGTCACATCTGAACCAGATGTTGAAGAAGACGAATCATCAAATATAGAGGATCCTGGGAATATTCATTTACTTCCTGCTCATTTTCGATGCTGTGCACATACGTTAAGTCTATGCGCAATGGACGCGAACAAAATTCTAAGCGAGCAAAACACCCCATTATCCAAAATGCATGCTGCAGTCATGAAGAAGTGTAATGTTTTGTGGAAGGCTGCAGGTCAACCAAAGAGTGCTGAAATAATACAGGACGTATTACAACACCCGTTAAGCCGACCTGGTGAGACAAGATGGAATAACTTATTTGATGCGCTCCAGCAAATTTACAACATTAAAGAAAAAAACTTGCTTTTACACAGATCATTAAACATAAAAAATGCTATCAAAGAGAATGAATTTGATTACATACACGAGTACTTGACCTGTACTGCGCCAGTAGCAGAATCCCTCGACATCATGCAGAGTGAAACCAACGCATATTATGGGATAGTCCTGCCGTGCCTTTTGGCATTAAGAAAAAGACTACAAAAAATTGAAAGGAAAAACAACTTTTCTTTTTGCAACCCTCTGATCAAGGCATACAGAGAGAGTGTCGAAAAAAGATTTGAAAAAATGTATGACATCAACACTGCTGAAGCGGAAAATGCGGCTTTTGCGGCATTGTCGTACCCAAGATATAAAAATAAATGGTTAACTTGTTTAGAGCCCGCAGATCGTACAAACATTCTAAAAATTTTCAAAGCCTGTATTTCCAAACAAATGAACGACAATGTAACAACAGTAGCAACAGAAAAAAGTACCCAAGATAATATTTTTTTCAACTTTGACTCTGACTCGGACTCCGATATTTCAGCGACAGAAGCTAATCAAATCTCCTTCGATGCACCGCTAACTAAAGCCGAACTCTTAATGCTGCACTTCTTTGCAGAAGAAAGCCAGGATTTGCAACTCCTCAATAGATATCCTGAGATAAAAAGCATTTTCATTAAATATAACACACCCTTACCATCGTCAGCTGCAGTTGAACGTTTTTTTTCTTTTTCGACAATGATAAATCTGCCGAAGAGTCACAAATTGACCGACAGTATGTTCGAAAAGAGAGTCGTGCTAAAATGCAATCTAAACTATAATAAGCAATTATAATTTATCTAATCAGGTTTAATTAAAATCGTTGATGATTATTAATATCAGTGTTTTATTTGTAACTAACATGCGTATTTCAGTATCTTACTTACACATTTTGTTATGATACCAGTTCACACACCAGGCCCGTATAGTCACGGTAATAGTATTTAAATAATATTACCGTGGTACAGTAGTCCTTTTTAAATGTTAGATAAAACAATTGACAATTGATTAATTGTTAATTGCTACCAGTACAATGAACAATTAATCAATTGTTTTAATTTTCCACAATTACAGTTGATCAATTGTTAGTTGTTATGGTATGGTGACAATTAACAATTAACCAATTGTTATTCTTTAATTGTTTTTACAATTAAAATTTGCCCAACACTGAATCGAGGCCCTGGTATGACATTGTTTCTACCTAAAGGTAAGCCAACGAGAGGAGATAAAATATGTAAACAACCGACCTCTACTGAGTTACATTACGATAGCGAGCGATCATTATCTCTCGCATGCCGTCAGTTGGTCGACGACAGCTGTCGTTGTGTGATTCGTGGTACAGGAAAGCGGTCGGTAAAGCAGCTGTGTATTTTTTAATTGCAGCACAATCAAAATCAAAAAGTCATTTATTCAGTTTAGGACCTAGTAAGGCACTTATGAACGTTACATTGGTACATACAGTTGAATTTACCACCGGTTCGGAATACACTTAAACTGAGAAGACTCCGGCAAGAAACTCAGACTCAGCTATAACTTATTACTATTATATTAGGTATATGTACATTAACCATGTATTATTATGTCTATTTAGTATATTTCTATTATTTATATATACTTTTATGTAGTATTTTTATTGATAGTATGTTATATTGTCCATCCTCTGGTTCCCACTGAAAACCAGTGTTGTAGCGTTGTCATCATCATCATCATCATCAGCCTGTGGTCGTCCACTGCTGGACATAGGACTTTCCCAGTAGTCGCCACATCTTCCGGTACTCCACTTTTCGCATCCACCTACCGCCCGCCAAGGTTCGCTGGCCATCGGTCCACCTAGCGGGGGGGCGTCCTACACTTCGCTTGCCTGTGCGTGGTCTCCAGTCAAGAACTCGTTTACCCCATCTGTTATCCATTCTGCGACAAATATGGCTTGCCCACTGCCACTTCAGCTTGCTTATTCTCAGCTTCGTAGCGTTGTGCTGCGACATAATGCTGAGTGGGAGACCGTTTCAGCTCCATAGATTTAGACATAGGTTAAGCGATTGTTGTATTTTTTTCTTGTGCGTGTAAGATACTTAGTTGAATAAATGTTTTCTATTCTATTCTATTCCATAGACTCGAGAGTTTTCAATTCAAGACAAGCTCCACATGCGAGCTGTAGATATTCCTGTGGCAAAATTTGTGGAATGTGATTTAATTTTATTTAGCATAATTTGCAATTACCTTGGTAAATGGGCAATTCAGCATTTTGTTTGACAGTAGCTTTTTATTTTTTCTTAATTAACAAGTAACAATTGTTACAGTTGGCAATTTCATCTAGATATTGATTTCTTTTGGTGTTGATATTATTGCATGTTCAGTATTTTCACAATAGTCAAAACTATGCCAGACTATATACTTTTGACTATAGCTTATAAGTATCTATAATTATTCAATCTTATATAAAAAGCACTCTTAATTGAAAGGAGTTGAAGCGCATAAAACTATTTTATTATTTTGTTCGCTCCTTTAACTCGAAACTAATTTGCAGAAGATTTCTATCAGAAGGTATCTTTAAAACTATCCCATTACATAATTATGTATAAATAATTAGATTTAACAACGAAACAAGCGGGAATTACGACATTTAAAACAATGTAGCTAAAATTATTTTAAATAAGTTCAGCCTTTAATTTAATTAATGTTCTTCAGTACTCATTTTTCATTTTGGTCGATATTTTGAAGACCTCCATTAGTAGCTTTACGTTTCTTACTAGTCTTGCTCGTAATAGTTCGCGACCGGGAGCGGTCAGTTTAGTTCGCTCCTCCTTGGCGAACTGGTCGCTCTAGCTCCAGTCTCGAACTAGAGAAAGGCAGATCGTTCGCACGGTTTGCTACTGCTCCTGCATGCTTTCTTTAGTTTGTTAAAAGTAGCTATTTTTACATACATTGTACTCATATATCTTTAATTGATGTACCTAGTTCAATAAAGAAATATTACTTGTAAAGTATTCTAATTCTAAGTGTGTTAAAAAGTATTTCTACTTGTATATTGTGTAAATAGTGTATTTGGTGCAACATAATGTATTCCTTATCTCGCTCACTCTCGTTATTACAAGTCGATCTTACCGACGCGAACTAAGGAACTAAGGAGCGAGGTATCTGGGAACTAAGTCGCGTAGTTCGTCTGTGGGAGCGCTCTTTTTTTTATGTCATAGGTTGACAAACAGGCAGACGGTCCACCTGATGGTAAGTGGTCACCGCCGCCTATGGCCATTTGCAATACCAGGGGGATTGCCGATGTGTTGCCAACCTTGAAGAGCTCTTTTGATACCCTTTTTGAAGAACCCCATATCGTAGCACTGAGGGAAAACCGTAATGGGGAGCTCATTCCACATCCTAATGGTCCGCAGTAGGAACGTCCGACTGAACCGTTGTGTGGACGATCGAGGCAGCTCGAGGATATACAGGGTGTTGTTTTGGTCGGCAACAAGCGACCCAGGAGCGGTAGTACAAAATATATATTCCCCAAAAATGGACTTAATTCCATTAAATACTGTAAATATGTTGAGAAATACCTTATATAAAACTCACGTTTTATAACGATTTATTAACAATCAAAACTATCTTTAGCAATGAATAATAAGCAGGTACACAGTTTCTTGACAGTTGATTATCGACACGACTCATCACGCGACTGACTTGAAAAACATGGAGGACGCCGGGCGCGGTAACTTTGATTTGACGTTTCGCGGCGACGTGTCCTTGTATACGCGCGCGTTATAAACTCCCCCTCTAATCCGAACAATGCGACCCCGCGTTCGGGTTAGCAATCTTCTTGCGCGGCCTACCTCGTTTACGCTTTTCTTGTACCGGTGCTTGGACGTGGCCAACGAAAGGTGTGAGTTGGGTAACATGGTACTTACCTAATACCTCCTTATCAGCAATGCGCTCCAGCAGGTAAGTGGTGGGGCTAACGGCTTTCTTCACGCGGTACGGTCCATCACGTCTTGGAATGAATTTCGGTGTCTGTCCTCGAGTGGTGTCGTTGGCTCCTTGGGTTTTCAAGAGTACCAAATCACCTACTTCATAATCTGGTGCCGGTCGGCGACCTTCATCGGCATTCTTCTTCTGGATAGCTTGAGCTTTCTCGTGCACGTCCCTGGCTTCTACGAGGACGGTAGAAAGCTTTTCTAAATAAGGAGTTATAGCCGGTATGAAGTTGTCGCCTTCCAGAATGCGGCGCATGTCCACGGCAGCGTCAGCGGGTGCACGTAGTTCTCCGCCAAAGGTAAGGTAGGCGGGCGAAAACCCTGTACTGGCTGTTACGGCAGAGTTCATCGCGAACCTTATTGCAGGCAAGTGCTGGTCCCAAGTACTGTGGTCACGGCCGACGAGAATGGCTAATTGAGGTTTTAAGTCGCGGTTTTTCCTCTCCACTGGATTGGCCTCCGGGTGATATAATGGAGTCAGCGACTGGTCAATACTCATACAGTGGCATGCCTGCTGCATGACTGCGCTGATGAACTGGACCCCATTGTCACTCAGGATGCGCCGCGGAACGCCGAACCTCAGGAAAACTTCATCTATCAAAACCTTGGCACACTCCGCACTGGTTGCGTTTTTGAGTGAAAATAGTTCTACCCAACGCGTACTTACGTCTTCTATGATTAAGACCCACTTATTTCCAGAAGCGGTGTCGGGTAAAGGGCCGAACAGGTCCACTGCTATTACTTCAAACCTCCTGGCGGTTGCAGGGGTCTGCAGTAGGCCTGACGGTTTCCTAGTATCTACCTTATATCTCTGACATGCCGGACATTCTTTGATGTACTTGGCTATGTAGGATCTCATCCCCGGCCAGTAGTACCGGGAGCAGATACGTGCGAGCGTTCGCTCGACGCCGAAGTGTCCGGCAGTCGGAGCGTCGTGAAAGTCCTCTAAAACTTTCGAGCGCTCGTTTATTGGAACAACAAGACACGCGTTCTCCTCATCATTATCATCTTCGGGTCTGTACCTGTATAAGATGCCATCGGAAAGCACGTAGCCGCGATCAGACCAAGGTCTCCCCCTAAAGGGTTCGTGAGATTCCATGTCCTTTATTATTTTACCGATTTCAGGATCTTTCAGCTGATTGTCTCTGATGTCGCCGGGTGACCTCGTCGGCAAGTCAATGGTAGTCAGGCAAAGGTCGGAATCCTCGCTGCAATTTGGCCGAGACAAGGTATCGGCAATGACGTTCACCTTTCCAGGTGTATATTCGATGCGCAGGTTATACTCCTGTAATGTAAGGGCCCACCTGGCTAGACGGCCGCTCGGCGACTTTAAGCTCATGAGCCAGCGCAGCGGTTGATGGTCAGATCTTACTACGACTTCGCCTCCGTCGATGTAACCTCTGAACTTCGAGACGGCCCAGACGACTGCGAGAGCTTCACGTTCCGTCGTGCTATAATTCTTCTCGGCTCCGCTCAATAAGCGACTGGCATATTCAATCGGGCGTTCATCGGCGTTCTCCCCCTGCAATAAAACAGCTCCGAGAGCGTAGCCGCTGCTGTCGGTCCGCAGAATGAACGGTTTCGACTCATCAGCTTGTCTGAGTATCGGGGCCGAAGTCAGCAGGTCTTTAATTTGCTCAAATGCCTTCTGCTGCGAATCCTCCCAACGCCATGTACTTGCCTTCTTCAACAAGTCAGTCAATGGTTGAGCAACGTCAGCATACGCAGGTATAAAACGTCGAAACCAGCTGGATGTTTGCAGAAAGCTTTTTAACTGCTTAACATTTTGTGGTGGTGCCATATCTCTGATGGCACTCACTTTATCGGGATCCATGTGAATTCCACCAGGAACAATGACATGCCCTAAAAATTTTACGGAATCTCGTGCGAAATGACTCTTTTCACGGTTCACGCGTAAGCCAAATAGCTTCAGCCTGTTGAAAACCACCTCCAGGTCTTGCAGGTGTCTTGAAAATGAGCCAGAAAGCAGGATCAGATCGTCCAGATAAGAAAAGATGGACGTTTGCTCTGGTAGATTAGACCTGAAACGGTCGATCAGGCGTTGAAAGGTCGCACCTGAGTTCCTCAGACCCATCGGCATTCGTTTAAATCGGAATGTCCCGAGGGGTGTAACAAACGCTGTTTTGTCACGATCGTCGGGGTGTACGTTCACTTGAAAATAGCCAGCTCGGAGGTCGAGGGTAGTCATGAAGACTGTGGTCTTCGCTGCATGAAGAACGTCTTCTATGCGCGGGAGAGGGTAGCGGTCGGCCTCGGTAACTGCATTCAATTTGCGGTAATCGATGCAAAGCCTAGTTCCTCCATCTTTTTTGGTGACTAGAACCACGTTCGCTGCCCAAGGTGACTCACATTCCTCAATTACGTCAGCATCGAGCAGTTTCTCTAACTCCTTCTTAAGGGCTTCTTTCTTACTTGGAGACATCCTATAAAGAGGAGACGCGATAGGCTCTTGATTATCACTAACCTTAATACGATGAGTTGCAAATTCAGTCGCGGGACCAGTCTGCGCGAATTGGTCTGATCTGCTCAGGATGAACGCATTAAGCACATCCTTCTGCTCTGAAGTAAGCTTGGATGCCTCATCGTCTCTCAGGCTGACGTCAGCGGTATCTAGGTTCATGATCTCAGATCTATCGGTAGGTAAGCTGTACTCACGCACGAAGCTATGATGCTCTTCAGGGTTATCGGCGAAGCACCAAGTTCCCTGCGGTATGTCTAGAGTGACGCCTGCGCTGATAATGAAGTCACGGCCCAGCAAAGTCTTCGTGCTGGCGCCGGGAAGAACTAAAAAATTTGTAGGTACTACTCGCTCCTGTAATATCACATCAACATTTGCAGAGAGTATATTACGAACTTGGTTCGAGCCGTCAGCTAAAGTAAAGCTACGTTCCATCTCTGAAAACTCGACTCCCTGATCGAGAAAAATGTTGTAAAGCGCAGGGCTCGCTATACAGTGCGTAGCCCCGGTGTCCAGTATAGCAACTCCTACTTTATCCATAACAGAGATTCCTACCATAGGTAACTCCGAACTATTAGTTATAACTGCACTATTAAAGTCTACATGTTTTGACGGAGTGGGGGAGGCGTCTTTCTTCGGTTTACATGATTCGCATTTCGAACGCACGACCCCCGGTTGGCCACAACCATAACACTTAAGACTGTTATTGAAAGTAGAAGTAGAAGGCTTACTGTCCGAATTTAGGCGGTTACGACGTTCTTTTACATGATAAGATTCATTAAGACGATTATCGCATTTACTGGTGTCAACTTTACCTACATCATTTTTTTTATGATTTTCGCGATTACGACATTCTTCCATCGAGTGGCCAAACATTTTACAGTACGTACATCGCGGTCTAATACGCTTATATTGTGATAATTTGCTATCGAGCGGAGTCGCATCGTTCGAATTAGGTAAAGGTAATGAGTCTCGACTTACCAATATGGGTTCCTTACGGTCATTGAACTCGGCTCGCGATTCCTCCACATTCCTAGCCTTTTCTAAGAATACATCGAGATTTGTAACAGAATCACGCGGCATATGTTTACGTATTTTCCTATCTAAAAGTGCGTATATAATGTCGATCTTCATCTCCTCCGGTACGTCGTAAGGCAGTTTGCACAAAAGCGCGCGTAGTCTGGACACGAAAGTATCGACGCGCTCGGTTCCTTGCTCGTTCGAGAAGATATCACGAAGTATTCTGTACGCAGGCCGGGGTGCTCCGAATCGGCCTCGCAATCTTTGTAATGCCTCTTGCCAAGTAGTGACTGCAGATCGTACTCCTTTCCACCACACGGCGGCTTCGCCGGTTAACAGCATCGGTAATCCTCGAAGTGCGTGCTCGTCGCTTATATTCGAGCATTCCTTAAAAATCTCTATCGAATCTATGAAGGCTTCAAGCACTTCGTCACTGTGTGTCGCACCACCGCCCGCGCCATCAAAGCGCGCCGTGCACTTTGCGAAGTTGCCGGAGTGCAGGCGGGGCGTGTCGTCAGGCGTCGCTGATGATGTAGCGGCGACGTCCGGTGATGATAAACGTGTGCAGGTGAGGAAGCTCTCGAACATTTGCCGGTTGGTTTCTGCCTGGCTCCTGGATACTGCCGCGATGATTGCCGTCATTTGGGTATCGGTCATCAATACGGTACTGGATCCGGTGGTATTCGCGTTGCCCCCTTCCATGACTATCTCACGTTCACTGTTAGAATCGTCGGTATCGTTATCTTCCTTCTTCTTACGCGTCGCTCTCGGCATTTTTGGTAGCCGGCGACGGACACAGAAAGGTTAGGTTTTGCACGAAAGTTTATTGTAAGTAGGTATTTCACTGTCTATGAACTTTTTCCGTAACTTCGGGCCACTAGTTGGGCTGCCACTATAAAACTCACGTTTTATAACGATTTATTAACAATCAAAACTATCTTTAGCAATGAATAATAAGCAGGTACACAGTTTCTTGACAGTTGATTATCGACACGACTCATCACGCGACTGACTTGAAAAACATGGAGGACGCCGGGCGCGGTAACTTTGATTTGACGTTTCGCGGCGACGTGTCCTTGTATACGCGCGCGTTATACTTATTCAATTTGAAATAAAATAACTGCAAAGTATGGTTACTAGGCCCGTGCACAGACTAGAGCTAAACTCAAGCCGCCATCGCCCCACCCCTTTACTTCCTCGCACTCCCGTTGATTATTATGTCTACACTTTAGCTTATTACATGATTTTCAATTTTTTATTTTTTATTTTTATTATTAAAAAAAAAATAAAGTATTTTTTTTATATTTTTTTTAGCACCAGTATCAGTTGTATTATCGACCCTGAGTCGCTCGTCGCTGACCAAAACAACGACCTGTATAGGTCGGCTCTTTCGAACTAGTTCGTTCGCGAACTACACAATAATATTTCTTACGTTTCAATTTAATGGTAATTTGTTTCATATAGCCCACTCTTAGACCACTATTTAAAATTATCTGTATGTTTTGTGAGCTCTATACTAATTATGAAATTGAATCTAATTAAAACAGCATTACTTCACTAAGCGCTTACCAACCGGCGTTTATTACAAATACATGCAAAAAAAGGAGACGCGGTAAAAAGGTTGGAAAACTGTAAAATGCGGACGAGGTGGCGGTAAAAGCGGAACAGCATTAGCAGTGGTGCAGGTGCAGCGTGCATTAGTAGCGGTAAGTGCGTCCGCACTTTGCTACGGACACTTTGATTAATGCCGGCTTATATTTTATTTTGCACTCCAGTGTAAATGCAATGCTTATTGGTTAGGCTCACGCGCGTTTCTGTTGCTACTTGTATTTGAATAGGTATTAATTCGCCCTGCAGTGTAGGAGATAAAAACTGGTAAAAATGTGTTAATGTTGTTTTCTATGGTGTTCAGGATCTCAGAGCTATGACGTTCGTACATCATCATACCAATCTAACGATGTCCACTGCTGAACAGAGGCCTTCCCATTAACTTCTACCTGATGTTGTTTTGGGCCGCTTGCATCCAGCGACGCCCTGCAACTCTGAACAGGTCGTGGGTCCACCTGGTGGGAGGTCGTCTCGCTCGGCGCTTTCCAGTACGTGGTCGCCACTCGAGAACTTTCTTTCCCCATCGATTATCAGTTCTTCGAGCGATGTAGCCTGCCCATTGCCACTTCAGCTTGCTAAATCTACGGGCTATATCGGTAATTTTTGTTCTTCTACGAATGCCTTCGTTTCGGACCCTGTCACGTAGAGAAATTCCGAGCATAGCTCGTTCCATAGCTCGCTGAATGACTCTGAGCTTATTTATGCGGCCAGCAGTGAAATACCACGTCTCTGTTCCGTATATCATACGGAACGAACGAAAATGACGTTCGTTATAAATATTCAATTCGAGGTTTTCCTCTTAAAAAGAATCGATGGTCGATGGAGCAGATGAGTCTTGGTCCGTATTGCAGAACGTCAATGAGTGCTCAAGTTCTGAGTCCAGATTAAAACATTTGAATTTAGAACCTGTACCAATGATAAAATTAGGTTTACTTTCGATTAACACGATCTATTCTTGATACTTGATCTCATAATACAGGCCAGAGTGTAGACCGCATCTTGGTAATCGTAGTGTGGGATGCCCACCAGCAGATGGACTGACGACCTCAAAAACGTGGCTGGACTGGACTGGATGCGGGTAGCAGAAGGAATGATGCGCTCTATGAGGCCTATTGGCCTATTCCAGCAGTAGATTGAAAAAGGCTGATAATGAAGGGCGAGTTGGCGCAGTTGGTTAAGACTCCACCAATTGCGCCGCAGGTCGTGGTGCTGATGCTGATGATTACGAAGTTATTGACTGCAGGGCGAAGAGTATCTATCAATATGCGTGGTTGTAGCGCTCGCTCTCGCAGGAAACATCTGATGTAATAAATTTAAGTTTGTTTTTGAAAAGAGTAATTGTTGAGTTTATTGCCGGCTCTTCTCAACAAAAGCAACCTTCCGAACCGTGCATTAGAGAGTTTGACTATTCATAAGTGCCTGTGAAGGCCTATTTGAATGAATAAATTATTTCATTTTATTACAGAATATAGGGCAGGAGCCCCGGTTTCGGCCACTTGCAATTTTGAAAGTCAATAAATTAGGCGTTGAAGCTTGACTCGTTTATTGTCTATAGTAAATAAAATCTTTGATGATTATCGCTTTAGACGAGCAATTGTAGTGGCGCCATAAGTATATAGAGGAACTTTTTTGTGACAATGTAAAAGCAAAAAGAATAATTTCTGTTAATTTCTTAACATACACGATTAGCTACCCTTGGTAATTAATCGATTAATATCTTGCAAAAAAAATTATTTGTTGCGTGGATTCTTATTGAAGCATACTAATTGAATTGTATTTTGATAGTCAATGAATTCTTCTACATGGAAACATAGGTGGAAATAGGTGGCCACAACTGGATCAATAGTGATTTACCTTTCATCTTTAAAAATTAATAATAAATATAATATTTGTCTCTCAATATATACTGCTACAAAACCTGAAAGCTAAATAAATGACCTACTTTGTTAATGTAACTAATCAACACAATATCTATCCCACCAAAAACATTTTTATGTAAAATGTTGCCGCCAAGACATATGGCTCGTACTGTCAAAAAGTTATCAGATCTCATGTAGAACCAAGCTTATAACTCCACATGCACTTACTCTACAAGCCCTAACTTCACAAACTCTACACCTTAGTCAAAATATGTGGCTTGGCCGTTTTGCTACTGTCAAATGGGAGTAAGGTGAAAAATGTATTCACTGCTTTCATTACTTTTTTGTTATTCAATAGTTCTTGTAGTAGTGAAACGGCCAAGCCACATATTTTGACTACGGTGTGTAGAGTTTGTGAAGTTAGGGCTTGTAGAGTAAGTGCATGTGGAGTTATAAGCTTGGTTCTACATGAGATCTGATAACTTTTTGACAGTACGAGCCATATGTCTTGGCGGCAACATTTTACATAAAAATGTTTTTGGTGGGATTTCACTTCTTTTTGTAAGTTGCTTATATTTTTTTTTAATTGAAATTTCCAAGTTTTATAATTTTTTTGTTGTTTGTGTACTAATACAAACTTACATACCAAATTTCAGCTTTCTAGGACTTCAGGAAGTACCCTATGAGTTTTGATGATCATCAGTGAGTCAGTGACGAAATCGGGGTTTTTTAGATATCAATAAAATCTAAAGTATAAGAGCTTTGTTATTGAAACTTAATATGTTTAATAAGTTCACTATTGACATCATGTCCTGAGAATTTTGTTTATCTGGTATAATCCAAACCCAAGTTATGAGGGTTCAAAAAAACGACGAAGCGCTTCGAGAAAAGGTAGGTAGTGCCCTTTCGCTTCGCTTGGCTGTCTTGGCGGGGGGCACTCCCGTGCCCCCAGATTTTTGAATTAGAGGCGATTTTTTTATATAAAAATTTCCTTAAGGTGACCAAAGCTAGTTTAGGAGCTCGGGCCATAAATGTATTTTTGTAACCTTATTATGTAAAATAAATTATTATTAGGTATTATTGTTTAAATAATAGAAAAACTCGAACGACCACATACCCTTAATGACTTGTAATTAATTAACCTGAATGTTGTTATTTCTCTTTAAGTACTTTTCTCTGAATTGTGTGGTTTAAGAGCCCAGGGATATTGATAAATTGCTGCTGTACGTAAAAACGATTTCATTATTAATTGGAACAATAATTTATTATACAATAGCAGTCTGATTCAGTTTCAAGAGCGACGTTTTGTTTATACAAATCATCTGAAGTGTATTTCTGTTTGAATGCCAAGATCTTCTACTTAATATATTTGTTTTATTTTAATTAAATGACTTAGTAAAGTGAAGCGTATTTTTATTTATTTACATTGTGACAAAGGCTGATTTCTGAACTGGTTTCCTATTATTCTCAGGTTTTATTTCTTCTTTATACAGGATGTTGTTTTGGTCAGCGACGAGCGACTCAGGGTCGATAATACAAATGATACTGGTGCTAAAAAAAAATATAAAAAAAATACTTTATTTATTTATAATAATAAAAATAAAAATAAAAAAATTGAAAATCATGTAATAAGCTAAAGTGTAGACATAATACTCAACGGGAGTACGAGGGAGTAAAGGGGTGGGGCGATGGCGGCTTGCGCCTAGCTCTAGTCTGTGCACGTGCCTAGTAACCATACTTTGCGGTAATTTTATTTCAAATTGAATAAGGTATTTCTCAACATATTTACAGTATTTAATGGAATTAAGTCCATTTTTGGGGAATATATATTTTGTACTAACGCTCCTGGGTCGCTTGTCGCCGACCAAAACAACACCCTGTATAGTTTAAAAAGAACTAGTTCGCTATTCACGTTAATGCTACTAATTTTAGAAATGGGAAAATTTGTTTAATTTTATGTTCGTATCACTTGATGGATCATAACAATCCATTGACATTTTCTTGTCAGTTTGTATGAATCTATGGATTAAGTAAGGTCGCCAGAGCTTATTTGGGTGGGGTGAAAGGTCGGTAACGTGTGAGCGATGCTTCGTATATTGCAAGCGTCCATATGGCTACGGTAACCGCTTACCATCGGGCCGTATGCTTGTTTATAGACTAAGTCGTATAAAGAAAAAGTTTATATGACATGGTACTAAAGTGATCACTTGCTTTTGTCGCTGACTGTACTACGTACTACTTAACTTTATTAAACAATTATTGCAGTCTTTGAACTTTGATTAGTCTTTGGTTTTTGATATTCTTTTTTTAGTATTTTGTTCTTTATACATTTTTTCAAAATTTTGTCAGTGTACCATCATGTTATTTGATTTTTTTCTTAAAGTTTTATTTTAGTCAAACCCACAGTCCACAATTACGCAATACAGTCTACTATCAACAATGGTTTATTAATGAACGAATAGCAATAAAATATAAACAAAATTAGTACCTATTACAATATTCCTACAGGAAATACTCCAATAACATCAAATTCGCATAAAAAAATGTCACGGTACATGAAAATCACGAGATGGTTTTTCCTCAACATAGCCGTTGTAAAGGGATAATAACACGCGGCAGAGTGGCGTGTAAATGGGCCCATTTATCACGCCGTGGGCACTCCACGTGAAGCTTTTATTTACAACTTCACATACAAAGTACGATGCGATATTAGAGCGTGATTTTACCTTGCATTTAAAATGGCCGAAGATGTGACAGTGATATATAAGCACTTAGGCTTTAACATTGCGAGTTCAAGAAGACCTTTGCTAAGTTTCTTTTTACAGATTAAGTTTATTTTTCAAGGTTTAATATTCATTTGAGAAGGTTTATGAGTAGCCTAAAAACCACACTAACAGTCGCAAAAACAAAAAGCTTATTCCATTAGTTCCTCACACATTGAAACCAGAATTGTTTTATGTGCGGGCTCAAAGGAGTTTTCTTCCGCGGACGCGCAGACTGTGGAAAGCTCCCCGCCGTGGTTTTCCCAATGGAGTACAGCATGGGGTTCTTCAAAAAGGGTGTGAAGAAATTTCATCAGGGTCGGCAACGCGCGAGTGATACCCCTGGTGTTTGAAGCGTCCTTAGGCTACGGTAACTGCTTACCATCAGGCGGGCCGTATGCTTGTTTGCCACCTCAGTGGTATAAAAAAATACAAAGTCGATTTACTCAATATGCTTTTAATACCTAGACAAGATGTGTGTGTAGTCCAGCTACACAGTTCCAAAACTGTAGACATAACTGTAGACAAAAAGCCACACGTGCAATTAAGTACCTGCAAACTGGACTGTGCAAACCTCATAGGGTTTTGAGATCACATATTTTGACATTATGTGTGTCGTCGTATGAATAGAGCCTTAGACAGGTAGACATTCGTAGTAGACTTAAAACTAGATTAGGCGTTTATATCAAGTGTAAGCACTTTTCGAACCAGATAAACGATAGGGCAACAGAAACATTGATATGTATTCGAGAACGCCGGGGAAAATGTTAAATTGTACAACAATTCCGTATCTGTGAAGTGTTCAGCACGAATGCGCGGCAAAGTACCGGTGAATTCACAAAAATATGAAAAGCGTCTCCCGCCCGTCGCCTGTTCCGGTAACATTCCAAAGAGTCGTCTTTTTGGTACTTTACCCAAGTATGAAAGGTGTTGGTTTACTTCTGAATGAATAAATATCTCGGGTTATTCCCTCGCAGGCCACATTATCCACATAGACCATATGAGCAGATATGAAAATTATAATAAATCAAAGCCGTATTAAATGTAATAAATTATTAAGAAATGCCTCTGACAGAAATTGTTATGATAAATCGTTTTGATTCAAGTCTAGCACTAAATCAAGCTAATGAACAGTAAAATCTTTAAGAGCTTCTAAAAGATGAGAAATTATTTTATTGAAGATTTATTTGACTTCATTAGTTTTATTTTATTATATCTTTTCTTTTTTGATAGATCATGATTTTTATTATATTTACTATATTAATTACAGAATTTCTTTAGCTTTTCCAATCACGTTTAATTCATTAATTTACCAAATTAACAAATGTCATTTCATCGTATAGTACCTGGTTGACGAGCTTAGCCCTCGTACAAAGAACAAGGACAAAAAATACAAAAAGATTGTGTGGGCTCAGAATCGAACCCACCACCTACGAGACGGAATTACACAACTTTGACCATTAGCTATCGCTAATGTACATCATCATCATATCAGCATAGGGATGTCCACTGCTGAACATAGGCCTCCCCCATTAACTTCCTCTTGGAATGGTTTTGGGCCGCTTGCATCCAGCCGTGCCCAGCGACTCTGACCAGGTCGTCGGTCCTCCTGGTGGGAGGTCGTCCCGCTCGTCGCTTTCCAGTACGTGGTCGCCACTCGAGAACCTTCCTTCTCCATCGGTTATCGGTTCTTCGAGCGAAATGCTCACTTGCAAATGTACATGCTGCAGTAAAATTACTGGTCATAATCGTATTTGGGTGTACGAGCTTTGCTCAATCGCTTAAAACTCGTAAAAAGCGTTTTCCCAGAGATGAGACCTAGCTAGATCGATTTATTCCCCCAAAGTAGCGATGGGCGATTGTTACTAAAAACAATCGAATTATTCGATTGTCCAATTTATTCGAATCATTCGATTAAAAATCGACATCTTTCGATTGTTCATAATACGCTTCGTGCGGTACCGCGCGTAGCCTGTGCCGTGCGCTGGCTGTCCCGTCCGCCGAATGAATTAATCTATTCACTCCCGCGCTCACTCGTCGATTGTGCATACTATTGCAACCTGCGTTGCGTGCGTCAATTTTCATTCGAAAGGTCGATTGTTATTCGATTGTTGTTTCGATACAACGAATGAATCGACAATCGAATGCACATTTTTACAATTGTAGATTCTTTCGATAACTTCGATAAGAAAATTATTTCGTTACAGCCGTTTTCGAGATCTAAAAATATAAATATTGCTTGTTTAATGGTGTCATGTAGGATAATAAAAAACAGTAGTGTCTATTCTGAAGATGTATTTTCAATACCCATAAAATGAATCTCTTCCAGAAATTTTAATATTAACACTGTTTCTCAAAAAACACACGTTAACGTACCTCATTAAATAGAAGAAAAGAAACTACACCTAAACATGAATATTCAATGCGATGAATTTTGAACAAGTCTTGCTCCTTTGCCGAGCCAAGAAAAAGTTTTTACCGACCACCATGTCGAAATAAAACAAAATGTGCCTACGACAAGTGTCACTAAGGTCGAATTGCAGTTAGCTGCTTTTGAGTTGAATGACAACTTTGACGCTAGCTTGGTTTTTCCGTTGGTCTTTACATCTGCAGAATCATATAGATGGAGCTGAGCCAAAATAATCAACTATGCGGAACATTACGTATAATGGTGGTTGTTTATTTTTGATATCCCTATAAAAAAATAGAGCTGTAGGTAGACTTGACAGTTTATCAATTTGATATACAACGAATGGGCATATCAATTCAAAAATAAGTTACTCAAAAATTCATAGCAAATTCTTGCCTCCAAGTTTATTGAATTAAGGCGCGGACTGACTACGATTTTGAGAGCACTCGTTCTTAACTGGAATAGGGTTGAAAATGGTATATCATAAATATGTCGACTCTATGAAATGGTCTGTTATTTACGGGTTTTCTTTAGACTATACAGAATATACACATTAAATTGAATAAGTGTCCGGTTAACATTCTAATATAATTCTGTATCTTATGTACCTATATTCTTAAAAATAAAATTGTTGTCATCGCTGAAAATACGGAGAATTTTGACGCGAAAGATTTTTTTCAGACGTAACTTACGAATTTTTTATTGGGAAAATGAAAGCACTTTTTAATATTCTACTCGGTAAAATTTTTTTTCAAAACCTTCTCTGTCCACAGTATTTTTCTGTTATGTATTTTCATTGCGTTACGTCATACTCGACTCTCAAAGAAACCCATTTTTGTGAATTTGAGCTTAGACCTGGCCTTAAGATCATAACCAACGTGACACCGCTCAATGAGAGTCATTGTCTTTTCATGTCACTTGCTAATATTATTATAAAAAAATCTCTTTCGCGATATGTGCGCCTAGTACCAAAGAATTCCTGTACTTTTATGGATATGTCACCGTAAAATTGTGAACCGTCCATGAATCACAAAAATACGGTGACAGAGTCCCCTAAGTTTAATATTTTTAATAGGTTGCAAACGTTTTTGCCCGCAAACTCCTGTGTACCACCACTGAGGAGTTACTGTGGTTTGAGCTGTGAGTGGTTCTGTCAATCAGTCAGTACAGTATATCTTGTATAAAAAGAAAAAAGGGTAATTAAAAGGAGATAGAAGTAGATTAAATTAACACACAAAGAAACATTATTCAAAAAAGTTGAAGCAGCGGTCTATTATGGCAGACATCATGTATTCATGTACTGTGATCCGGAGTTCAATTTCACATAAATAAATCTGAACGTGTGAATTTAAACTGAGATATCATTTTGCGGATTAACACGTGCATTTTGACGCTTTGGGGTGTTCTTTGCGACACACCACGTCCGTTCTGTTTATCGTATTCGCCGAAAATAAATGGCTTTTTAGTTGGTCACAAATTCAAGCCGACGCAGCTGGGAGCCACTCAGTTGTGATACAAAATCCCACTTTCGGTAGAAAACAGCTGCGATTTTAAAGAAAGATAAATCATAATAACATTATGTTGTGTAAAGTTGTGTTCCTGCGCGTGAGTAAGGTCGCCAGAGCTCATAGGGGAGGGGGAAAGGTCCTGTAACGCGTGAGCAATGCTTCTTGTGTTGCAAGCGTCCATATGGCTACGGTAAACGCTTACCATCAGGCGGGCCGTATGCTTGCTTACCGATTTAGTTGTATAAAAAAAAGAATCATTATTAATTTATAAATGTATCGGTTCTCTGGTACCCTACAAATAAAGTTATATTTTACTTAACGAATAACTATGGCGGATTTTTTTGAGCTTGTAAGTAACATTTCAATGTAATGTTGCGACCAAATGAGGAACTATTGAAAATTATTAAAAATATTGTTGACTTAACTATGAGCTAACGCAAAAAGGACAATGGCGAATTTGGCCCTAGCTGCGTATATCGACATAATATATATCAAAAAATTGCTTAATTAAAGTTAAATTAAATAACATAATTCAATATTTTTCAGGACTAGCAGTATGTCTAGAAAATATAAATATACATTAATATATTTTAGGCTGTTAATTAAGCTGATTGTGTGTGCCCATAATCTCGTTCCATATGTTCCTTTGTACGGTATTTATCTCTACATTGTTTTTTTTTTATTTGAAAGATTTCTGTTAGTCATAATAATGATAAATAATTTTATTTTTAACAGAGTTTAGTTAAAAATGTTATTGCATTTAATAATACAAACTCTCTATGAGAAAAAAAACTTTTTAACACGATGACATATTTTTTCCGTCAAATGAAACGCGTACGTAGTCTATCGTCAGCGAGCTCCTTGGCTGCGTTCAGTAACAACGCCGTGTGATCGCCCGACGATCATGGTAGCGTTCAGTAATAGTTCAATAGTATGTGGAATAGTATGTGTAATAGTATGTGTAATAGTATGTGTAATAGTGTGTGTAATAGTATTTATTCGGTCACACGGTGTGTAGTGTAGTTACTGAACACAGCCCTTGAGTGAAGTTGATTGATCGACTTGTTGCGAAATTATAATATAACTCGACTTTCTTTTTGTGCGCGTTCGTACGGTTTTTGGTTTACTCCTGACTACACCACGACCCTCTGCTTTTCTACGGATACCGATTTCTTTTCTACACGTGACTACATCATTTGAATCTGGACCTTAGATAATCGACAATTGGCTGTGTTATTTGGATTTGCATGAACGCAATATAAATCTACCGGCAGAATTCTTGGACGATATTGTCATTCGATTTTATTTTGAAGAATAAAAACCTAAATAAAAATGGCCTTGTTTTATTGAAAGCCTATGCATGTCCCGATACTTCAAAGTACCTACTACCTACCAGTAGGATATATCTACCTAGAGACAATTGTTAGGTATTAACATATTTATTCAGTCTCTATCTGTCTCTATTGTCTACAAAACTAGTGTAAAATCATAATTAAGAACTAAATGGATTTCATCCACATTTAAAATGTACTTATAATATATCGAACGTTACTCATTTGATACGTCAAAATCGGCATAACCTATAAAACCTTTTAAGTCAGATAAAAAAAAAACTGCAGCTTTTTAGTAAATATTTTTTTTAGAAATAGCATAACAGTTTAATAATCTAGAGGAATTCAACAGTGGTTGTCATATACGTTAAAAAAAATGTAGGTCCAAGCATGTATGGAATCTCGCCATTCTCCTTTACAAATGGCGTCCCCTTTTTAGCTATCATATTTTTTTAGCTGTATCAAAATCATTATTTTTGTATCCCAGTACATGTGTTATTTACTCAACAACTTTAATGGTATCAAAATCATATTATTATACAATAATACTTGAAGCAAAAACTTTCGCTCCTTTTTTAGAGCCTATTGCGTGTACCTAGGAGGGTGAAATTTGGCATAGTTAAAGTTTATATGGGGAAAACAAAGCTAATATTTTGATATAATAATGCATTTTAAATATATTATTTTAATTTAAGGAAACGTTACCCACACTACAATGCGAAACATTACATACACTACCATGCGTTTGACACACCACACATATACTTTAGTTTATCTTCTTCTTCTTAGTTTTGTTCTATGACAACCAAATAATTTGTTGGACTTATTTTTGCCAGTGTCGAGTTATATTATAGTTTCCAGACACTATAAATTACTTTCACATTAGTCCTCAGTCAGTCACCGTCCATAAAAGTCATGTTTTACTACAATGCTGGTGATTGTACTAAAACTCTTCACGGACTTTTTGAGATAACTTGAAAAGTTACGATACACATAATTATTTTCATTTCACTTCACTGGTGCACATGGATTGATCTTCATTGGATAAAATACCACCGATAATATGCAATAAATCTCAAAATACACGAATTTATGAAAATAAAATCGAAAACGCAACGTCACTCTGCAAGTTCCCGCCAAAATGTCTTAGTTTTGTTCTATGACAACCAAATAATTTTTCGGAATTATTTTTGCCAGTGTCGTGTTATATTATTCGTTCATTGGTGTTAAAAAATTATCGTCAAATTTTCGACTCATCGACCTCTAGTTATTATTAATATTAAATGTTTACCTAAACGCGTCGTGTCCGCACACTTCATACCGTCGTATGTTTTGACGAAAGCTGCGCACGGGGTCGGTAGCTTTTACGTCATGTTTTATTATGAGACGTTAACCTGAGGATATGCCGACGTGACACCTCCCAGAGTCATGATGCTTCCAGTTTTATTTACCATCATACTGGATCTGCATATTGTTCCTCCTGATATTGTTTACACTTTGATTTCTTCTATTATTAAGTTTTGTGTTGGTGTTTTAGAAGTAAGTCCCACTGGAGGAAATTATGAAATATTAATTGAATTTTATGGGTGCCCCGCGATTTCACTTAAGGTTTAAGTTCCCACATTAAATACGCTATCACGCGCAAAAATAATTCATAAATCAAACATGTGTAGTTCCTGAGATTACTGTGTCAAACAAACACACTCTTGAACTGTTTAATATAAGCATAGATAATAACATCATCCAACTAATGAGTTTTAACTTAGGTGTAGATTTAAATAGAAATAAACGCTATTTGTAGCGGTACTAGTATTACGAGTCTTCCATCGTCAGATTAAGAATATTTCAGATTCTGAAGTACCACTTGGCGTGTTAGGAATGAAAATTAAGCCCAGACTCGGGTTGGTTGCTTACAGGAATTACGCTATTCAGATATAGCCTCTTTTGTATAAACTGCTCTGAACTTAGTGGACGTTTCACAGCGTAATATGGTGCACATACTTCTTTCTATTTTCAGTGTCAGTTCCATCAGTTCCAAAGTATGGGTAAAATATGGAGTGATGTTCCGATGTTTTTCCCTGCTGATTAAACTATGCGCTTGAGAACTGCTCCTTCATTTTCATCGTAACTGAGAACAGCCTTTGCGATATTATTGCCTCTTTCGAGGAATACAGTGATGAAGAACAGTCTTAGGGTGAAATCTGTCATAGGGTCTTCTTATAGATTATAGCTTCTCCGCTCATCAAAATGGGTGAATCACTGGGTCTTATTAGGTTGCTCCCATTTTCTAAAATTGAGCAGCATGTTCTTTGCGTCAAAGCATATATTGGACAGCGGACCTCACTTTTGCATACCCATTAAAAGCATCATACTGAGAGCAAGTAAGCAGCCCACCAATACATATTATACGATATATATTGACGAGCAATATAAAAAAGCCACTAACATCATCAAACGCAAAAGCCACGCAAGATAGGTTAGTTTCCTGAAGTGAATAGAAACATTGACGAAACATCACCAAATAGACACAAAATAAAAGGAATTTAATGCGTAAAAGGAGGATAAAACAAAATAAGGTCATTCAGACAAAATTTAAGTGGGTTAATGACAAAATAAAATTATAAAATAATATTATTTTTATGATAAAAAAATTGTTTCTATTTCGTAAACACACTAGAGTTAATTATATTTTTGTTCAAATGACCCTAGTTTGTTTTTTTCCTTCTTTAACATATTAAATTAATTTTTGTTTCAATTTAGTATTTTTTTAAAAAGCGTTATTGTTCATTTGAATGTTGCTTTTTACATCAAGAAGCCATCTTGCGTGGATTCAGAAATATTTTATGATAAGTTAGTGGCTTTTTTTATATTGCTCATCAGTGTATCCATGAACTATTTATTAGAGCGAAGAGTCGGTTTTTTTTTTTTTTTTTTTTACTGTTTATAGGCCTGTGTTTGATCGAAATCTCACCATGGTAAGTGACGATGTGGCCGAAGGTGGTAAGCACACAAGCAAGCCTAGAAGGAACTGGCTCTCAAGTGCACGAATTTCGAAGAGCCGGTATGACTTTTTAAAATCTTATCTTTCAAATTAAATTAAAACCCACTGTGTGAAGCTATAACTAAGCTTGAGTATAGCTATTCCAAGTCTCGGAATCACTGGTTAATCTACATTAGGTTTTTGGTAAATTTTTAGGCCTGTCTGGTTGTAATGTTACACAAAAGAGAAATATTGCAGTATCATTACTTTTGCTTTAAAGATGCTGACGCTTAAAATGTAGACTGGATGTGCGAGCTTCAAATATTGTCTCTAGAATAAGCTGGTACATTTGTTGAGAGCTTGTGTGCCCATTTCCTAAGAAATAAGTTAGTGAACCTAAGTACAGTCATCAAGTTTATTAAAAATAAACCGTTTTAGATCCTACAGCTACGAGATAGGGTTCAAAACTGTAGCTATCGCTGCGTAAGGATATTGACTTAGTTTAAGGTGCATATTAAAGTTTTACTCTTGCAGCTTAGCGACGGAAAGCGATGTTCCTCAGCAGTAAAAGACGCTATAACTCTAAATTGCGCGTAACTTTAAGTTTGTCAGTCGGTAGAAGTTCATTGGGACTTCCTGCATATTTTGATATTAGATGCATTAAGTTGAGACATAATTTTTTTGGAGAAATTTTTGTGGTACACTACAACTCTTACACCCTTGGCTGTTTTCTTGAGAATTCCTCATCTCATTTCGCTCAAAAAGTATAAGTTGACAAAACCATCCTCCACCCTTCCCGTAATCCCTTTGGATTGCTCACTTGATTAGAGATTATTTAAGGAATGTAATGGCAAACTCATGGTGACGCATACGGCCTACCTGATGGTAAGCAGTTACCGTAGCCTATGGACACTTGCAACACCAGGGGCATCTCTCGCGCGTTGCCGACCCTGCAGAAATTTCTTCACACCCTTTTTGAAGAACCCCATACTGTACTCCCTTGGGAAAACCACAGCGGGGAGCTCATTCCATAGTCAGAGCAACCGCGCGAGGAAGCTCCTTTGAGAACGAAACCACTTTGGTTCCAATGTGTGGGGATAGACTCCCCGTCGGTCGATGGCGAGTTCTTAATATAGCTTGTAATCTATAAGGGGATAATAGGAAAAAAAAGGATAGGTATTTACTTATTTGATTTTGCTTCATGGTCAGAAATATCCCTTGCTAGATATCCTTCTCTTGTAAATATCTATAAGTTTATTATATTCCAATTATTATAGCAGGTAAAAGATTCAAGTGTCATATTTGGGATTTGTTGCCGTTCGTTTTACTTTACTGTTGCACTAAGAATTGATCTTTGGAGAAAAATCACCGATATTATTCAATAAAACTCAAAATAAAACATGCAATATCACGACAAAAGACTTATTTTCTTTTGAATCTGTAGGCCTGAAAGGATCATGGCGAGATTTGTAATAAAAATTAAGATTTTTAGATACATTGGAATGACGTTATATTTGATCCTTGGTGCCTGAGTAACAACTTGAGCCATTTAAAATATTTTTAGAACCCCGGGATAAAAATGCGAATTTCTATGGCATGCCGGCGAATCACGACTATTCGCGACCAAAACCGTGATGTTGTTGTTATGTTTTGCGGGGTTTATACAATATTTCATGTATATTAACATGTTGCTGGTAATGTAATCTCAACATTGGAAGTGATTCAAAACCCTCTAAAATGTTTTATTTTTTTGTACAAATCAATGTATGGAGCTCGCCATATTTGTACGTATAGTATTCGTGTAATTTCATAATACAATATTCTGATACCTAAATAATATACCCACGTTTATTCACAGCTATGTAAGTACTAGTAAATGTCAACAAATATAAATTTTAATATTAACAAAGATATTCTGGTTTATAATTACTTTCATTTGACATCATGTAAAGAGAGTTTATACCGTGGGCGTTTATAATTGAAATCTCATCAAAGCCGTATTCGATACGAATTTGTATTAATCCCAACTTTCTGAATATTAATGTTATGAACTTACAAAGTTTGCAACAATGCTATTTATATTGAATTGTTCAAAATTATTGTTCCTTGTTTTACCTGCTTTTGAACTTACTTTTGGATTGTGTTTGTTATTATTTACTGTTTGAAAATTTACAAGGAATTTTGATGAATGATACAAAATGCCTTGGATCACTGAGATACCTAAATTACCTAAACATACGATACTTTATATCTTGCTAACGAGGGAAATAGTTAGTCTAGACTGAAACCAAGATAATATTCGGTTACAACTAAACCAGCAAGGTCGCTAACATACTTAATCTAAAAATATCATCTTTGTACACGTTGTTTGTTATCAAGTGTTTGCACATAATTTAGTTGTTTTTTCTAAAACGCCACTAAAATATCGGCTTATTAGTTTCGTCTTTAAAATAAGGAGCCGATCCCACAGAGACAGTTCCCACAGAACTCTGAACGCAGAACTCTAGAACTTTCTCTGTGGGATCGGCGCCTTAGTGTCAGATATTGACGCAAAACTCAATGGAGTTTACTCATGTAACTCGCTGAGTGGCACAGATATAAATCTAAATAGATGACGCGAGTGTATGTACTACGCGTGTCAAAAGCTGTGCAAAAGGGAGAGCAATGCTCTTATAAGGCTGCATGTCCACCAGAGATGTGTAGTGAGGGATGTGATTAGCTGACAAATAGGATAGCTTCATTTTCACGTTAAAGCTCTTATGTCAGCCTAACTAAATCAATCTTGTGACATCATGGTAGATATAAATAAAGTGACACGCTTGGTTTTCATATGAAAAGAAAAAGAAAGAAAGAAAAGCATTTTATTTTTGCGCGCCATTCGACGCAGACATTAAATAACGTAATTAAATACAAGAAAAAAAGAAAAATATACACACAAAATACACACTCTTATATCATAGTATAACTATGACTATTTACATATTATTTATTATATATTATTTTATTATTTATTATTTTTATATGATGGAGGGACTTGCGTTATCTATTTAGATTTTGTCTGTGCTGAATATTTCGGCATCTTTAAAAGTTGTCCAGAAAATTGGGGAAAAACGGAAATGCTTTTTTGCATGGGATTGACATAGGTTACTTTATCCCAGACCTGAGGATGCATAGTATGGTCCATAGTATACCTGAGTTGTTCAGCATCATAACATTCGAATGATAATAATATCTCAAAAACTACCCTGTTAATATAATTAATGGTGCTAATTTATTCTCACTATGTCTCTTTCTAACAAAGAATGAAAGGATGTAAGAAATTTAGTCCTGTCAAATTAATCCAATGCTTATTTTCAATATAAATTTAGTCTTCCTTCCGCGGACGCTCAGATTGTGGAATGAGCTCCCTGCCGTGGTTTTCCCAATGGAGTACAGCATGGGGTTCTTCAAAAAGGGTGTGAAGAGATTTCTGCAGGGTCGGCAACGCGCGAGTAACACCCCTGGTGATGCAAGCGTCCATAGGCTGCGGTAACCGCTTACCATCAGGCGGGCCGTATGCTTGTTAGCTAAGTAGTATAAAAAAAAAAAAAAAAATTTTCGCCATCTATCGCGGTTACGTTTAAATACCCGCAAATTAAGACGGCAAAGGCCAAATACTAACTTGACAGCTTTATTTTATTTATTTATTTCCATACATACTTAGTACCTAAAAACCTTTTGTGTTTGTTTAAATATGTTCTATTTTTTTTTTCAATAATGTTCGTAAGAAATAGATGTGATGTGACTAAAATTAGTTTAGTGCGATGTACAACAGAATCGGCATCATTAACAGATTTGTTGAAATAATTTATCAAAAATCTACGAAGAGAGAGTTCATCTTTATTTGCATATATTTTAAAGCTTTTAATGCGCAAAAGCCTTACGTCATTGAGTTCTTGATAATACCTTTATTTTTCCAGGGCTAAGACACGGTATTGGTCTTACCGGTCTTAGTGTGAAGAATAGACGCGGATATAAGATGCAGCCGTAGGTGGAAGAGGATTTGAAAATGCTTTTAACTAAATAGAGTTTGCGGTGGAATTTTTTAAGTTAATTATTTGAAGATGCGCGAATTCTTCTAAACTGAATGTGAATTCAACGGGTTCTTTAAATGGAGAATATATTATTAAAATAAAAGGTGAATTATTTGATAATACGTAAGTAATACCACTTGTCTGGTTTCATTAAACTTAGTTTGGGATCAGTAAAACGTCGGATTCGATATCGGAAACCGATTCAAAAATTTCCGAGGCGAATTTAAGCAATTGCTATTTTAATTTCCGAAAACTTTTCGATGAATCGAATTGATATTTCCGTAAAGTAACATCATTATTATTCGAATTCGAAAATTAAAATAGCAATTGCGGAATATCGCCTCGGTCGTTTTTGAATCCGTTTCCGATATCGAATCCGAGCGTTTTAAAATAGCCCTACAGATCGCCAAGTCTGAAGAATATTCCTTACAATCTAGGTATAAGTAATCGATCTAATTGAAGACTTCATCTATTTGTAATGTTGCATTGTTTTTCCGACACTTTTAAAATCGTACCGTGTTAAAAAACCTCAATAACATTAAAAGTAAAATAAGGAATTAAAAACGTAATGTAAAGTTTTTTAATAGAACCTTAACCACAAATTACTTTCGGGCTTAGTTAAGTTTACTTTATGGAACATAAAAAAATATAGGGACGGCTTCAATTACGCGAATGGCTTGAAGAAATCGGGACTTTACCAGTTCAAGGCTTTTAAGAGGTAAATGTTAGAAGTAATTTGCTTGCGTAATAAAACTCCACGGGACGCCGGCTACGTTATTTCGGTGTAAATTCGAAGAATAGAAAATGTAGCTCGATAGTCGATACGAAAACTAATAACATTTACTTTGTCATCGCTTTTAGAGTGCTTCTAATGTTTGCTGGAAATTATTATGGCAATCTCTTTTTAACCGAAGAAAAATCGGAGGAGGTTTACAAATCGATGCGTATTTTTTTTTACAGAGTACCCCGATTTTGATAACTCTTTTTTTATTGGATAGCGTATACCTCGAAGTTGGTCTCATATAAATTTGGATACCAAAAACCTACACTAAGGGAGGGAAAATAGGGGTGATTTATTGTTCACTCACACTCACTTTCGGTGGTTGAATTTTTTTGTTAAAAAGTTTTTTCTATTTTAAAGTTTTGAATAATCCTTGATATCTTGGACAATCTATGACATTCCCGATAGATGGGCCAGCACATACATAAAACACATAATATATAACAGAACATACTGTTTTTTAGGGTTCCGTATCTCAAAAGGAAAACGGAAGCCTTATAGGATCACCTTGTTGTCTGTCTGTCAAGACCCTTCTCAGGAACGCGTGTAGGTATCAAGCTGAAATTCAATTCAAATACTCAGGTCTACTGTCCCTTGGAGCTGTGAAGAACCTACAGAGTACTTCCCGTGAACTCAGAATCTTTGGTACGAAGCAACGTCTTATAGCACAGATAAAGGAAAAATTGCGAAAAGCATAAAATTTTAGTTAAATCATAAAATAAAAATATTTTACGGAACCCTCGGTGCGCGAGTCCAACTCGCACTTGGCCGGTTTTTTTTTCTATGGTCTGTGTTTGATCATAGTCTCACTATGGTCAGTGAAGCTATGGCCATGTATCAAACTAACAATTTATTTTTACTTGTACACGTCACAAATTGTTTTTTGTTTTACGCAACTACAGCATGGAAAGTCAACTCAAGTACTTCTAATTCCTGAACCATCGCAGTAAGTCTTTGTCTAAATAGTACCGCATTTATTTAAAAGATAACTTGAACAAGGAAAGTCTTATTTATCGCTCGCTTGGAATAATTCTTAAAAGTAAATCAAACAAAATAACTGAAGGCGGTGTAACATGATACATTTGAGTAGGAATAAAGCTGGGTGCATCTGTAATAGTTAATATTATTTTTAATAAAGGATCAAATAGTTTTCAAGAATACAAAAAAGTAGTATTACCACTATCTTATAGTGGTCCAAAGAAGTGTTCAGAATGTGACATTCGATTTTTATTAGTAGATTATTAACCAAGGGGATAAAGCAGTGTCTTCTGTCGCGGGTGACGATTTAAATCGCGAGCGTAACGAAGGACTCGAGGTTTACTCCCGAGCGTAGCGAGGGTGTTATAAACTTAAATCACGAGCGAAGCGAGGGATTTAAGACGAGTCCTGAGTGTAGCGAGGGATTTAAGTTCACCTAAGACTAAGACAGCTTTATCACCGAGGAAAATACTCTACTTTTCGTACCATTTGCGAAAAAATTAACACTATAATAATATGAGATAAGCATTTATTAAAAATAATGACAATTAAAAGTAAAAGTTAACATTCGAAACATTGGTCCAATTATTGATAGAGAGAGTTACATTTTTGTTCGGTACAATTATTGTTGATGAGTTGATTTGCGTATTAATTTTTCAAAAAGATGTATAATGCTTTATATACAAACTCAATGGTGTAAACACAGATGTAGTTCAGTATACATTTCGGTAAGTATTCCAAATTTAAACCACATTCTCCTCCTAGAGGATGAATGAAATTCAGTACAATTTTCTTTCCCTGTTTTTAACAGATTAAAAATGACTATTGTTATGTTCGCTTTTTGTGGCATAGAATGTCAATTTTTTGAGCAAGTGGTACGAAAAAATATTTTTTTTGTAGCTTTCAGTGGTTTTCAAGTGGTTGTCCCGTTTTGACGTCGGATGTCAAAGAAACACAAAAGACAAGTAAGGTTATAATAATATTGTTTTAAGAGCTTATGGTTCGCCCTCACCTCATCTTCTCCATAATAAACTTTAACTATGCATCTCACATAAGTAATAGTAACCCTAATAACTAGGCGCGCCTAAACGTGGGGTGTATAACACCCTCATAATACAAATAGTCCAAATAATGCGAGTAACTCTACATAAAATACAATTTTCGTTTGCTAAAAAAAATAATGATTGATTGAATGATTATTTTTAGGAAACATACAATAATATGTATTATAGAGTCTTAAAAACACAAAGATATAATTGACAATAGAATGTAAACAGTTCATTTATGGCTTCACGGAATCAAAGGAATAAAAGAAAAGTGAGCCAAATTCGATGAAGTGAATTGATTTTCTCTCATGCTAGGACCAAATAAGTCAAATAAGCGATCCCTTCTCGTCTAGTGCCTCGTGAATGTCAGAAGATGAGTGAAAGTCAATACGATTTCTCTGAGCAATAGAGCAGAGGTTCATATTAATTTGGGCCAAAGACCTAGGAGAACACGTATAAACGAAGAAGCTACTGAAGCTTCAGTCTGAAAGTCAGCCTTCAACTTCGAAGAGCCTGTAAGACACTCAGCCAGGTTATATTATTATATAGTTTTTAAACAATCTGACTAATTGGCAATTTTTTCCAAATGTTTATCATAAACACAAAAGTTCGGTGCAATATTATGCTGCTTTTATGCATCCTTATTACATTTCTTATATTATTCTTCTCGCAATCCACCAGTCTTCCTCTTTTCATATTAATTTGCCTCATGAGCACTCTTAGTAAAATCTTTTAAATGCGATATAAATCTTACAACATTTTTCCGCCTGAAGTGTGCTCTGAGCGTAAGTGATACCGTCAGGAGCTTCAGCCAATATCTCTGCATAATCCTGCAGGGTACGGAACGTGACTGCCTCCACCACGTCTCCTCAAGAGGGGAGGAGCTAAGGTGATATTAAAACTAGTCGGAGTGATTTTCATAAACGCTGGGATTAACTTAACTGTATGGTTTTTACTTTTGTTTTGCGTATATGTTGCGCCGACCTCAAGTAATTGGTAACAGGGCAGGTAGGTGATGATGGATGGTTTTTGGTTTATATTTTGGATTTTATGGCCATAATTGTTAAGGTAACCTTTGGAAATATCGTTATTTGAATGTCAACAATAGTGGTAGCTGGGAG
The DNA here is from genome assembly GCA_951394255.1 of Polyploca ridens. Taxonomy (NCBI): domain Eukaryota; kingdom Metazoa; phylum Arthropoda; class Insecta; order Lepidoptera; family Drepanidae; genus Polyploca; species Polyploca ridens. The sequence goes on from OX596252.1 coordinate 15,794,551, forward strand.
GATGAACCACCTGTTCTAATTGTCTTTCGTGAGTGTCCTTAGGACTTATGAAATGAATAAATGACTTTGAATTGGGAATCCGTAGGTAATTACAATTATCTTATTTAGTTTAATAATTCACAAACAAAGAACTGAAAATGTTAAACTGATAATAAAATAAGTGCCATAAAAATGTAGGTAGCGTGAAATACTTCTCACAATATTTCGAATGCGATTTGTAAAAATATATTTGCATTTGAAACTGAAAATGCATTTGTTCCTACAATCACCAAAGTGTGCAATTTTATTGAGTAAATGTAAGCTAGGATTCGTCAATTCTACAAAAAAGTAAAAAAAAGTGAAAATAGAAATTTTGAAAAATCTTTTTATTTGCTCATGATTTTTCATGAGTCTAAAAAATTAATGTTCTTATTATCATTTAAAATCCAACTTGTTCCGATTTAGATTGATATGGTTAGTTAGAGAAGAATTTGAATTTGAATGGAAACATCCTGGTAAGTTATTTTTTCATCAAATAATGTCACTTTTATTCAAAATTGTCTTCCGGGATTAATAGCACCGAGGGTATTAAGTCGTGGCAGACTATCGGTTCATGAATTTCAAGGGGTAATCGAAATGCATTAACTGAAGACGGCGGCTTCAAAGCCGAGGATATCGCCGATGGCCCTCCAATGATTTATGCCGAACCTTTTGGGTTATCGACGAATTCAGGAACTTCACTTGCATCTTGAATTTTGAGGGAGGAATTAAGAAAAGCTGTATTTGATGGATGGTCCTTTGAATTTCTTTTTTTACTGTTTGAATGTGTTGTTACCTATCATTTTAGTACCCTTTCATAATCTTCTTCCTAGCTCTATACCAGCTCTCCTAATTTTTCGACGACTTAGGCAATCTATCCACGGTTTTCAGGTCGGACAGTTCTTCCTTCTTCGTTTCGTCATGCTAGTCCACTACGTAGCCGGAGGTCGTCCTCTACCTCTCTTATGTTCAGGTAGTTCCAATGCTTTTAATCACGCCGGGCACAGGAATCACCCTGTGGCCGTTGATTGCGCTGATCTCGCGGGAATCGAAGAGAAATAATGAGGACTATAGTTCTACCACTTACCCGTGATGCGGAGATGTTTGCACTGCACTTACACCGTTGGTAATATGTAGTGTAATGATGTGAAATTGTGTTACTGTATGTTTATCTGTGTGTAGGTGGTGTTTGGCGATGTATTTGTCATGAATTTAAAGAAAATAATATTAAAAGAAGCGGGATGATTTTATAGCGGGTCAGGCTCAAGCACAAGCGATATAGAGAAACAAAAACAAAAGAAAATCATACAGAAAAAATTTAAATGTTGAAATCGTTCCAATAAAAAAATAAAACTATACAGCCAGCGCTATTGAGAACTTGCGTAGGTAAACGGCGTGACTAGCTTTCACTACACGTTTCTCGCCTCTTCCGTTTCATGAGACCATACCATACTAATCTATTGAAATCCTCTTGACAGTTTATATCAAAACTGTGAAATGCTTAATGTGACCCGGTACTTAAATGATCAGCTACTTTTGACGATGATTGTAATATAAAAAAAAAAACTTCAATAAAATAAACGTAGTGGCAATTTTACAAATATTTCTATAAAGCAATAATATTACGTACAAAAAGAGTGAAAAAGGCAATGAAATAATGATCACTTTAAAATGAAACGTTTTACAATTTGTACGAGAACGTAAAATTTTATCGAAGCGGAATTTAAAACAAAATTCTTGGTAGAAATAAAAGGGTGTATGAACTGGCAACCAAATACTACGATACGTCAGTGTGTGCTCGGTTCGAAAAATAAAATTGCAAAAAGGCGTGCGGTAAAAGGTCAGCCACACAACGCAAACGTTTAGGCAGCGTCGAAAGTAATTTTTATCACTGCTGTTACTTAACTATCGTAGCTATGGAATAGCATGTTTAAGTTTAAATTTCAGGTTATTCACTCACAAACTATTATCAAAAAATTTTTTTGTTAGCTCGAGGTTTTGATCTAATTTAATTCACCGTGTCTACGATGGGGCTTCAATATAGCTACGTAATGGCATTGTTTCTGAAAGAATATATAATGACATGAAATATTGGAATATGAAGCAATTTATTTAAAATATAAAAGCTTTACCGCCTGACTGAAACTTTGCTTAAATTTATAATTCATACAGAACTGCATTGCGTTAGAATACCGCATGAATAGAAATTAACTGAACAGTTCACTATTGCAAGTTTATGTGTGAACATTAAGCTTCGGACGCTAACCTGTACAATGGCCCTGATTCTGTTGTTTACAACGAAACTACTCACTATGTCTCTTTCTAACAAAGAACATAAGAAAAGGATGTAAGAAATTTAGTCCTGTCAAATTAGTCCAATGTTTGTTTTCAATATAAATTTAGTCGCCATCTATCGCATTTACGTCTAAATACCCGCAAATGACGGCAAAGACTAATTTGACAGCTTTAAATATATTCTATCCTTTTTCAATAATGTTTGTAAGAAAGAGATGTGATGTGACTAAAATTAGTTTAGTGCGATTTACAACAGAATCGGCACCATTATCTCACTAAGCTGCGTCTTATATCAAAGCAAGATGGAAGATACGGTATGTACTTCTTCGTGGGTACAGTTGTCAAGCACCAATTGAGCATAATTTTTAGATTACATGACGTACTGAGACTGTAAGGTGAACGAGATAGCAATATAGAGTCCTCGTTCGAGAATCTGAACCGTATCTATACTTTGCCATTGGAAATCATACTCGCCTGCCGCAAGCGTGCAGTAGCGGGCAGCGATGCTCACTTGTGTGTGCGCCCCCTTATTCTAGCCAAGTTGTGCCGCCACAGGAAACGGATGTGGCTCGCGGCTCGTCCTGAGCTGTGTAATTTCGCGCGCTCGCTTTCCGCATTCTGTTTTTGAATGTTAGTGTGTATTCCGGTTTCGCTTTTTTTTTTATTTTTTTCGCTGGTATTCTTTATGCTGACCCAGTAACGGTTGTTAGCAAACTCTCATTTGGGGCGCTTACTCCGATGTGTAGACTAACCAGGCATGCCATACATGAAAGTTTCCATGTTACTATAACTGTGTATGTACAGTGCTATTTATTTTATTTGATAAACCGTCATTAATTAAGTAATAAACTTCACCCCCAAGATTTGCAAAAGGTCAGGGGATTTTAGATTCAAAATCATCATTATCTACCTGCCCTGTTCCCAATGATTTGGGGTCGGCGTAATATGTACGCCTCTTCCACTCGGCTTGTCTATCCGTCATACCACCTGTTTTCAAAACTGCACACTAATGAACCTAAGTAGTATATTACAACTACCATACACACATTACATACCCCACCCAATTCACGCAAACTTGTTCTATATTTTCCTCTCGGTAATATTTAGCCTTGGATTGAGTTTACCCACTTGGGGCTGCAGTCTCAAGCAACAAACTCTGAGTCCCTTTCGCCGCCCGTCCGTCCTCAAGCCTTGCACCTCTAGAGGAAAACGGCCTTTTAATCGCTTGGTTAAAAATATAACAATGACATCAATTGTTATAATAGGACGCGCGTCCCTCGCGAGAACCAACGGGTTTAAGACACTTTATTAAATAATAAAAACGCCTACAAGGATCATTAATAGCAATGTTTCACGCATGCATCTAACTGCGTAAGGTTTTAGCTGGCGCAGTTGTTCAAGATTCACCTTACGCGCCGCAGGTCGTGAGTTCGATTCCCACACAGGACATGTATTTATGTGCATGAACATGTCTGTATGTCCTGAGTCTGGGTGTAATTATGTATATTAAGTATGTATTTATAAACAAAAAGTAGTATATTTATTATATCAGTTATCTGGCTTCCATAGTACAAGCTCTGCTTAGTTTGGGATCAGATGACCGTGTGTGATGAATGTCCCCGGATATTTATTTATTATTTAATGACTTTCAAATATTGTTCGTCATTCTGGCTATTCTGTTCTAACGTTAAACGAGAAAATACACTATTTAATTCATTTTATTTTACTGCATTTTAATTTTCAACGTCATATTTTAATATATTGTAGGAATTGAATCCTTGACCGGAAGCGTTATAGATCTGGGTTTTACTAAACATGCCGTGGTTTTCCCAATGGAGCACAGCATGGGGTTCTTCAAAAAGGGTGTGAAGAGATTTCTGCAGGGTCGGCAACGCGCGAGTGATACCCCTGGTGTTGCAAGCGTCCATAGGCTACGGTAACCGCTTACCATCAGGCGGGCCGTATGCTTGTTTGCCACCGTAGAGGTATAAAAAAAAACTGGCCCATCAGACTACTTTGACACAAACCAAACTGAAACAGATAACATAGAATGTAAAGGTAGTAAGAGATACCTTACCTTTGTCACACATCGATTCTATTTCTACGTACCTACACAATGGTTATTTGTGTGAAGACCACTCAACAGATTTGCCGGCTCGTCTACACTACGTAAGAGCTTTCCTCTGAAGATTTATGTGTTTAATCACGTTCACATTGTATAGTGGGTACTGTGGAATTGACCATCGAAATAAATCACTGGTTTCTATATAAAGTTTTCTACTAAGATTAGATTGGTCACTTAATTGTATTTTCCACCGAGGGTCCCGAGTTTCCTATTTTGGATATTTATTTAAGCAATATTTAAGATTATTCTAAACTAGCTGTCCCGGGCGGTTTCATCTGCATTCCACAGGAATCTTATGTTTTCATCGGTATAAAATTAATACACGTCTTTTTACTACAAACTCTCGGCAATTTTGGCCAACCCTATTGATTGTTTGGGATTTGATCGATCACTAAAGCATAGCAAACAGTTTGTTGAAGTTAACCACAGATTAAGATTATGAGAGGTAGTTTTCCCAATGGAGTACAGCATGGGGTTCTTCAAAAAGGTCGTGAAGAGATTTCTTCAGGGTCGGCAACGCGCGAGTGATGCCCCTGGTGTTGCAAGCGTCCATAGGCTACGGTAACTGCTTACCATCAGGCGGGCCGTATGCTTGTTTGCCACCTTAGTGGTATAAAAAAAAAAAGGTAGAGCGTAGCGTTTATTCGCTCAAAGAGCAGCTCGACTGGGGAAGAACCTCCACCATACAAATACCGCAGCCAAAAAACTTTGTTGTGTTCCTGCGTTTACCATCAGGTGACGGGTATGCTTGTTTACCGACATTGTGGTGAAAAAGAAGATGTAACTGAGGCAGTAGAAAAATCTAGGGCTGAACATGAACGTTTTGTTATTAGGTAAGAGATAGGTATATCGTTATTTCGCTCAAAGAGCAGCTCGACTGGGGAAGTACCTCCACCTTACAGAATACCAAATAACTTTATGTTGTGTTCCTGCGCGTGAGTAAGGTCGCCAGAGTACATTGGAGAGGGGGACCGCTTATCCGCTTATCATCAGGCGGGCCGTAGGCTTATTTACAGATTTCGTAGTATACAATAAATACAAACTTTTTCCTCAGATTACAGAATAAAAGGCAGATAGAGTGCGCGGAACACAGGAGTGAGGCCAAAAAAGCAATTGCAAAACACATTCCTGGTATTCGCTTTTGAATTTGTATTTTTGCTTTGTTTAACAAACTTTATTTCACGAAAAACACTAACTTTCTGTTTAATAAACTTTGTTTACACAAAGCAAATACAAATTCAAAAGCGGCTACCAGGTATGCGTTTTTCAATTTGTATTTGCTTTTTTGGCCTCACTCCCGTATTCCGCGCGCTCTATCTGCCTTTTGTTCTGTAATCTGAGACTTTTTCACTGTCTTTATTTTCTTTCATCAAAAACGCCTAGATTTCCAAACAGAAAATATTATTTCGTAGACAATTCTAATTGTTCTCACAATGCTTCAAATGAATAACGTCTGTAAAAGCACATGACATTACAATAGCTGGTCTATTGTATGAAGTAGCTCTTAATTTTAATCTACGGAGTCCATTGTTCTCATTAATTAACGAATGAAACAATACCGACGCTCATTTAGTGCACAGTCAAATATTATTGTAGTTTAATTACTTACTGAATCAGGTGGAGTGTCTGTGAGACTGACAGACTGTAGGTACTAGGTTTGGGGAAGGATTTGTGTAGAATACATTCTGCAGCTTTAGAAGTTTCTTTAGTTAGATAAATAAGACACCGTGGTCTTTTGTTCACGGTATTGGTGAGTAGAAATGGGCATGGCATATGTTTTTCGTGTGTATGTCAAAGAAATAATAATAATTTATTGAGAACCATCCAAAATACACAAATGACTTAACACAAATAAGAACTAAACATAAACTTTAACCCCCTTATTAATAAATAAGTTGTAATAATAATTGTACTGAAACAGATGGAGTGTCTATAAGACTGACAGACTGTAGGTACTAGGTTTGGGGAAGGATTTGTGTAGAATACGTTCTGCAGCTTTAGAAGTAAGTCAGTCTTGTAATAACCAGGTATTAAGATAGCCTCGTCCCTTTTTGTTTATATGACATTAGAAAGTGACGGATATATATTAATCCTTGGTTCAACTATACTTGACTTACACCTTATTTATTAATAAGACGGTAAGGGTATTACAAAAATGTTCCGATCAATAAACCAGCGAACTTTAAAAAAAAAATTTTTTTTTTATTAAGTTCTTGAATTTTATAGCACAAGCCTGTATTTTAGATATAAGCGTCTTCCTAAATGTGTTGTGAAAAAGCACACACAACAAACCGTTTCAAATGATTATGTTATAGTATCCAGTAACGTGGAAGATTTTAATTTTATTATTACCTAAAATTACTTAATTTTGAAGAGAAAAAAAAAATGTACTCTATAGATTACAGAGTTTGTTTTTCTTTTTTCAGTAGTTTTTGTTTTTTTTATACATGTCGTTGTTTTGGTCAGCGACGAGCGACTCAGGGTCGATAATACATGTGATACTGGTACTAAAAAAAATATTAAAAAAAACATTATTTTTTATTATAATAAAAATAAAAAAAATATTAATTGGAAAGTCATGTCATAAGCTAAATTGTAGACTTAATACTCAACGGCAATGCGCGGAAGTAAGGGGTGGGGCGACGGCGGCTTGCACCTAGCTCTAGTCTGTGCACGTGCCTAGTGAACGTACTTTGCGGTAAATTTTTTTCAAATTGAATAAGGTATTTCTCAACGCATTTACAGTATTTAATGGAAATAAGTCCATTTTTGAGAAATGTATTTTTTGTACTACCGCTCCTGGGTCGCTTGTCGACGACCAAAACAACACCCTGTATAATATTATTAATAGGTATAAAACTTAAAATTCTTTGCAACTTAACCGATGTCTACCGATGTGGTTCCCAAGCTGCAGTTTGTGTATTTATCATTTTTGGTATTTATTTTTAATTTATTATCATATGACATGCTGAGATTACGAACAAACGAGATTTTCCAAGGGAGTATAGCACTTCGCACCCTTCTTGAAGGGGTTCTTCAAGAAGAGTACGAAGAGATTTTGGCAGAGAGTCGGCAACGCGTCAAAAGGCAACTGTCATCGCTTACCATCAGGCGCTTGTTCACTACTCATAGTAAGAACCGAAAATGCAATTTTCTTAGGATAAGCGTCATTAAAAATATTTAGAATGTATTTAAAGCGATGTAATGAAGTCAGTTAAGTGTCGTAAAATGTTACCACCTCCAGCCCCTAAAGACTGCAGACGCTTCTAGATTAATCCTCCTTAAATGCGTTTTATGTTTTAACATAAAACTGCTGACTATAAAAAGGTGCGAAATGAAACATTACTGTCACCATAAACTAACAGAACAAGATAATTAAAAACGCCTATATTATCATGGGTTAGTAAAAAATGGCCGACACTGGTACGTGTAAAAACGGTTTACTTACTGTTTCTTAAAATGATTAATTTAACATTCCCCTTAAATCATAAAAAGCATTTATCTCGTATTTATGTATTATATTGTCACGTAAATAACGTCACTGTCATACAATGTGATTTTATTCCATAATTTGATTACTTTCAACCTTTGTACTTCAGTCGAATCTTCAATCTATTTTTTTTTCTTTTGCTATTAAAATACACATCTATGTTTCTGTTCACGAGATCACATTTTAATATTATTAACTAAAATATCAAGCTTTCATAAAGTTGTTTCATGGATAAAATAAATATTAATAAATATTTCCCGCAAATTGTAGTTTTAAACCACATCAGAGTTTCAAGAATTGCTGGAATAAAAACTGTTTGCATATGTTAGTAAACGCTTTTTGAGTATAAAAGTAATTTAGCACACATATGAATATGTAGTAATGGAGCTTTGCCTGCGGCTAGCTTGTTATTTTATATTTTTACAACTTTGGACTGTTATTTTAAATATTTTTACACGTTGTTTTCTGCCGTAACTATCTATCCCACCAAAAACATTTTTATGTAAAATGTTGCCGCCAAGACATATGGCTCGTACTGTCAAAAAGTTATCAGATCTCATGTCGAGCCAAGCTTATAACTCCACATACACTTACTCTACAAGCTCTAACTTCACAAACTCTACACCTTAGTCAAAATATGTGGCTTGGCCGTTTCGCTACCGTCACATGGGAGTAAGGTGAAAAATGTATTCACCGTTCATTACTTTTTTGTTATTCAATAGTTCTTGTAGTAGTGAAACGGCCAAGTCACATATTTTGACTACGGTGTGTAGAGTTTGTGAAGTTAGGGCTTGTAGAGTAAGTGCTTGTGGAGTTATAAGCTTGGCTCGACATGAGATCTGATAACTTTTTGACAGTACGAGCCATATGTCTTGGCGGCAACATTTTACATAAAAATGTTTTTGGTGGGATTTCACTTCCTTTTGTATGTTGCTTATGTTTTTTTTTTGATTGAAATTTCCAAGTTTTATAATTTTTTTGTTGTTTGTCTACTAATACAAGCTTACATACCAAATTTCAGCTTTCTAAGACTTCAGGAAGTACCCTATGAGTTTTGATGATCATCAGTGAGTCAGTGACGAAATCGGGGTTTTTTAGATATCAATAAAATCTAAAGTATAAGAGCTTTGTTATTGAAACTTAATATGTTTAATAAGTTCACTATTGACATCATATCCTGAGAATTTTGTTTATCTGGTATAATCAAAACCCAAGTTATAAGGGTTCAAAAAAACGACGAAGCGCTTCGAGAAAAGGTAGGTAGTGCCCTTTCGCTTCGCTTGGCTGTCTTGGCGGGGGGCACTCCCGTGCCCCCAGATACAAGTATCTATAAAAGTGGTTGAAATTTAGAGCTTATTCATACACTTGTAAAGATGCGACCTCTCCCATTTCAATTATTGCTTCTGGTCACAAACATATCCAATATTATTAAATTTTCAAATGTTCTAATTTTTAAATTTTCAAATTTTTATTTCTCATATGAAGAATATCCTATCCTATCTGACATTCATTCAATTCGATCAGTACTGAGATACACCAGAAGCCTTGTAGTAATATTTTTAAAGTGAAAATAAAACAAACTAAATAAGATTATATTGTATACCACTAATACATAATACATATAAAAGTGTCTAATGTGTGTGTCTATTGTGATATTGTTGTTGCTGTAATAGTGCAAAAGTGCACTGATAAACATTTACCAAACTAAACAGAACCCATTTGGGGTAAGTTCTTTGGTTTCACATCCCTGTATCCCAAATTATTGTCTCAGTACTAATATAAAAAAATGTATAACTCTTTCATACAAGTATTTTATATTATGTTCTATTTGTTTCAGTTCTTTATTTTTACACTATAAACTTTATGGAAGACGGTAATAATTTTCATTTTCTTCAACTGCATTATTTACTACTCTGAATGCTCCGGTCGTAGGCTAATAGTAGAGCTGTTAGCCAAGTCAACCGAAGCCACGTCGTGACAAACTTTCTTCACTTCTTCTCCATATAAACACTATGCTGAATCTCACACTCCGTACAAAAAAATCTCTTCACGTATTTAAATAATGATAGAACAAGAAACTGACTGATTCACAGATGCACGCACAGCTCAGACCGCATCAGGGTAGAAACCTGAAATTTTGCACACAGGCTGTTTGTATTTGTAGAGAAGGGTTATTCTACCCTGAGAGGGCAAAATAGGGGATAGCATGTGTTACCACGGGGCGAAAAGCTTAGTCATTAATAAATATCATTAGTTTCTGACACGGCATAAATGTACGCTCCATGATGCCTTCCGTTCTGAAACCCAGCAAGATTATTTTAAGTGGCTCTTTCTTTTCCATTAAACTGTTTATGTAATTGTAGTTCTATAATTTACTAGTGTCAGATACAGTGTCACTTTATCATCATCATCAGCCCATAATGTCCCACTGCTGAGCACGGCCTACTTTCACGATTAAGGTTGAAAGGGAATGGGCAGATACTCCACCACGTATGCTTTGCGGATTGGTGGAGGTAGGCTAGTGGTCAACCTACTGTTGGAGTTTTCAAGCCACCTTAGATGCTTCCAATTAGCTTCATCATATCAGCCTATAGATGTCCACTGCTGAAAATAGGCCTCCCCCATTGACTTCCACTTCGAACGGTTTTGGGCCGCTTGCATCCAGCGGTGTCCAGCGACTCTGACCAGGTCGTCGGTCCACCTGATGGGAGGGCGTCACGCTCGGCTCTTTCCAGTTAGCTTAATTATGACAATGAAGTGAACGGGACCAACGGCTTAATGTGCTTTCCGAAGAACAAAAGTTGAAATAGGTGGTCACCCGGATAGCGTCCACGCGCAGTACCTAGACCAGAAAAATAATTCAGTTTATCCAATGTTCTATTGGGCTTAAAAACTAGGTTGAATGTCACACAGTCCGCTTTCCATTTGCATTCTAAATGTCCGTGAATGTTTTTGTTTGCACAACCGGCAGATGTCGCTCGCGCTCGTGACACCTGTTACTAACATGACGTCACGGGGTGCCATATTTATTTTGGAAACTGCGGTTCATACCGAATTAACATTTGCAATCGCATGGCAAAAATATGTTTAACTAATATTAGGTCTTACTTTCTATTTGAGAGATGTTTCATATATATATTAATTGAGTATTTCAATCGTAATTTTTCTTTTCTTCTTTACTCAAGTAACTATGCAAAGATTGCAAAATGGTATTCTAACTATATCTAGTGCACCAATGCTGACATACAGGTACTAGAAATCAAAACAGTCAAGGAGGAGATAAGGCAATCTGCCTCCAACTACAGAGGTCGGCTCCAAAGCCACCCTAATGACCTGGCCAATGAGCTCACACAAATGGCATATCCAAGATTTGGAAGCACAGTGACACCATTGAAAAAGGCTTTCCCACTGGGGAAACCACCCTCAACTCATAGACTCAAGACAGATCGCAGAACAGCACAGAAAAAAATATGTCATTATGCCAGTGTTTGCATTTAAGAACTAGTTTTTTTAAAAAGACTGGTAATATTTTGGGAAGGAAGACTTTTGTCTATCAGCCATAAAAAAAAATTTCTTCATCCAACATCTAATACAATCTAAGTGCGTAATAATACGACGACTCCGTGACAGGCCTAAAATTGAGCCCCGTGGTTAAACAATACTTAATTCGACAACGATACTTGATTCCGCTGTTTATAAACTAAACTAGTTTAGTCTCATTGTATATCTCTCTCTAATTAAAACATCAGAAGAGGATACTACCTAATTAGTTCTATTAAATTTGTCCAATTATTTGTTTTCAATGTGAATTTACTCGCCATCAAAATTGGTCACAACAAAATATTCCGTATAATAGCTATATACTCAAAGCGTATAATGGTGTAATAATTTCTATCATTTTTCAATAATGTTTGTAAGAAAAAAATGTGATAAAGTGCGATTTGAAACTGAATCAGCACCCATTTTAAGCTTTTAACCCCTTATTTCAAAAGGTGGTTTAAGTCAAGTCTAGTAAAACTGAGGTTTTAAATATATCCGTCACTTTCTAATGTCATATAACAAAAGGGGCTATCTTCAAACCTTGGTTTGACAAGACTGTACTTAAACCTTCTCTTGTAATAAGGGGGCTTTAAACTTTCGCCTAAAACCTTTAACGTTAAGAGGAAACACTGGTGGTGTTTTTTCCATACAAACGTAATCCTCAGTTTCCTCTCTGGATAATGACACTAGAGCAATGATTATTTTACCATGCAATCTGTAGGTGCCACTGTATGTCCCTCGGTTTCGTTTTTCTCCATAAATTAATTATTATAAAAACTAAAAATCTTCTAAAATCACAAAAACTCATCATTTTTAACTTTTTTTTTTTTTTTTTTTTTATACTACTTAGGTAGCAAACAAGCATACGGCCCGCCTGATGGTAAGCTGTAAGTATTTTTAACTGCCCTTATCAGACGTCCAGAAAACAAATATGACGAATATAAATAATAAAAGGAAAACCGACCGACATAGCCAAAGCCCTTCTTATTACTATTCTTGAAAAATAATTAAAATCGATTCAGTATTGGAGGAGGAAACTGGGGATTACGAAATAGCGATTTCGTCAATTTTAAATAGGTATAATCGATCCAAGCTGCAGTTGTCTCTATCGCCTGTATTCGGGCAGGGTTGAGGGAGGAGAGGCTTGGACAAATACATATACAGTCAAAGAAGTGTCGCGTAGTAGTCGATAATATATTATCGATACCTGCTCTAGTGTTGTTCATCGATATCGATATAGTATTACGTCTTTGGTAACCTACATGTAAAGTATAGTGTGTGGATTAAAGAACAAGAAATGTGATCGTTCCAAGGTTATCATAATATCTAATATTTAGTAACCATTTTCAAAATAACAGGACAAAATATCTATTTTTAATTGACTTAAAAAAAGGAGATTATCAATTCGACACGTATGTATGTATTATTGGACTGCCAAACAATATTATATATTCAAATGATAATCTATTAGGACTTCCAAACAAATATACAACATTTTATAGGTGTATGTATGGTTGTAAGTATGTATATTTGTTAATGAAGAAGATATGATTTTGGAAATTCAAAATGCAGTAAAATAAAATGAATAAAAAAGTGTATTTTCTTGTTGAACGTTAGAACAGAATAGAGCGAAAGACTAACAATATTTTAAAGTCATTAATGATGGTAGGTACAAAATCATTATATTAGTTCGCCTAACAAAGGTTGCTGCAACTACACATACTTAGAACATTGCTATTAGAGACTCTAGTAGGCGTTATTACTTTTTAACATGCCCCCGGGCGTTGAAAGCTGGTCTTTCAACAAGAACCATCAGGAAGAGGGCAGATCTTGCTAAAGGCTCGACGAATAATCCCATTTGAAGTCTTGATATCGGCCACTCGGTTAACGCCGTCTGGTTCAGGAAACACCGCATCGATTCTCTATTTTAGAGGTGAGAGATAATACTCCTTCAGGACAAACAGGGAGTCCACCTTCAATGATGTGGAACTGGAGCGCCACTTGACTCGTTGTTGAAGAAGTTCAGAAATATACTTCTTGCTCCATCTCGTCTTCTCAATAAGCTGGAAGCGAGTTAATCGGGGTCGGGAACACTTCATAGTTGGGCGCTGGCAGTGAAGTAAGGGGTCGTCCAGATTGCAATGACCAGGCTTCAATGGCAACACATCTTAAAGGTCAGAGGATAGATGAGTGAGCGGATTTGAACAATACTTTAATCTGCATCAACACAATATTGAGTTCCTCGTATGTCAAATTACAATTGCCCAGTACTCTGTTTAAATTAAATAAGTCAACTTCACACCAGGTTCTCAAACACAACCGAAATAAGGAGAATAAGGAGGAGTGAAGATAAAACTCAGTGGCTACATCTTCGGACAGTGAATTGCAATTTGATTTTAAAAACTATATACAGATTTTGTTACCTATACGAAATTATTACTCGTTAAGTCACCTACCAGGTCAATATGAATAGCCTTAGTCGTGAAACATATGAAAATCGCCAATAAACTTTAACCAACCTACAACCTCTCCCTTGACGACTAGCAGACAATAAAGAACCTGCATAGTTTACCTGAATACGTTTATAAAAAGGTTACTGGGTGAGACACGTTGCTGTGGTAGGTTTCTCACGATAGGAGACATTAACATGCCTCGCATGCGATTACATAACACACACTGGTGATAACATTAATTTGGCTAAATTTTACCCACTGATAGGCCAGTAAGTTTTTCTAATGATAGCTAAGAGCGATTGAGGCCCTGCGTGCATAATTAAATTATAAGTTTGTAACGATATGAATGGACTGTATAATTAATTTTAATAGATTAATGATGCTACTTGTATTTTGTTTGTTGCTGAAATAAATAAGTATTTACATTTTGTGACCTGTTTTTTACAAATAGCAACAAACCGCAAAATATACTCACCACAGCGTTTAAGTTTTGAACCGTTGGAAAAACTATTGCAATTAGGCTTATTATCTGTGGACATATATATTGAAACTGCCGGTTTAATTGCAGGGAGTTTCTCCACAGTTCCTACCTTTGAAGGCCAAAGTGAAGTGTTTTGTTTGAACAAATCAGGACTTAACCACCATAAATCCGACGACTGAATAGCGTTTGCGTTAACGCCAAATGATATAAGATCAGCCGGGATTTTATCCGTTGGAACATACCTACAAATGCAATTTACAGTTTTTCCTAAAATGTCTGCTAAACGATTTCGTGGTGTTTTAAAAGGCAGATTAACATAACTACCATTTTTAATGTTTGAATAAAATGATTGACACATAATTGCTTCTCCTGTGAATAATACGATGACTTAGGGCTAATCTCATCGAGCTGCCAAAATCGAGTCAGTTGGATTTGAGTGTCATCGTTGAGAAGCTGATTGTTATCATAAACAATTGTGAAATTACATTTTGCTGAATGTGATGATGACGGTTCCGAGTCATGACCGCTGTTAATTGGGCCAGAGACTAACCAACCAAGTTTAGTCTCATAAAGAACGGGCTTGCCATCACCTAAACTAATCTTTTGAGATCCTAACAAGTCCCAGAAGATATCAGCACCAATGATTAAATCTACTGCAGACGGTTCGTAAAAGTTAGGATCGGCTAAACAAAGATCAGAAGGAATATTTAATTTTGAAAAGTTAACTTGTTTACAAGGCACATTCTCTGTAATAGAAGGCAACACAAAACATAATAATTTATTGGCATAATTCTCATTTAACGATTTCATTGACACATGTATCATTTTACCTATGCGTGACAATGAATTATTTATACCTAGAATAGATTTATCTACGCTGTGAAATGGTAAGTTTAATCGCTGATACATAGCCTCGGTTATTAGACATGAAGTACTGCCGCTGTCAAGAACTGCGCGAGCGATGATTTCTCGATTATTATAACCGTATAACTTAATTAATGCAGTTGACAACAATACTTCATGTCCAGTGTGTGCGGAAGCGGCGATGCAAGCGGACAGGGCGCGTCTCGGCTCTTCCACAGGTGCCGGCTTATCAGTGCAATCTCCATTTGAAGATGCCTGACTCGATGACGTTGTCCTTGACCTAATTTGTGCTACGTGAACGAGTGTATTATGCTTCCGCTTACATATTTTACAACCGGGCTTCTTACAATGATTAGCGTAGTGACCAGACCGCAAACAATTAAAACAAACTTTATAATTAGGTAATAATTGGTACCTTTCTTCGTTTGTGAGTCCTAAAAACTGTGAACATTCGGATAAATTGTGGTTGCCGTTACATTTATTACAGAGTTTTGATGAATAACTCTTAGTATTCTGTGCATTTGATTGTGATTGTGAAGAAGTGAATGATCCCACCATGGATTTGAGTTTATCATTTTTATTAGGCTGACTTGATTGGTGAGGACGTGATAGTTCTAGTGTTTCAAGTAAATCAGCACGACTTCGCATGAATGTTAAAAACTTGGTAAGTGTGATGCGTTCATCCTTCTCTAACCTACCTTTGAGCTCCTCCCACTCGCGGAATGTCTTAGCATCTAGCTTACGAGTTACCATATGCACTAGGAGTGTGTCCCAGTGAATTGTAGGTTCACCTAAGGACTCCAGTGCACGCAAATTTTTATTTAATTGGTCAATTACTCGCTTTAGACTATAAGAGGACTCTTTAGTGATTGAGTCGATGTTAAATAAAGCTGTAACATGATTTTGTATTAACAAACGTTTGTTATCGAAGCGCTCGCATAATAAGTCCCATGCAACCTTATAGTTTTTGGCAGAAAACTCGATAGACTGAACTACCACAGCAGCTGTCCCCTCCAGTGACGCCCTAAGGTAGTGAAATTTATTTATTTCATCTATATCGTCAACGGAGTGTATAAGGCTAGAAAAGGAATCATGAAATTCCAACCAATTATCATATGATCCACTAAACTTTGGCAATTTAATGGTAGGTAGCTTAACGAGTCGATGGTTATTACGAGACGAAGAATTACTATGAGTGGAATCTTTTTCACTCTCATTATCGTGTGATTTAGAATAGCGTGACAATATATCCTGAGCTTTAGATACAGTTTTATAATAAAGCGTTTCGAATTCACTTCTATCCGAAAGCTGAGGGCTCATGTCATCGACGAGGCATTCTATACGTAGTTGTGTCTCATCGTACTGCTCGTACACCGATTCCATTTTACTGATACGCAATTGCAATTCACATACCTCAGATGAACTTAATGTTTTTTCCAAACTACCAATATACGTTGAAAAAACAGTTAAACGACCCTTGTAACTGCCGCGTTTCTGCTTAAGCTCCTTTAATTCCTCCTTTTCGGTCATTATGAGAGACTTGTGTTCAGCAATGATATTATATAAACAATATGGATTACCCTGAAATGTTATACAATACTAATATTAACTATAAGTTAATTACTGTTAGGTACACAAATCTTGAAAAGAGATATTTAGAGTTTGAATTTACTGTAGAACGCTAACAATGCCAAATATAATTATAATAATTTAGTGATCAAATTGAAAGATATAAGAAAAAGCCTAGTTTAATAATTTAATGATAATCCTGATAGTAATTGATGTTAATAAATTATGTAACATACATAAATGAGTATTACTAATCAGTACCTAGTTAATAACTATAATTTTAAGTTTAAGTTATTATTCTTAACAATGTTACTATTAAGTTAACTAGAGGATTAGCACTTACTTAGCACTGAATAAAACCTATGCAAAACTAATAACGGTAAATCTGATGTAATTTAAAGGACGTAGTATGTAAATTAGTGTTAAATTAACAATATTTTAAACTAATTACAGTTGATTAAAAACCACGCCCTTATATAATGATTTTACCAACATAGGCATACTTTGAAATTGCTAAAATTATACAAAGTGAATTTGTGCTTGTACTAACCTTATTAATGATGGAAATACACTTATATACTACCTGATTAATAGAGTACTGGGTTCACTTAATTAAATTAACTGTGCATCATCCAATGTAATCCGAAAAATCCGTGACCTGATGATGTCCTCTATGTGACCTCTTTGCCCCTTCAGTTTTTGAATTTCCAACTGATGTAATTCTTCAATTTGGGTTATATATCCAAGGTGCTTCAATTAATAACCAATATGGCTCGATTGGACCAAATGTTAATGAAGAAGATATGATTTTGGAAATTCAAAATGCAGTAAAATAAAATGAATAAAAAAGTGTATTTTCTTGTTGAACGTTAGAACAGAATAGAGCGAAAGACTAACAATATTTTAAAGTCATTAATGATGGTAGGTACAAAATCATTATATTAGTTCGCCTAACAAAGGTTGCTGCAACTACACATACTTAGAACATTGCTATTAGAGACTCTAGTAGGCGTTATTACTTTTTAACAATATTTATCCACGCATTTCTCGGAAACTATTAATCGGATTGTGCCTATACTTTTTAGTTTCGTACCCGAAGGGTGCCAAACAAGACTCCGCTGTCCGTCCGTGCGTCTGTCTGTCAGTGGGCTGTATCTCATGAACGGTAATAGGTAGATAGCTGAAATTTTCAGAGAATATGTATTTCTATGACCGCTATAACAAAAAATAATAAAAATGAAAAAGAAAAATTAAAGGGGCCGCTCATACAAGAAACTTCTTTTTTTTGTCATAGCAACGATAAGTTATTTAATATTGTACGGATCCCTCTGTGTGTGAGTCTGACTCTCACTTGGCTGGTATATTTATTTAAAATCGACTTGTAATTTTTTTTTCTTACATTTACGAGGATTTGACCAAAGTTTTCAGATATTTTCCCTTTGACACAACCAACTCCCATAGCTCGTATCAATAAGCCAGCCCGACACCCTTATTATTCCATATCTTAAAAACTATTGAACTGATTTTGATGAAACTTCCTCACAAAATTTCAGGCTTCCAAACTAATATACAAAATTTCATAGGTGTATGTTTGTCCACGCATTTCTCTGAAACTATTAATCGGATTGTGACATTTTTTTTATTGGTTTACATTTACTTCAACTCAGTGAGAGTTTTATTAAAATCGGTTCAGTTGTTTTCAAGATATGGAATAAGTAATACGTGCGGCGGCTTGGCTTGAGCTTGGTCAAATTCTAAATAATACGAAATAAAAAAGTTGGTAATTGAAATAAAAAAGTAATTTAAAAAACTAAATCGACTTCCAAATACACTTAAAAGAATGAAATAACTCTAATCTAACGCTCATTAGAAGTCAGCGAAAGAGCACGACGTATTCCAGTAAAAATATTTCGCTGACTTTAAGACAGTGTCAGATTAGAGTTATTTTTAATATTTTGTGAAGAAGTTTCATCAAAATCGGTTCAGTTTTTTTCAAGATATGGAGTAATACGCGTGAAGGCCTGGCTTGATACGAGCTACGTTTTATTATGATTCTACAATATTATTTCAAGGGCTTGTTTTATACGTATAAATAAGCTCTTTCACTAGTAAAAAAAACTACTTCATAATACACAAAAAAATATGAAATAACTGTAAACTGAAAATATCTTAAAGTCACGAAAGAGCACGTCGTATATATTCAATTAAAAATATTATAGCTGACATCAAGACAGTGTCAGATTAGAGTTATTTTTTACTTTCGCACTGTTCCCTAAGTTGAAGTAAATAGAAGGCATTAAAAAAAGAATGTTCACAATTCGATAAATAGTTTCGAAGAAATGCGTGGACTGTGGACAAATATAAATCTATAAAATGTTGTATAGGTATTTGTTTGGAAGCCCTAATAGATTATCATTATGTGAATATAATGCAGTTCCAATAATATTACATACATAAATGTCGAATATATAATCTATTTTTTTATATCGACTCAAAATACAAATAAAATAACGTATGGTTAGGTATTTGTTCTAATTTCAAAATCCCTAATGTCACTTGGAACAACAGAACTGCAAGCGCTGAAAGGTATATCAACTTGCCAGTCGCCGGCCGAATCACAGAAATATAATATTACAAGTAAAGTAAAATCGAGGGGCGGGCGGTCGGTGGGAGCGGTGCGAGCTACGGCACGCACACTTGCACCATGCACAGTCTGTTCACTCACACATTGATTTCCGGGCCACAGCGCGACAGCAATAGATTTGTTAAATACCTATCTTTCAAATTTCTTGCAGCCATCCTTTCATCTTAACAATGCGTCAATCAATATCAGCTGTAACAAGTATGTGTAGACTCGCACGGTTACAGTTTGCATTGTTTTAGCAAACGTTGTGTGTAGTGCCCGCATGGACTGCATGTTAGCTGGGACGGTACTATGTTCTATGTGTCTCTATTTTACAGTAGAGTTGGGGCCCAAGCCTGTTATTGCAATTGTGTTCCAATGAACAATAACGGCCGAAATTAATATTCGATTGATTCTTAATTTAGAGATTGTGAATTGATATTTTGACACTATTTATACGAAACTATCTGTACCTCGCGATTTCACCCACGTTCCAGGGATATAAAGTAGCCCATGTCCTTCTCCATACTATAAGCTATCTGCATGCCAAATATAATCGCCATCGGTTCAGCGGTTTAGACGTGAAAGCGTAACAAACAAACTCATATTTGAATTTATAATATTAGCAAGGATGGAAATTGCAAAAGCTAACGATAATCATATGACTGCTGCCCGCATACGGAAAATTAAGCACCATGAAATAGTGAAAATGAACTTCCAAACAAATTATACAGCAATCGCAAACATTCGCTAAGTAGGTAATCTAAGAGATTTCCAAGGAATTTTCGAAGGAAAATCAAGGCATAAGGTAAGTTTTTCGTTCAAATATCCAAGAACAAATAAAATTGAAATTTCGAATTCTAATCTGATTTAAATATTCTTTTATATTTGACATTCCAATTTTAAAGAGTATTGCATTGCACCAAGCTTTTATGTGAGTTCAACGTTTTATGAATAAATTCGGATTGAGTTTTCAAACATGTGTCAAAATAAAATGTAATTTAAATCAAAATAACTAAGGAGGATTGATATCAACTTCGATGCAAATCACACTTAAAATAATTTTATACCCCTTTTTAACTCCGTTAGGCGATGAGTTTCAATAAAATATGAAACAAGTCTTCCATCAATTCTGTTAAAGAATGTTTATGCAAAATTTGAAGTAGATTGGACCAAGGAATCACGTTGTCCCATACAATCTTTGCCCTCTACGTCATACAAAGAACACACCCTCTAAGTTTCTACGATCAGCGATTTAGGTTGTGCGTTGATCCATCAGTAAGTCATTCAGGACAAAGCATTTTATATGCATAGATAATGTCAAATGGTATCAAAATTGACAGAATTGATAGTTTTGGTGAATTATTCCCGTTAGAGCACCAATACTTAGAACACCAATGGTCTTCCGTTTAGAGCACCGATCAAAGTTTTAGCTAGGTGCTCAAACGAGAACAAAAATCAATTCGAATTTATTTCTCTTAGAGCACCTACGATACGGTACGGTGCGGTAGCTTAGCTTATGCCCGGTTTCTATAAACAAAAACGAATCGTTTTGCTTACCAATGGTAGGTTTTTTTATTGCCAAACTGGGCATATAGATCATTTCGTAAGCTAATTTTACCTGTGATAGCTACTTCCATATGGGAGGGTCTGCTATGCAAAGCTTTGAGGTCTTTGCTTCATTATTAATAAAGATATAAAAGTCTTAATTTTAATAAATTTTAACCGATACCGGTCCGTAAATTATTGAAACCGGGCCTTAGTGGGGTGTTTAATAAAACAAATCGATAAAGCAACAGTTTTATTGTACCGAGCAAAAGGAAGTATTCCCGTTAGATCATCAACGCGAAGAGCATTTTTGAGAAAGGTACTTAGAGCATAACGTTTATTCGCTCAAAGAGCAGCTCGACTGGGGAAGTACCTCCACCAAGAATACTGCAGTTAAATAATTTTATGTCCTGTTTCTGCACGTGAGTAAGTCAGAGCTCATTGGGGACGGGAAAGAGGTCGGTTACGCGAGAGTGATGCCTCGTATGTTATAAGGGTTCATATGGCTTCGGTAACCGCTTACCACCAGGCGGGCAGTATACTTGTTGCTATTCGCGTTAGTACAAAATATACTTACTGGTTGATATTACAACGTTGGTAACAGAAAGCGTGATGAGTCTTGCTAACCAATTTTCCATGAAATGTTTTTGGTGGGTCAAGTTTTCTTTACAGTCTTAACAAAATAAAAAAAAAGTCATTTATTTAGTTTAGGCCCTGGTAAAGGCACTTACATTTTTATAGTTGAATTTAACACCACCGGTTCGAAATACACTTAAACTTTTTTTTAGGCCTGTGTTTGACCGCAATCTCACCATGGTAAGTGATGATGCGGCCGAAGGTGGTAAGCACACAAAGCCTAGAAGGAACTAGTTCTCAAGTGCAGCTATCGGAACACACCGAAAGGGGCTTGGCGACAGATTTTCAACTTGAGGGTAGGTAGCCAGCCAGGCGGGTACTACAAAGTACCCTACCACCGTGCTATGGTTTCCTCACGATGTTTTCCTTCACCGAAAGCTCAAGCTCATTGTAGGATTCGAACCAGGGACCTTCGTCTCGGTATCCGATGTCACTACCACTGAGCTATCATCGCCTTAATACTCCGAACTGAGAAGACTCCGGCAAGAAACTTGTAACGTTGCACTTGCAAGTTACATAAATAAATATAAGTATAGTTAGAAAACCTTTAATAAAACTTAATTACACTTAAATTAAAATAATATTTACAACTTATTATAAAACATAATTAAATATAACCTATTAAACTAATAAAACCTAAAAATCTAAATACTTAATAAATATTATTGTACGGAATCTACAAGTACGTATTAATTATGATGGTTCCCGCACCTACGCATCCCTAACAAATCTAACGGGTTTGCGAGCTGCGCCGGCGCGGCGGCCAACGCCCAGTCGTTCAGTTCGAGAATTCTCCACGGCCAGTGCGCTTTGAGACTTCACAGGTGACGGCTGCGTCACTTGCTTCGAATTTTGTATCTAGTTTAATATCACGTGGAATCCCGCTAGGGTAAGTTCCCATGTATTATCTATCTGATTCTCCATTGTAAGGTGTTCTAGCTTTCTATCTTTCCTATCCATGCTAGCGCTGCTTCCTTTTTATTGTTTGTCAGGGACACTGTAACCTAGATTCAAACCTACCTACACAGTTGCGCAGCAAACGCTTTAGCCTTTTTGTTTCTGGCCTTCCAGGATTTACGTCTACATTTACGTCTACATTTACGTCTACATTTACGTCTACATTTACGCCTACCTTGCATCTACCTATGCAGCTTGATAACTAGCTGTGGAACGCTGAGGGACCTACCTCCTGTACTGCCTGCCTGGACTACCTACTCCCGCTGACATCCTGGGAGCTGGACCAGACCGAAGCGAAAACTGAAGCTGCTACTTCTACCTTAGTTCAGGCCAGTGTTCCCCCTGTTAAAAACTGTACCCCCTGTGAAATCTGGACGTGAGGCGGCCACAGAATTTTAGGCAATTAAATGTTTCATTGGACTAATTTCCATTGTTTCATTTAATCGAACCCTACCTACCTATCTGTTGGCGTCCCCCTAAGGGACTTGCCACAAACTCAGCAGGGCTTTTTTTGTGGAACATCTTTTAAAATGACAGCTTTTGTCCCAAATACTTATACAATATATATTAATTATGCTTATTCATAAATTCAATTGTCACTTAGCAAATGCAGAGAGAAGCTACTACAACCATACATTCTTGTCTTCCACGTAATGAGCCACCATATAACCGATACGTGATATCTCTAAGTACATAGACACTTAACACACACACCCCCACACACAATCACACTTGCCTAAATTTTGAGTTTGGTTATATTGTTTAATTTACGTTAATTTATAATTGTAATATAATTTACACATGTTTAAGATTTTTTTTTTCTATAATACATTTAATTCACAAACATTTTAGCCATTAGCGGCATGACTTGCTCTATGTTTTTGTTTAATCTTCTAGTATTATTCTTTTTCTTTTATTTTTTAGACTTTCGTAGTATTGTCAAGTCGGAATATTAACATTTTATTTACACTATGTCATGGGAGAAGCCACTGGCTCCTGAAACACAGTTTTACTAGTTCGGGAGCCTATGGATTCAAAAATAAGCTGTAATGTTGTATGCCAATAAAGAAATTATTATTATGTCGTTTATTTATTTTACTATACATATTGAATACATTTTTAAATATTTTTATAAAAGTCATCAAATACAAAAAACATTTAAAAATATAAAAAATAGTGTTCCGCCGGTGTCGGGAGCAGGGTCCAAGCTACCGATGGTTAGGGCTGCAGAGACAGGAACCTCCTCACAATGCGAGCCGTATTGAGGAGTACTGCCTTCTGAATCAGGCTCTTGATCCAACCGCCTAACGAGAGCCTCGAGAGATGTTGGTCGAGGCTCTCGGCCATCAGGCCATTGGCCGTTACGACAATCGGCACAATGATAGCCGAGCTCACACTCCACATGTCGAGAACCTATTATTATTATTATTATAGAGATGCCTGCATATGCATCGCGTGAAATTACACGGAGTGCACTTAGTAGCAAACTACGACATCGTCGTGGAAATATGGATTCATACTGCGCTCAAAGTTCAATATAGTCTGTCGAGTCGTTGAGCTTCTTGTTTATACATCACTATTAGGGTTTCAGCTCCGATAATCTGCTTTTAACCTTTGCAAGATGGAGTAACTTAGAGTACTTTGTAGTTAGCTGTTTTGTCACTCTCAATATTAAATTGACAATCTGTCGCGAAGTAGCTACTGTCCTAAACATGAGCTACTTTCTGAAAATTATAATAAATAATAATAATAAATATCCTGGGACATTCTCCTCACACACGGTCATCTGATCCCAAACTAAGCAGAGCTTGTACTATGGAAACCAGATAACTGATATAATACATATACTACTTTTTGTTTGTAAATACATACTTAATATACATAATTACCTTTAAATTTCTTTCCTGTACCCAAAGGTTGCCTGGAAGAGATCGCTTAAGCGATAAGGCCGCCTACATTGTATAACTTCCCTAATGTGTAATACTTTTGTTATTTTTTAATATGTCAGTATATACAATAAAGAATATTTCATTCATTCATTCATAATTATACCCAGACTCAGGACATACATACATGTTCATGCACACAAATGCATGTCCTGTGTGGGAATCGAACCCACGACCTGCGGCGCGTAAGGTGAACCTTAACCAACTGCGCCAATTGGCCCGTTAAATTACATAAGTTACGGATAAAGATGAACGCTCACTTATCCGAGCCGAACGCATCGAACGAAACGAATTTAAGAATTTGTTTAGAAAATCTTATCCAGATTCGGACGACTCGAGGCGGGCGAGTGTGCGAGCTTTCATAAGATTTCATATACAGAATTCTAAAATTCGTTTCGTTCGATGCGTTCGGCGCGTTCGGCTCGGATAAGTGTGTACCTTTAGTCACATAACTGACACAAAATCTCCTAATCTGCATTCGGAAAATGTAGCATTTGGCGTCTGTTCCTATTTCCTTGTACCCTTTGGGTACCTTCTCGTACCCAAAGGATCCCAATGGGACTTCACGCGTAGTCAAGCTTATGAGGTGTGAAAGAGACAGTTATTGTTTTGCTTTTGCTACTGCTCATAAATATAGGATCTTTTTTTGCATTCGTCCATTAGAATATATTGACAGACTAGAAGCAATCCTAACTTAATATTATAAATGCAAAAGTGAGTTTGTTTATTTGTTTGTTATGCCTTCACGCCTTAACTACTCAACGGATCATCATGAAATTTGGAATGCAGATAGCCTATGGTATGGAGAACGACATAGGCTACATTTTATTCCGGGAATAGGGGAACCCCCAAAATTTATTGTTTTTTTTCTATTTTTGTAAATCTTAATGCGGTTCCCAGAATACATCTGCTTAATAAGTTTCAACATTATAGTTCTTATAGATTCGAAGTGACTGTGACATACGGACGGACAGACAGACAGACATGACGAATCCATAAGGGTTCCGTTTTTTGCCACTTGGCTACGGAACCCTAAAAAAACGACTTGTCTACTCTTTGTGAGAATATTTTTATGTAAGCAGCCGTTTATTTTAAATAAGATAAAATTTCAAAAATGTAGTAAAAAACCCAATAGTTTACACGCTATTAAGATTCCACGGACAAACTAAATGCTAGACGGTTAATTAAAAATATATCTCAAGTTAAAAATCACAAAGGCTTTTGGAATCTGATCACGTTGCTTACTTGAAACTTTTCGCGGTTTTAGGACTTCTGACTTTAATGAAACGACGCTTGGGGTCTTCGGAAGTTTGTAACCTTACTATTAAGCAGTGAGACTTGTTACTTTGAAATCTGATGAGATAAGGCTTTTATTACTGACTAGCTTTAAGCTCTATGGTTTAGCCCCTATTTTTCCTCTTTAGGGGTAGAATTTTGAAAAGTCTTCCTTGGACTTCCTTAAAATTTAAGACGAAATATTCTATAGACCAACAATTTGGTAAATAAATATACCTATAGGTACAACGTGAAACGGAAAGGGTCCGAAAAGATGAAGACTACATCGGTATAGACTCTCTGAAAAAAGATTACTCAAAAATTCATACCAAATTTTATTTTATCATAAATATAGGATCTTTTTTGCATTCGTCCATTAGAATATTCGAATCTTACAATGAGCTTGAGCTTTCGGTGAAGGAAAACATCGTGAGGAAACCATAGCACGGTGTTAGGGTACTTTGTAGTACCCGCCTGGCTGGCTACCACCCTCAAGTTGAAAATCTGTCGCCAAGTACCTTTCAGTGTGTTCCGATAGCTGCACTTGAGAGCCAGTTCCTTCTAGGCTTTGTGTGCTTACCACCTTCGGCCGCATCATCACTTACCATGGTGTGATTGCAGTCAAACGCAGGCCTATAAAAAGTAAAAAATAAAAAAAATAAACGCGCAACGACGTGAGGTGTCACCACTCAATGAGGGTCATTATCTTTTCACATCACTTGCTAATATTATTATAAAATTATCTCTTTCGCTATCTGTGCGCCTAGTATCGAAGAAGTCGTGTACTTTAATGAATATAACCTTTCTGTTACATTGTATATTGATTATAATAAGGCTGGATGATTTGGAAGGATTGTTTTTAAACTCCCCAAAATCGATATTAAATATCAGGCGGGCCGTATGCTTGTTTGCCGCCTTAGTGGTATAAAGAAAAAAAAAACTTAATTTTAAATTGCGATACCGGAACATCGCACAAATCAATCACATTCTGATGCCTCACCCATTCGATTCAATGTTCCAATCAATCCGCCATAATCGGTTTCATGTGAGATCGGAACGTAAATTAGCTATTATTGCATTTCTCCCCGTCCGCTGATCGGTACGTTCCATCTCGTTTCCCATAACGATTCATTTCATTCTATTCGATTTGAAATTTGACGGTGGCCTTTTGAAAATGCTTTCACAAGCACACGGAGGGTTCCGTACAATATTAACTAACTCAACTTTGCTATGAAACAAAAAACGCCAAAAAACGACGTTACTTGTATGGGCGCCCCCTTTAATTTTTAATTTTATTTCATTTTTATTATTTGTTGTTATAGCGGCAATAGAAATACATATTCTTTAAAAATTTCAGCTTTCTAGCTATTATCGTTCATGAGATACAGCCCACTGACAGACAGACGGACGGACGGACGGACGGACAGCGGAGTCTTACTAATAGGGTTCCGTTTGGCATCCTTCGGGACCCTAAAAAGAAACCTACAAATAAAAATGGCATCAAATTTCAATAAAAAACCTGCTCATGAAACTATGGAGATGTTTAATAGCCTTTTATAGTCTAAGTTTTCTTATTCCCAGTGTTCTTTCTCTTTAGATAGGGTGCATTTGTAATTTCTGCTAAGCTATGAATTTATGTCCACCAAATTTCATTATACCGACGACATTCTCCGACTTTTATAAGTGTCTATATATTCTTATATTTATGTGACATTCTCTCCTAGATAAACACCATACAACACAAAGTTGAATGGCCATTTTTATCCAATAACTTTTAGCTACTATCTTTGAAAAATGTACCCTGAATATACTAAATAAGGAGCAGTTTTGCGTAGCGTTTAAATGTAGCTATTCTTCAGCGACAAAGGTCAAGTTGAATTTGACGTGCAATAGGGTTGTCAGACCCTCAATTTGGCGTCTCGTTGCCAGAATTATTTATTTGCTTTTCGCTTGGGATTTTCAAAGATTAAGCGAGCGAAACATTTTAGTATCGTAAAATAAACAGCAATATTGTGATTGTTGCACATTTTTTAAAAGAGACCCCTCTAAATAGTTTAGGCATTTGTAACGTATATATCATATCAACCGGACTGATTTTCAATTTTATTTTATATAAAAAATATTAGAATATTGATATTTTTAGGTTAGCTTTTGGCACAGAATAAAGTACAAGTACAGAAGGCGCACTGTTTTGATGTCGACGAAAGCAACCTTTTTATTAGCCTAAGCCCTAAGCGTTCCCCTCGAAAGTCGTCAACTCGAGCCCAATCCAAATCGAACCTTGCTGTATACAAATGTTGTAAATGCATGATAGGCTAAGCGTTATGATTTCTGGCCCCTCTAAAGTCGTCGACTCGAGCGCAATCCAAACAGAACCATAAGAAATAGGACTTGAAATAAGACCACTCCGGAATGGCGCCCGGCATCTACTTGTAGCGAGCGTCAGTAATCGCAAAGTGAGCCATGCCTGCTTTTGGTTATATTAAGGTTGTCGCCCCTTGTAGTCTCTTACTACATACTGCATAGATATAGTACGGTATAAATTAATTTAAAGCAATCATACATAACAATTATGCAACATTTGTAACTGCGTTAGAAACTGAACCAACCCTTGGATTACTTTGTGAAAATTGAATGGCCCATCTGTATTTATCATTATTGATCTTTGCCAAATTGTCTTACGCAATAGAGCGCTGTTATTTCCGCATTAACTATGTCAAAGAGAAGAAATTATTCTCACAAGTTGTCGTATGGGGTAAATAAGCAAAGTTGAGAAATGATATTATGATGTTGGTTATATACAGGGTGTTGTTTTGGTCGGCGGCAAGCGACCCAGGAGCGGTAGTACAAAATATATATTCCCCAAAAATGGACTTAATTCCATTAAATACTGTAAATATGTTGAGAAATACCTTATTCAATTTAAAATAAAATTACTGCAAAGTATGGTTACTAGCCACGTGCACAGACTAGAGCTAGGCGCAAGCCGCCATCGCCCCACCTCTTTACTCCCTCTTAATCCCGTTGAGTATTATGTCTACACTTTAGCTTATTACATGATTTTCAAAATTTTTATTTTTTTATTTTTATTATTAAAAAAAATAAAGTATTTTTTTATATTTTTTTTAGCACCAGTATCATTTGTATTATTGACCCTGAGTCGCTCGTCGCTGACCAAAACAACAACCTGTATACTGTCAAACTTATTATTATTTGTCTACAACCTTATTGTCAAACATAATGGTGCGTCCACACTACGCGAGTACGAGCCGAGCCTATTCTATTCGCTGCTCGCGACACCAAGTGTGGACGAACATCGAGCCTACAACATGAGCGAATTTGAAATCTTTTGAAATCAATGCGTTATTTTAAACTTTTCAATATTACTAAGGTCATATTACACGTTTGCAATTCTTGGACACGAAAATTCGCTGCTGTCTCTCATTTTTTGTTTTATTTTTATTGCAAACACTAAGAAGATTTTATTACACATGTAAGAAATGTCTCTTTTACGAGACGTTGCATGTTACGGGGTTCTGCATATTCAAGTTGTGTACATCGCAGGGTTGGAGACCGTGAAAACATTACCGCTTTATGAGATTAATGGCTTCTTTGAACAACTATCTCAACCGAAAATTATTATATTAATCATGTATATTGACTAAATCTCACTAATATAACCAATTTGATAATTTGGAGGATTTAATGTTTTTTTTTTTTTTTTAAATGTGTTTTACTTCGGTCCCCGCCCTAGGCAAGCCTGTATCGCGGGAGACCATCTAGAATTAACAAAAACAGTTTAACAGTGTAGGTACAGAGCACAAGATATTTAGTTTTACATTTACATATTTTATGTGAGATGGCAGCAGTTAAAAACAATATATATATATTATATATATTGATTGAATGAAATGAAATAATTTATTCATTCAAATAGGCCTTTACAGGCACCTATGAATAGTCAAACTCTAATACTCGGTTCGGAAGGTTGCTTTTGCTGCGAAGAGCCGGCAATAAACTGATTGTGGCTCAGTCAAGGTTGAATGGATTTGGATATTTGGCACACATATAGGATATGTTCTGGATTACACATAGAGTACTTTTATCCCGGGAAAACAATAGTTGGCTCGGAAACACGAGTGAAACCGCGGGGCTTAACTGGTTGGCGCGGGTAAAAATATAACAATTACATTTGTTATAATAGGACGCGCGTCCCTCGCGAGAACAAACGGGTAAACTAGCAAATAATATTTTTCCTAAGAAACAAGAAAAAAAATCTTTCTTTCTAATTTTCGTAGAGGTTTGGCTACAAAGCTACGAAGTGCTACGATATAGAAATGAATTCTTTTTATTAGAAAAAATGCTCATGTTTTACATGACATGATATTGGTGACCCTTGCAAGACCTTATATTCTTATAGATTTTGCGACATATCTGATATTTGATGACAATTAGGTATATGTTTTCCACCATCACCGTCAGATGTGAAAACTGTTTTACAAAATACTTAAACCAACTTCAAAGTACACTAAATAACGACAATGGGATGAAACGGGAAGTGTACCCTTCCAAACAAACACAGAATTTCCAAATCGGTTAATAAATGACGGAGTTATGAGGTAACAAACATAAAAAAAAAACTACAACCGAATTTTCTCCTTTTTTGTAGCGCTACAATCATCATCATCATCAGCCTATAATGTCCCACTGCTGAGCACAGGCCTCCTTTCACAAAAGGAGGGTGAAAGGGAATGGGCAATACTCCACCACGCGTGCCCACTGCGGATCGGTGGAGGTAGGCTAGTGATCAACCTTCTGTTGGAATTTTTCAAGCTGCCTAGGAGGTATCCAACTAGCTTAACGACTATCACAATTAAGTGATAACCAACGGCTTTACGTGCCTTCCGAAGCACGGAAACGCTCGATTTGAAATACCACTAGGCGGTCACCCATCCAGGTACCGACCACGACGGTGGTAGCTTAACTTTGCCGATCGATTAAGAACGGCTAATCATGCTACACCACGAGCGCTTCTAGCGTTACAATAGTAGCATCAAACTGGATGCTATCAGTTGCCGCTCCGATAGTGAACGATTGGCCTACCCACTACGATAAATGGCTATAAATTTTCCTGTAATTTTAATAGACACAATATTAAAATTAATGATTGCATAAGTTGCACAAAGCCCCGTAAGTGTTGCGGAACGGAGCACTGTGTTATCAGCGAGGACCTCCGGCGGCGGAGTTAGCAACTAAACTGTGTTTGTATGGAAATTTATTATACTTGACTATAGCGCACTAGCAATGTAGGTATGTACCTATTTAAACTCGTAGTTAATATTGTTTCTGGAGTTGTGCTTTTGAGTATAGGTTTAGTTCTGAGACTACACTAAATATTGACAAATAAAACTTGATTCACGGGTTAGTATGTTCTCTTCCGATTCATATCATTGTTCACACAATTTTTCTTTATCTTCTTCAATCATCCAATTGCAAGAATTAATCTACATATTTGTCTAGTGTTTAGGAATTTCATTAATTTAAAAGCCGGTCAAGTGCGAGTCGGACTTGCACACGGAGGGTTCCGTAAAATAATAATATTAACTAAATCTAATTGACTATGAAATTAATAGTAGGCCCAACAATAAAAAGAGGTTTCTTGTATGGGGGGTTTTTATTTCATTTTTATTATTTGTTTAAAAAAAATAGTATTATAGCGGCAATAGAAATACATATTCTGTGAAAATTTCAAGTATCTACCTATTACGGTTCATGAGATACAGGCCACTGATAAACAGACGGACGGACGGATGGACAGCGGAGTCTTATGAATAGGGTCCCGTTTGGCACCCTTTGGGTAAGGAATCCTAAAAATGATATGCTCTCTACCAATAGTATCTAGGATATTTACATTCTCTTACATTTGAAGTGTCGTGCAGGTCTTAAACTCGTGGCCCCATATCTGGAAGGTCATGTACTGTGAACTCTTGATGACGTCACTTCGTTAAAGGAGTCGAGTTTGTTACGGATCATCCATAAATCATTAAGAAATTATGGACTACAAAGTGCGCGTAGTCCCAGCGGAAAAATGTCGTAATTCTTGATTTGTTTCGCAGATATTTACCCCCTTATTCATAATCGCTTATTAGCTAAATCAGTGTAATAGTTTGCCCCGTTTCACTCTTTCGATCACCAAATGTCACTTGTCAGATGAAGACTTCGGAATTTTAGCTAATCAACGTTTGATAACTTTATTATGAATAAGGGGGTTAGTGTATTTCGGCGTGTAAAATGTTTAAATTAATCCAAAACATTAGTTCGCAATCTAACAACCATTTCATTAAATATATATTAATAAAAAATAGAATAGAAAAGAAAAAGAAAGAAACAAAGAAAAAAAAATATTTTTGCGCGCCATTCGACGCAAACATTAAAAAGTATAATAAGAAACAAAAAGAAATACATACAAAGCTATAAACTATAACTATGGTAATACACAATAAGATGTTTTACATTAATAATATTATATTAAAATGACATAGGTACGTAGTACGTAAAGTTGTAGTGAACTTTAAAACCGCCTGGCTGGCTACCACCCTCAATTTGAAAATCTCTCGCCAAACACGGTGTGCTCCGGCAGCAGTTGCATTTATGATCAGTTTCCTTTGAGGATTTATGAGCTTACTGCACTGACCATAGTAAGAGTACTGTCCAAATAGGCCCGATTGTTCAATCGCTAGAGAAACCTGGCAAAATCTACGGAGGAATATCCCCCATAAGTCGTCCCAAAAACTGTTCTTATTTCAAATGATCGAATTGAAAGCATTTGTCTGGCCAATGAAAAATCAGCCCTAATAGTAAAAAATTATAGGTAATTCAAAAAAGTATTGTATGGAGGATCCCTTACTAGCTCCCTTGTTTTCTTTTACATCCAACCGTTTAGTTCTATACAGAAATGAGGAAAACTTGTGTCGCTTGAGGTCGTGATCAGATTGCTATCGAGGTGCTGTTGTGGGAAAAATCATTTCAGGGTATTTGCACGATAAAAATTGGAATTTTCTGGTTACTTTTCGGGTTTGCGAGTAGAAAGATAAGGTCAAGGTTATGATGGGACTATGATTTCACAAAGTGTTTTTATTTCAGCATAAGCGAAAGGTGGAAAAACATGGATTCTTTAGAAATGGAAAGGCGAAGATCACAAATAACCATGGTGCTTTTTAAAAATATTACGTGTGCAATAGTGCGTCTGCGCTACGCGAACCGAGCACGAGCCGAACTGCCCTTCGTTCGTCGCTCGCGATGTCAAGTGTGGACGTACAACGAGCCTACAATACGAGCGCGATGCGAATCCCTGTTCGTCAAAAGACTGACAATTGGTGGAGCGCAGTTGAGCGCGAGACGAACGCTCGTTCGACGCTTCCAAGTCCAGTCACGATTCGAATAGCGTAGACACACCATAAGGTTTTGAACTATCAAAAATTTTAAAATTGTCTGAATTACCCTTCCGAATGGCAGATAAAAAATTGATACCTTCGGATCTAGGTGGGATTGCAAAAAGGGCTATTTTTGTTGATAACATTCATTGCAGAAGGGTCATCGCTCACTATGTCAGCACCGCTCCATCGCAGCAACGGCCCGGCACCGCTTCAACTCAATCCAACCACTAGCTGCCAGCGCGCCGCCGCCTACGAGGTGGCTGCTCGCGGGCGGCGCGGCGCCGGTGAAATTGGTGGCGCGGCTTTGGCAAGATACCGCTTGCTGGCGTCACGCAGCAAGGGAGCGGGCCGCTCGCTGGAAGCGTGTGGTCAGCAGGACTACTGGCTTAGCGGCCAGCGCGCTTGCCGTGAGGCGTCAACTATTTTATCTAAACATTGTAAAATTTACTTTAACGCATACGATTTAAAGGCCTCACTTGCGTGTCAAGGTAAATGCCGAGGCGTAGCCGTGCTGTCATAGTGAGCAGTGACCCCAATAATCCCTAATATTGACGCAAAACGTAACACTGTACTTTAACATCGAGTGAAAAACAATGTATGATGTTATGCACGACATCATAAAATGTATCCATTCTTTAAATAGACGGTCTCTAACAAAAGTATTTCAAAAATGCCAATCACATGTCGGAATAAAGTTACCGTTGTTCCAATATTAATAGTGGAAACATTTCCGAAACTCAAGGAACTTAAGAAACTTT
This sequence comes from Polyploca ridens, assembly GCA_951394255.1. Classification (NCBI taxonomy): domain Eukaryota; kingdom Metazoa; phylum Arthropoda; class Insecta; order Lepidoptera; family Drepanidae; genus Polyploca; species Polyploca ridens. The sequence goes on from OX596252.1 coordinate 15,828,565, forward strand.
ATACAGACAGGCATTACAAATGTTCCTTACATAATTTATCACTCATACGCGAGAGGAACTGAACGAATGAACGAACCGAATGTAGAATTGAATTGTAAACTTTTGTATGTGGAATCCTTCGTTCGTTCTTTGTTCTACGAATATTTGAATTATGTAAGTTAACGGTTATGTGATTATATTAAGATGTTTTGACGAGTAGCATGCATGCAGGCTTCCTGTTGGCACCTACTTACATCAAAGCCGATTCTGAAATTACATTCGCCAATTTATGATGCCCTGGTAATTTCTGTTGATGAAAGACGTATTTTACTTAGCTTTGTGACATAATGCTCTTGTTTGCGTATAATCTAATATATTAGGATGTTGTTATTTATAAAATGTGTTGCTTTTAATATACGCTAAGGTAAAAAAATACTCCTTTTGGTTCTAGAAGACTTTTCGTATTGTTTTCATAATTTGCAACTTTTTTGGTTGACATAAAATCTAATTATCTTGGACAACTTTGATCCATGTTTTCTGTTGATATTGTTACTTTACATAAATATATTTTTAATTAAATTCTAGATTGACGTGCTATCTATTTCAGTTTTCCGCCCTCGTCGCACTATTGCTGCAAACTTTTTGCACTTTCACCTAATTTGTGAAAGGAGGCCTGTGCTCAGCTGTGTAATAATAAAGCTGTATTCATGTTTCTGCCTAAACCATCACAAAGCATCTTGTATTAGTTAAGCCGATTACGTTCTTTACATTACCAGTTAGATGGCGGCTTAGTTAGTGATGTCTACATTTGCATTTGCATTGTGATTTACTTAAGCAGTTTGCACCGACCTTTATTTGCATTGGGAACTGTGTCACAAGTTTGTGTCGGTAAAACGTGGTTGGAAATTATCGCTTATCTCGTAGGAATTTTTCAGGGCTTTTAGATCTATCGCTTAAAGTCCATGTCAATTTGAACTGGCTGAAAACCTCCGAATTCGATAAATTATTGAATTGTGTATTTGACGATTTTGATAATAAATCGAATTACTCGTAGGTAAATATAAGAAAGTAATAATGTTAGACCGTATAACATTAAGTCTGTGTATTTGTCTTCGTCTTGGTTGCAGGACCAATCAACCTCATCGCTGCCGCTGCGGAGATCTCGTCAACGAGCTCGGCCACCATGGGCTTTCGTGCTCTCTAAGTGCTGGTCGAATATCACGGCACTCGGCTATTAACGACATTATCCGCAGGGCTCTTGTTGTCGCTAACGTGCCTTCCGTACTGGAACCAGTCGGTATTGCGCGGGGCGATGGCAAGAGACCGGATGGTATGTCTTTGATCCCTTGGAGTGTCGGCAAGTCGCTGGTGTGGGATGCCACATGTGTCGATACACTCGCGCCATCTCACTTACCGGCGACTTGTAAAGCTGCAGGGGCAGCTGCGGCCAGTGCGGAAAATTCAAAATTCAAAAAATACGCATCTATTGGACCCAACTATATTTTTGTGCCTTTTGCGGTCGAGACCATGGGACCGTGGGGGTCCGAAGCTCGCCGTTTTGCTCGCACCTTGTCATCAAAATTGATCGAGACCTCCGGAGACCAGCGGGCGGGGAGCTTTTTCCGCCAACGCGTCAGCTTGGCTATCCAAAGAGGAAACGCTGCCAGCCTTCTGGGAACCCTGCCGTTAATCGGAAGCAGCGGCAGGCTTGAGGAAATTTTCTATATATAGATTGTATTTTGTACATATTTGTTGTAAATAAAGTAGATACAATTAGAAAGTAATACATACAACAGTTTTTAATTGTATCCCTTGTAGAAAAACACAAAAGCCTGTACAGTAGTACCCAACTGATATGGCTTACCGATGTACCTGCGCAGAAGATATTTTTTTGTACATTCACAAAGCGTGGGAAACCGCTATTGGTCGGCAGCTGCCGCCCAATAGCATTTCCCGCGCTTTGAAAATGTATCTTCTGGCGCAGGTACATCGGTAAGCCATATCAGTTGGGTACTACTGTAATTGGATGGTTGCTCTGAATTCACTCAGTAACGTTTCCCCGTAAAAGGGTTGGTTTCATTAATTTATGGTATTGCAAGGATAAATAATAAATCCATCTCTTAGCAGAAACAACTAGCGCACACTCGTAAAGGCACTGACGGTACACTGTAGATTGAACGAGCTGTTCATCAAAGTATGGGACACAAAGGTGAGCAGATTCTGCTGTAAGGTAGATGAAATACCAATACACCTCTTAGGCGATTGCTATCCATTTATGTCTATAGGACACACCAGTTATACCATGTAGGGCAGACTACATCCTGCAAGCCTTCAGTGCACTGCACCATCCGGCCACCCTCCTGCTTTAGTTTGCGACTTGAATTTAGTCGCACCAGTAATTCGAGTTAAGAGGACTCAAGCCGCCATAGTTTTCATACAAAAGCCCTGTACTTATGATGGCGTTGTTAAACATTTTTCGTTAAATATTTTAAACAAATCGGTATCTTGTGCACTATATCTAGCCGTGTATCAAGGCGAAAATAAAGAAAGTGTGAAACAAATTCAGTAAAAGCCTCCAAAAAACAGCGTTTTTGCACAAATTTTTCCTGAACTTTGGCCATCTCTAATGTAGCTATAAATTGTAAAAGTAAAGCAAACATTTAGATACCAGGCTTGCAAATGTATTAGAGATTCTAAATAACTAACTTTTTTTCACAAACTCGTAAGATTTTTTCACAGGAAGTATGGGCCTGGAACAAGTTTTATGATATGCGAAATCATGAATGATGACCTGGCGAAGCGGCCGCGAGTGATCAGCGGAATTTACCGATTGATAACCGACGGCTTTGATGCTGTCTCTCTTTTTTCGCAGTCATACATTACGTTGGATGAAACAACAAGCTTTTAGACTATGCTTGCGTTGAAGTTGCGCCGGCCACAGAGGGCCGCCTTAATATGTGCGGTTTTATTTCACACGTGCTATAAAATAGTATACGATACTTAAATCCATTATTGCTACTTCATACGCTACTTAAGTCACAAGCGTCGTAACATATTCTTGCTTTCAGTTCCAGCGATGTAAAAATATTTCGTTTTGGAAAAACTGCGCTCACATCAAGGATGTTAAAAAAATCGGATATATTCTCGCTAACAAATAAAATAAAACAAAAATAACAAAAAACTGTGTCGCTCAAGTCGGCCACCACGCTATACGTACAAGCCGGCACGCACACATTCACACATTAGTCGGGCGTGGGTAAACGGCTCTGTGTAAACGGCGACAGAGTCTCGATTCCCCCGGAATAGCCAACTAATGTGTGCGTGAGAGGTGGCCGATTCTCATAGACACAGTTTTTAGTTAGCGAGAATATGTTCGACGTAGTACACACGAGTAAATTTATTTTGGCACTGAGCTTATTTCTAACTTCATAGCGTATAAGAAATAATGAAATCCCACGACACGGACAAGTTGAGCATCATTAATATTAATGAATGTGTAAAGTTGGTTCAAACTTCGGCGTTATGCATTTAATAAGCACGATGAATCACAAGTTTTGTAGCGCAACTTGCGTCAAAATACAGCGGTAGATAGTCTCTCATTTAAATATGTCGCAAGTTATACATAATGTATGAAACAAGTGAAAAATATACAGTATTATTTAAATATAATGTAGGCAGCTGCGGCCAGTGCGGAAAATTCAAAATTCAAAAAATATGCATCGATTGGACCCAACTATATTTTTGTACCTTTTGCGGTCGAGACCATGGGACCGTGGGGGTCCGAAGCTCGCCGTTTTGCTCGCACCTTGTCATCAAAATTGATCGAGACCTCCGGAGACCAGCGGGCGGGGAGCTTTTTCCGCCAACGCGTCAGCTTGGCTATCCAAAGAGGAAACGCTGCCAGCCTTCTGGGAACCCTGCCGTTAATCGGAAGCAGCGGCAGGCTTGAGGAAATTTTCTATATATAGATTGTATTTTGTACATATTTGTTGTAAATAAAGATTTTATCATGTATTATTATTTTTATTAATAAATGACTTTGCTCCGAATTATCAATAGAATAGATACACATGGGTTTTATGCCACGTTATTAGGTAAAAAACTAATCAAAAACAGACCCGTTACATTTCTTGTAGCCCAATTCTTATACATATAGGTATTGCAGTTTTATGGACTGTATTATTGAAATAATTTCTGTTTTGATTTAATGTTGTATTTTAAATGGAAAATTGTGAATCAGTCAAAATGTGTGCAAATAAAAAAAAAGTATAAAGATAAAATATATCTGTACAAACTTGTAGGTATGTAAATTCGCTTATCACGGGAATCGATTCTCGAAGATTTTTTCCCCGTTTTTTGATGTTGTATTTTGCGATGTACACACCCCCCACACATACACACACACCCCGACCATCACCCCCACAAGAATTGTCATTACCCACTCTTGTTTTTGTTAAAATGTTCATAATAATTTGTATATACGCGAAAGCATTGATATACAATACGATATTACTGTAAAAAAAAAACAGTTTGTGAAACTAGATATTATACCATTTTAGGCCGTTTCATAATAGTCATTTGGTTAAATAAATATGCCGTTCTATAAAGAGAAACTGATTGATAACGATATTTATTTAGTGAAAAAGAGTTACCAGGCAATTGTGTATCTACCATATTATAAATTCAAACAGAAAATGATATGATAACCTTCTACAAAAAACAAATATGTTTCGTATCATACGAATAAAATGGGATCAGCGAAGCACTTTTTATGGGACCACTAGACGGTATATTGTATATTTTCTGTCCCAACTGGAGTGTCCTCCCGAATGGAAAGAAAACACAACTTCACATTATATTTTACGCGAACTTTTTGCGACATATTGTCGACAAAGCGAATTGAGAAATTGTTCTGAAACATGAACAAAATGCACGTTGTTCTAACTCAATAGGTAAAAGAAAATATTAAACAACAAGAAATGTAATTAAAATCTTATATTTCTGAGCTGTGTCCTATCCCTATGTAGGAGTTGAATTTTGAAAAACTCTTCTTTAGTGGATGCCTACATTGTGTGCAAAATCTCTTTGGAGTCTACACGCAGAGGTCACAAGTTTATGCTTATTTCTAGTATTAAAAGAGTGAACATCACATTTTTTTACAAAAAGATTAATATTCTGATGTACAAATAATATGTTTGCATAATATACTTCGATGCTACTGCGAGGATACTTATATGTTTAAACTTATCTCTGAGGGAAGCTCGAGAACTCATATTATAAATAGCTCGCAGTGTTTTTTTTTTGCAAAATGAAAATAATTTCTACATCAGTAACTTTATCAAAAAGCAAAATGCCATAAGACATAACACTATGAAAATAACTAAAAAATACTAATCAAGCTGTTTCTATGTCTGTTAGCTGTCAATTTTTTCTAACTGTATAAGCAGCTGAACTGAGCTTTCCCGGAAGACATGATATTTAATTGCCCCTTTGAAGTTTCGAATGCAAAGTAAGAATACTGTTGATTCAACAAGACCTAAAGCTTCATTATTTATCACTAGCAGTCCCGCGCGGTTTCACCTGCATTCCCGAGGGATCGTATGTTTTCCCGGGATAAAAGTATCCTATGTATCCAGAATATATTCTATCTGTGTGCCTTTCATCCAAATCCGTTCAGTAGCGTGAAAGAGTAACTAACATCCACACATGCAAACATTCGCGTTTATAAAGTTAAAACTGGCCAAGTGCGAGTCGGACTTGCACACGGAGGGTTCCGTACAATATTAACTAACTCTACTTAGCTAGAACAAAAAAAACGCTCAAAAAATATTTCTTGTATGGGCGCCCCCATTAATTTTTAATTTTATTTCATTTTTTGTTATAGCGGCAATAGAAATACACATTCTCTGAAAATTTCAGCTGTCTACCTATTACCGTTCATGAGATACAGCTCACTGACAGACAGACGGACGGATGGAAGGACGGACAGCGGATAGTAATAGGGTCCCGTTTGGCACCCTTTGGTTACGAAACTTGGAACCCTAAAAAAGGATTAAATTACAGCTTTCTTTTTTTCATTGCGCTGTGTAAAAATTGGTTTATTCTAAACTAGATTACACTGAAAAAAATGGACTACAAGTGACTACAAAATTTTATTTAAGGGTAGTATGTAGGCTAGATCGCGCGCGAAAACCAGCATTCATTTGTTACTTTGCAGTTGTGTTACAGGCACGCACACATGCATCAGATCCAAACATGACGTTGCGTCAAGTTAGGTACGTACCGCATAACGTGGTACCAGCCGATAAAATTCCAATATTATTGAGTAATATAATATTTAATTTTCTTTTTAAATATTATATTACTTTTCTAGTGGCTTATTTAAATAGGCACGACCAAAGTTTACATAATTATTAAACAGCATGGATTCACTACTTATAAGCAAAGGAAATTCAGTGCGATGCTTTATATTAGTACTTTGTGGGTACTTATGTTAACTTTTTTTGAAGAGGTAGGTACTAATCCATAGTAACTCTGTTTGTGTAAGAATTAATAAGTAGTAATAATAATAAATGGTAATAAGTTTAGTAATAAATAATAAGTTTAAATAATAAATAAATAAAATAAACATCCTGGGATATTCCTCACATACGGTCATCTGATCCCAAACTAAGCTGAGCTTGTACTATGGACATCTTTTTGTTTGTAAATATATAAATAACATAATGTACATAATTACACCCAGATTCAGGACATACAGACATGTTCATGCACACAAATGCATGTCCTGGGTGGGAATCAAACCCACGACCTGCAGCGCTATAAGTGGAATCATAATCAACTGCACCAACTGGCCCATTTGTTTTTGTTTGCTTACGCTTTCACGCCTAAACCACTGAAGCCATCGTATTGAGATTTGGCTATTTCAATTATTGCTTCTGGTCAAAAATACTATTTAGTACATATTATTCTAATTTTTAAATGTTTAAAATTTTCAAATGATCAAATTTTCGAATTCGAATTTTCAATATTTTTAATTCTCATAATTGAAGAATGTCCCATCAGACATTCATTCATTTCAATCAGTACTGAGACGCAACTTGTGTGGACATGTTTTTAAAGTGAAATAATATATCCTAGTAATACATTAATACAGTTCGTTTACCAGTGCATCAATAATATAAAGAATTATCATACTAGAACCCAGCTGGGTTCTTTATTTTTACGCAATAAACTTTATGGAAGACAGTCATCAGTTTCATCTTCTTCAACTGCTTTATCAACTATTTTGAATGCTCCGGTCGTAGGCTGATAGTAGAGCTGATAGCCAAGCCTACATCGCGTCGTGACAACTTATGGTATAGAGAAGGGTATAGGCTACTTTTATCAAGGGAACGCAGGTGAAACCACGGAGGACAGCTAGTATTATATAAAGAGGCATGTACGAGGCTTTGAAATTACTAATCCGATTCTGAACATTATTTCACTAATAAAATAAAATAAATATGCTTTATTTGTACACCATATAATAGAAAACGAAACATTATATAAGAAGAAGTGATACAAAACAAGCAGACAACCTTTGGGATATATGAGAATATGATAGGTGTAACAGATAAGAATACACTTTCATAACGTGAAAATAACAACTCTAGTAAAATAGAAAGGAAGGCAGGAAATGAGGAAGTTTATAGCGTGTGATAGTGTGAAATAACAAGAGATTTAAAAGAGTCTAACGTCGGGGCCCGTCTTATAGTCTGAGGGAGAGAGTTCCAGAGACGTACAGCTTGGATAGTAAAAGATTGGGAATAAGAGTAAGAAGTGAGAAGTGTGACTGGGAGTTTGGAGGTCAAGTTCCAGGGAACTATGAAGAAGATGATGATAAGAGGTGTAGTACTCGAAGCGTTCCATGAGATAGCGAGGGGTTTTAGGATTAAATAAATCAGTGTATAAGAGTAATAATATGTGTGTATTCGGGCGAAGGTGGATAGGAAGCCACTCGAGTTGTAATAGGAAGCTACATTATCCTCAAATGCTATAACAATATTTTAATTCACATTTGTTAGCCTACTTTTCATAACGGAACCGCAGGAAACCACGGGAGATAGCTAGTAGCCAATATAGCTTTCATTTACCGTGCCTAATTAAGCCAGTGCGAGGCCTGTAGCAAATGTAATCAAGGACCTTTGGTTCAGGTTGTCTACTTTAATGGTTTATCTGCGGATTTAGCTCTCAGATTAGAAGATATGGTTCACGAATTTATTACTCTTTTAAAAGATTTGGAAGCCTTTCTATATTACATTTATATTTGTCACGCAGCGTTATTTAAGTATGTCAAGAAATCGTTTTCAATGATTATTATAATATTGGCCATGCAGCGAAATATACGATAAATATACAATTTCAGCATAACAGTAACATCCCTAATTATTTTCCCATAATTATTAGTATATGCGAAAGCAGGCCATTCAACGTGAGCCGTAGCATTTATCCTGCTATGGCCAATTCAGTACTGCATATTTCATAATTAGCTAACGAGCATTTGTTAAATTCGGTATAGCGGCGATTGATAGGGAACCCATTATAAGAATACTAAAATTGAAAAGATTTGCAAAGGGGCTTATCAAGTTATGCTCAATAAAATAAAACCTACAAAGAATATATCTAGTAACAATGATAGCTTTATAGTAAAAGAATATATATAAGAACAGTGAATTGTTTACAAATGGCCGTATCCATCGATATCTATCGATAGCTAGTATATATATATACAGCGTTCCAAACATTCACTCTGTTCGAATGAACTGAACTGCGTTCCGTTCACCTTTAGGCGCCGATCCCATGGAAGAGTTCTAGAGTTCTGAGTTCCGAGTTCTGAGTTCCGCGTTCACTGTAATCTATGCGGCGCCTTTCATCATTGCACACAGAGAACTCGTCGGTCAAGAGAACTCGAGTTCTGTCGGAGTTCCATTATCTAAAGCTGGCAGTTGAGGTGACACGTCTGAGCTATCACTGTCTTATTTATTAAGTGACACAAGGTAGAAAGGCAATGGGCATTCTGGCCCATGAGCGGCCACTAATGAAACTTAAGTAAGGCCAATGAGACGAGATAAAGAATGTAAACAAACTTTTGCTTGCTGTATGTATATAATTACACCTTTTGGTACGGGATACTAATTACATTTAATGCAACTACCTTGCAATTTCATAATATCTCCAATTATTTCTTAAATCTTCAATAATCTATAATTTTTTTTTTTCTAAATACACCACAGTATTAAGCTTTCATATTTTTGTTAATATATTATTGCCTAATAGAAAACAGAAATTATTGCTGGCCGCCAAAGGGAAAAGCTCCATGCAAATTTGCCCATTTACCTTTAGAACTCTAGACTGCTCGCTCGCTGTGTGTAAAGTAGTGAACGCGGAACTCTAGAACTCTTTTCTGTGAGATGGGCGCGTACGGAGCAGCGTTAATAATACAAGAAATCGAATCAAACCTGAGTGTAAACCTGGACGTAAATAACAATTTAGTAGGCAAGTAAGTAAACTTATTTGTTGTTCAAGTGAATAAATAGGTAATAATATCGTAATATCACAATAGAAAAAATATTTCTTCATTTAAATGCCACGACTGCGGTGTAATTCTATAGGAACGACACGTTGAATAAACGCGTAGGCGCTATGAAATTCATGGGCGCTTAAGATATTTTAGTCGCGAGAAAACTATAATCTATAAGCATCTATCGTTTTTATAATTTGGTTAGACACAGCTTGATTTAGCACTGCAACAGTCAGTCCACTGCACACTCGCTTCGCACAGGCCCCCACCTTACCCCCGCTGTCGCTGTTCGGAACGCGAAATCTAATAAAATACTTATATTATTTCGATGGCCGTATCCTAACCTTCTTTTCAGCATCGACGATACATTATTAAGGTTTACCTTCAAGTAAAAATTCGCGCGATACAAAAACTTATTCATGATTTTATGAATAAGACTAGTCTATCTATAAGCAAGAAACAAAATAAGCAATCAATAGCTGAGAGGGAGAACAAGGAAAATATTTTGGCATACGGGACTTTTTCAAAAAGAATATGGGCGTATCAACATGTCATGAAATGAATACTGATGACCATAAAAAAAATGTTCATGGTGTATTTCAGATTTCATAACTCTAATAATGTAAAAAATAAAAATGCACTTATCATGTTCTTTTTGACAAGCGCATGTATACAGATATGTGGATGACGTCATTTCCGGTGTCAATAAAAAGCGACGTGGTGTCACCTTGGGACACTGGGGGGAACTGACTGCTTTCGCGATTGCGTCTTGTATATAAAGCTTCACTTGACATTTCATAGAAAAATGTATGGACAAATGGCGTCGCAAAATTGATGCTTATAAATAAATAAATTACATTATTTTTAAACAAAAAAATGAAAATGTGGCCCCACGGATCTGTTGTACGTATATTTGTGATTCGATGTTATACATAATTTTTACAAAATGGATTCTAAATTTGATGGTATCACTAAAGAGGCAAACCTCGATTTTTATGATTTTGGTAATATTTGTAATGTTTTTGCTAGTTATTGCAGCAAATTAAAAAAAAAGGGCCAACACGGATCTGTTAATTAGTATCTTGGTTTTATGTTTATGTTCATATATTACTATTTCTTTCATGTTTTCATTCATAAACCACTAAAATAGCGAACCCTGTTTATGACGTTTAGCTTACATACCGCCCTTAACAGTAACACAAAATTTCACGACCACTAACCTAAACAGAGTAACTTGCGAACTAAATTTACCAGTAACAAAACTAGTTTTTGTTCGTTACTAAATTATTTGATTAAATGTAACTAAATTTAGTTTCCCGACAACAAAACGTCAACTTACATAACTAGTTTTGTAGATCATTTTTTTCAGTGTGTTTACAGTAATACCGGGCTAATGCACCATTGTATAGACCAAAGATAAAGCTATGAAATCCAAGTGTCACTTCAGTGGCATGATTGTTTTCCCCAAAGTGATTGGTAAAGGGCAAGCCGGAAGGAGGGAAGATGGGATATCGTCAAACAAACATAATATCTTTGTTTATTCGGCCATCGGTATATGATGTCTTTTGAGTATAATGTTTGAGATGGTATATTTGTTTTAAAGAAGGGTCTTTTGTTATGTGTTATATTGCTACATTCAACGTGTTTCAAAATTGTATAAAAATCACTAACTTTAATTGCTATGTTACCTTGTAAAGACGAAAAAGGATGATAGTTAGTGAATTTTTGATTCTGCTATCTCCAACCCTAAAATACACTTTTTGGGTTCTATGGCCAAAGAGGCACCGTATCCTATTACTAAGCCTACGATATCCATTTGTCTGTCTGTCTGTCACAGGCACGGAACAAAAAAATAAGGAACTTAGTTTACATCATGCCAACCCGCGTAAACGCAGTAATGGAAGCACGAGGAGGCAATACAAAATATTAAAATTAAAGAAAATCGTAATGTTGTTTAAAAATGTCATGTTTCCTATTTTTGTTTTAAGGCGAGATCAGCAGTTTTTTTCTTAATAAATTTTTTAGTTAATAAAATGTAGTGACTCATAAATTTTCTTACTTTCATTGAAGGGGTAATATAATATAGGGACAATATACCCCTCAGGGTATATTGTCTATTAAACACAATTTATTTCATTATTTATTCTTAGTTTCCAAGATTTATAGGTGTCTTTAAGTGATCCGGATTCATTGCTCTCGAGTGAATAAGTCACATAGTGCAAACATTTTGAGTTTGCAAAGTAATCAGTAAAATTATTAATTTAAAAAACTTTTATCAAACAAACTCTTATTGCATTGTCATCCAAACTAAACGTGTAAAAATTTCAGCTCAATCGGTAAGGGATAACTGTTTTAAAATTCAGTTGCAAGATTATCCCATATCAAAAAGGCATGTCAAATAGAAATTTAAAAAAATATCCAAGCGTTTCTTGGTTACTGTACTTTTTCTTGACTGTACTTGCATTGTCTTCCAATATACTAATGTATACCAAATATAAAGTCAATCCGACCACTAGAAGTGGGTGAAATTCTACTTGTAAGATTTGACCGAACGTACATCCTGGGTCATTCCTCATACACGGTCATCTGATCCCAAACTAAGCAGAGCTTGTACTATGGAAACCAGATAACTGATATACCTATACATATACAACTTTTTGCAATAAATACATTGTAAGTTAATAAAAAGCTTGTAAAAAGGATATTGCGCACTCTTTATACGTAACCCTCAGTGCGCGAGTACTACTCACAATTGGTTTTATAATCATGAAGTTTGTACACCCAATTACAATTTACTTTCTTCAAAACCTTATAACTTCTCCCATAACTCACCCAGCGAATATGAAACAGGCCTTAATCAAGTTACCTATAATTATGGGCCCAACGAAAAGTATAAAATATATATCTGCAGGGATACATTAGTATTCATTGTAGGAGGATATTTCAGCTGGCCGGCCAGTCCCAGGGTACCCACTACATACGTTGCTAGGGCTATTTCACAGCTTGTACCCGTGGCTTGTACATTAATGTACTTCATAATGATACCTGACCGTCTTTATAATTAGCTGCGAGGGACCGACATGTTTTGTCTCGTCGCTATGGGAACATTATCCCCAGGTTTCAGACTTGTTTTTGTTCTAAATCCAGGTATTTTTATATAATGTGTACTGTTTGTCATAAAGGTTTTATGGGTAAATTTCGTACCTGTAATTTTATAAATATTTTGTAGTAGAATCTGAAACTCACGTTGGCGTTAAATATAAATTCTCTAACAAGAAACTAATCCAATTAAAAGAAAATTGTTGACAATAATTGGACAGTTTTACAAAAAACTTAAATCGACTTCAAAGTACACTAAGAAGTAATCAAATCCTGATCTGATGACAATGGGACCAAACGGGAAGTGTACCCTTTCAAATAAAAATCGATCGATTAATAAACGACGGAGTTATGAGGTAACAAACATAAAAAAAAACATACATCGAATTGAGAACCTCCTCTTTTTTTAAGTCGGTTAAAAAGTATTTTCCTTTCTTTACTTTTTTTATTTCCACTAAAACACGACGCACAAAATACAAATAGGTATGTACATAAAAAGGAATACAATAATAAAAACAAAATAGAAATAAGAAATAAAACTTTTCAAAATCCATTCAAAATCATGCTTTTTGATAAACAATTTTCTTTTCATTTCCAAGGCGCTCTTGTACCACCAAGATTTAGTTGCTAACCTGGGTTCAAATTATCATTATGTCTTCATAATGATATACATATTTAACCTCAGGTAAGCAAAGAACTCTAAATTAATTAAGATAACCCAGATTGACGCATACAGACGACACAGTCAGATTGTCCAAAAAATATTTAAAAAATCTAACCTTGCTGAGTTTCTTGCCGTTTCTTCTCAGTTGAAGGCCGAGTTCCGAACCGGTGGTAACTTCAGTAAATGTGACCTTCATAAGTGCCCTTCTGGGGCCTAAATTGAATAAATGGCTTTGACTTTGACTTTGACGCAAGTGGGCCTAAGTCCATAATAATACAAGTAAAAACATGAATAAAATCGACATATTACCAATTATTTTCGAAAGTCTAAGTAACAACCACCTTTTGTATGTAATTAAAATTTTATAAAACCACCAGGGCGTCATACCCTCATGGAGCTGGAGCGAACTCTCGCAAGTTGGCAAATAAAATTAGCTGCGACCGCGGATGAAGTTTTAATGAAAGGGGTACCATATATACTAGGAGGTGACGACAAAAATGGTAACGATAAGGTAAATGGGTGAACACTGGTTCATCGGATAGAGGATACCTCCCTGATGCCATATAAGTCGGTCTGCCTGCACCAAGTGGTTGCGTTGTCTAGATATGGCGGCTGAAAAACTGTTTATCTAGACCGAAAAAAAATGATAAGGTAAATGGCTGAGCTCGATGAATCATGGAAGTATTAGTGCATACTAGCTTAGTAATAAAAAAACTGACAACAATTTTGGTTGCGTTTCGTAGTTATAAGCGATCTACGTAACAGTTATCACTATGGATAATTTGAGTGTTTTACGGTTTTCTCGGAATTTGCGTTGTCAAAAATATGAAAATGATATCAGTGAGGGAAGGGGTCGCCCTCCCTTTATACCTCCCGCCGCCCCGCCAGCAGTGAGCGGTTATATTAATCTTTTTTTATAGTTTGAGTATTATATGAAATAAATGCTTAATTGTCTGGTAGGCATGAACCTATAGTGATGTTGTTGGCGGCAACACGCCAAAAATTATTTTCTATCTACCGTACGCAAAAAATAACTGCTGTTTGGAATTTTGAAATCAATATATTAGTTAGTTATTTAAGACATTAAAGTTAGTTGCAAAAATTGTATTCGGACCATTATATTTATGAATTTAGATTTTCATTGTAACGTGTCGATAGATTTACAATTATTATAGAATCAACAATTTACTTTAATTTATTGACTGGCGAAAGACTAATGGAAGTTTATCAACAGGCATTGTTCCAAATGTTCGATACATATCTTGCGCGTAATATGCTGATCCAATTCTACTTTTGAAGGTGGCATTGAAGAAGCATCGAAATTCATAAGACTTTTGTAAAATTTCTCATTTTCTTTATTAGGTTTGTTTTTTTTTAAAGCATCTTATGGCGATCTTCGTTGACTGAACTGACATAGTTTTGCAGCCATACATGTCGCAAACAATCAGATTGCCAAGGCCCGAGCAACCTTCGCGCATTTGCGCCCCTTATGGCAGTCTCGGAAGCTGACCCAGAGTTAAGCTCAAGATATTCGGGTCCAATGTGAAGTCTGTACTTCTTCTGTACGGGTGCGAAACATGGAAGGTAACCAAGGCCAACTCGCACTAGCTCCAGGTTTTTGTCAACCGATGCCTTCGCCAAATTCTCGTTATCCACTGGCCCGAGAAAATCTAGAACGTAGAGCTCCGAGAACGCTGCCACGAAACACCGATCGACCAATAGATCAAGCGTCGCAAATGGAACTGGATTGGCCACACTCTCCGAAGGGACCCCGACCATATACCCAAGCAGGCAATGGACTGGAATCCGCAGGGGAAACGAAAGCGTGGCCGTCCCAGAAACCTGGCGACGCACTGTGCTTGACGAAGCGAAGAAGATCGGTAAATCTTCAGAGTTTTCAGAGTTTCTGTGGCCGCCCTCTGCCCCATCTAGGGGACACAGGATCATAATCCATGTCACAAAACAAATTGTTCAATTCTTTCTCATGTTTTGTTTTTCAATGGCTCATCGTCATATAACTCTATTAGTGCATCTTGATAATCTTTGTTTTTAGCAAGAATATTATATAATATAAATATTAAGGTGTGCTTGGTATATTAGGCACTCTAAGTAGAATTTCTTCAACTGTGTATCTGGTAATCAATTATGTGTATCTGGTACTGCGTTTTTCTTAGTAAATTTATGAAATTAAGTGGACGTACTTTTAACTGCTGTAAACTTTTTATAACATGATAAATGATAACTACAATGACAATCTGATGGTGCAAGCGTCCATAGGCTACGGTAACTGGTTACCATCAGGCGGGCCGTATGCTTGCTTGCCACCTTAGTGGTATAAAAAAAAATCTAAGTTATTTGGTAATTATATGTTTGCGTACTTCAGATACGATTACCTCGAATATTTAACACTTTTTTTAATGCGCTCGTGGTATTGCATGATTAGCCGTTCTTAATCGATCGGCTCGATCGGTACCTAGATGGGCCTAGTGGTATTTCAAATCGAGCGTTTCTGTGTTTCGGAAGGCACGTCAAGCCGTTGGTCCCGGTTATCACATAATTATGATAGTCGTTAAGCTAGTTCGATGCCTTCTAGGCGGCTTGAAAAATTCCACCAGTAGGTTGACCACTAGCCTACTTCCACCAGTTCGCAGTGGAGCATGTGTGGTGAAGTATTGCCCAGTCCCTTTTACCCTCATTTGTGAATGGAGGGTCAGCAGTGGGATAGGCTGATGATGATGATGATGATTTTTTAAAGAGTTCTCATTAAATAACACAACTTTTTCATTTTTACACTATTTTCACTAATCTGGTACATTAATTCTGACATATTTATAATAAAACACTTTTGTCAACTCGTGAACAGCGCGAGCAAGCGTTGCCTGAACTTGCCTGTAGGCTCGTGCAGGTAACTAGTGCAAAATATCTTTCACAACAATGTTATAATCTTATACTATGTTTGTTGACTCGTGAATGCCACTCAGTGCAGGCGGGGAAGCGGGGGATATAAAGGGAGGGGGGTGGCACTAATAACATTTTCATATTTTTGACAATGTAAATTCCGCGAAACCGTAAAACACTAAAATTATCCATGTTGATAATTATTACGTATATCGCTTATAACTACGAAACGCAACCAAAATTTTTGTCAGTTTTTTTATTACTAAGCTAGTATGCACTAATACTTCCATGATTCATTGAGCTCAGCCATTTACCTTATCATTTTTTTTCGGTCACGATAAACAGTTTTTCAGCCGCCATATCTAGATAACGCAACCGAATATTTGGTCAGTTTTTTTTATAATAACATCAGTACAACTACTACTTACTTTCTACGTCGAGCTCAGCCATTTACCTTATCGTTTTTTTTTGGTCACGATAAACAGTTTTTCAGGCGCCATATCTAGATAACGCAACCAATTGGCGCAGGCAGACCGACTTATTTGGCATCAGAGAGGTATCCTCTATCCGATGAACCCGATTTCATCCATTTACCTTATCGTTACCATTTCTGTCGTGCCCTCCTAGTCTAATACCAACGCATACCTCTACGCAAGTCGCTTATTGGGTTATCAGTTTTGTTATGGAGATAATCTTAAGTAAAATTGTTTGTTTTGCTTTGTTAGGGAGATCTTTTGTGTCTTTGTTATGTACAATTTCTTGGAACTAGTATTTAGCTTTCATGCTATTTAATTTTATGTTTATAGCTGTTTTAATGAGCTATTTTAAAGCTAAACCATTTTTATCAGAAGTATTGGAACATACGTCCTTCCTAGCGAAATTTTCTAGATTGTCGAAGAGTGTATTCAGAGAACAGTTTAAAAAAAAATAAAAATATATATTTATACACCGTGAATTTTTATTCGTCTTAGAAACGCAGCCCAATTAATGTACTCAATGAAAAGGAACTAATAATTTATCAACAATTTTTTTTTGATCCTTTGTATAATTAAAAACAAATTAAAAATTCATTAGAATAATAAAAAAACTCGGGTTAATAATTAAAGTTTACGTATAAATTGGTAGAAAATACCAACCCAGAGCACGAGTCGAGTACACTGCGCTCGTAACAGGGTGTTATATTAAATATCTGTTCGTTAGGTATAATTATGTGGGCTGCGTTTCTAAGACGAATAAAAAGTCACAGTGTATACTTTAATAACATTTGGATTTTTATTGTATACTAACAAATATGGACATTATTAAATAAAATAAATAAATAAAATAAAAAAGAGTAAAATGTTGAGTCGGTCAATTTTTTTTCTCATATCATTCAAAATCCAAATTCCACAAGAAACATACAAAATATGTTCAAGGAAACACAATTCTAAGTTAAATATTATTTCCACATTCGTCTTTTATCTCATATCTGACATATCATCTTGACTTGCTAAAAGAAAAATACATTTATTACACAGTTAACAAATAAATGTAGCTTTTGTTTTCACAGGACCAAGGTTGATATTACAACGTAGTAGTATTTCTATATCAAGGTATTAAGTATGTTTTGGGATGTCAGAATGGTAAGCACCTAAACAACGAAAGGGAAGCTTTTACAGAATTTAGTAGTGACGATACCCCAGGGATTGTATCCTGCTTTGCGAAAATGGTCACTGAATAAAAAACAAATACTTATTTTAACTTAGCAGATGTCCCTTTGGAATATACTACATACTTTAGTCCAATAATAATAACTATTACAGTAGTACCCAATTAATATGGCTTACCGATGTACCTGCGAAGAAGATACATTTTCAAAGCGCGGAAACGCTATTGGTCGGCAGCTGCCGCCATGTTAGCGCGCGCCGTGCGGACGGGCGTGACTTGCGAGTGAGACGGAACTAACAGCTGCCGTGTATTATGAACCTTATATAAGGTTCATAATACACGGCATATATATAAGGATCTAAGGTTGATTGTAAGTTTTAAGCATTCTTTCGTTAATCTTCGAGGCCATACTTTCTTTTCTGTGCGAACGAAGATTCACGACGCGCCATATTAGTTGGGTAATACTGTGCTACCTAAAGCACAGACATAAGCGAGAGTATGAAAACCAAGCGTGTACATTTTTTGTACCTACCATAATGTCACAAGATTGATTTAGTTAGGTTGGCATTAGATTTTGAACGTGAAAATGAAGCTATCCTATACATATCCCTCGCTACACATCTCTGGAGGACATGCAGCCTTATGCGAGTACCCTATCCGAGCGAAACAGTTTCATAAGAAGAACATTGTGCCCCAAATTTTGCACAGATTTTGACACGCGAAGTACATACACTTGCGGCATCTATTTAGATGTATATCTGTGACCTAAAGACATAATCACATACACATACAAGTATGTGCGGACAGGCAGATTCTCCGGTAGAATTAGTACCTAGGTAATTAAATTGGTTAGCTTGTTTTAAGTGTCAGGGGTGTGCTATCGTAGAAGAATATTGTGAATGAAACACAATAATTTTACAAGCTTTTATTCAACTTGCAATGTATGTATGTATGTTTGTTCGGGTGGAATCTTGCAAGTCGAATTTCACCCACTTCCAGTGGTCGGATTGACTTGATATTTAGTGTACATTAGTATATTGGATGACAATGCAAGTACAGTCAACAAAAAGTACAGTCCCCAAAAAAAGCATGTATTAAAAATGATTTTTTTAACAAATACTTATTCTTGCATTTTTTTATACGACGAAGTCAGTAAACAAGCTTACGGCGTGCCTGATGGTAAGCGGTTACCGTAGCCATTTATACGCTTGTAATACACGGTAGCATCACTCATGCGTTACCGACCTTTCCCCCTCCCCAACGAGCTCTGGCAACCTTACTCACATGCAGTCACACAACACAAAGTTATTTGGCTGAAGTATTATGTGAGGTCCCCAGCCAAGCTGCTGTTTGAGCGAATAACACAATGCTCTACCGATCTTAAAATTGATATTACATTTTACACTTTCAATGTACCTTTGCATTTTTCACTTCTTTAGTTAAACATTAGGATACATTTTTATTTTGTACACATAACTTTAGTGCTGCTTTTATAATGATTAATAATTAACGATTATGTTCGCTTCGCAGGCTATCATCATCATCAGCCTATAATGTCCCACTGCTGAGCACAGGCCTCCTTTCACAAATGAGGGTGAAAGGGAATGGGCAATACTCCACCACGCATGCCCACTGCGGATTGGTGGAGGTAGGCTAGTGGTCAACCTACTGTTGGAATTTTTCAAGCCACCTAGGAGGCATCCAACTAGCTTAACGACTATCACAATTAAGTGATAACCGGGACCAACGGCTTTACGAGCCTTTCGAAGCACGGAAACGCTCGATTTGAAATACCACTAGGCGGTCACCCATCCAGGTACCGACCACGACGGTGGTAGCTTAACTTTGCCGATCGATTAAGAACGGCTAATCATGCTACACCACGAGCGCTTCTGGCAGGCTATAGTTATATATATTTTGTAAATCGTAATACTTCTAACTTTTATACTACTTAGGTAGCAAACAAGCATACGGCCCGCCTGGTGGTAAGCGGCTACCGCAGCCTATGGACACTTGCAACACCAGGGGTTTTACTCACGCGTACTTCTAAGTACACATTTAAAAAAATAAAGACTTACTGAGTTTCTTGCTGGAGTCTTCTTAGTTCAAGTTGTATTTGGAACCGGTGTAGTCATTTTGTTAACGTTCATAAGTGCCTTATCAGGGCCTAAATTGAATAAATACTTTTTGGATTTGATAGTTCCGTTAAAACTGCTAAAGCTATGTCACAGAATAGATAATAATAGATACTGACATAGCTATGTGTTGGTTACGAGGGTCTATGATGTGATAAAGTAGTGATAGACATCACACAACGTCGGATCTGCGGTAATCGAGTCAACTCATTAACTATTCTATTTACTCTGACCACTGTGACTCCGGACTTGCTATGAATTAGCTACTGTAATATTAGTGCAGTAAACTTAATTATACTTCGATTACGTTTGCGTATGGATGGATTAACGTCGATAAAGCAATGATTCAATGGCTTCTACTGATATGATAGAGCTTGTAGCTGTATTGCAAGAAAGGAAACGTTATGTTTGATAGTAGGTGAGTATCAAGTGTGTTCCGACAGCTGCACTTTGTGTGGTTACCACCTTCAGCCATGGTGAGATTGCGGTCAAACATAGGCCTATGCTTAAAAAAAAATGTTTTAGTAAATCATTAATGCAGTACTGATAGAAAATTTTGTTTTTTTTTATGTATTTTTTGAATGCACATATTTTTTAGTTCGAATATCCTACTAATATAATCATAGAAATAAAATAACTAAGTATAGAACGCGAGTATCGCACAGTTTCACCCAGTACCAGCGTAGGCAGATGAGCTATATATATTTATATTGATGAATATGTGACAATAGGGACGTAACTGCGCTGTGCTCCGAATTATCGATAGCCGCATAATTCATTGTAGTATGTATAGGTATGTATGTTGCTTACCTATTTAGTAAGTTCTGGCAAATATACAAACCGCATGTAAGCATACAATTAATATTAAAATTATAACGTAAAATATACAATTGGTAAATTTATTAGGTGCCTACGCATTTCGAATGACCCTGGATGCAAACATAAAAATACGAATTTTTGCTAATTTTGAGGTAACTTAGTACCAGTTTCACTGCTTCCTGATAACGTATCCAGCAGGGTTACATGCGCATGATGCGCGCCTTGAGATAATTTTCTTACCATATTATGTCGTGCGCGGTGAAGTTCAGTTTGAAAAAGCGCGGCATTTATTCATGTGATTTATACTATAGGTACACGAGATGATTCGATGACAAAATTATCTCACGGCTCGCATGTTAGCTTTTCAGAACTAAACTGACAGATGATGATGATGATGAGATGATGGATGATATTTCTGGCACATAAGTTCTAGATATGCTAATTGATAGGCCTCTAATCTCGTAAATTACTGAATGTAGATAGAATAATGAAATAGAACCATATCTGGTCAAAATGCATCTGAAGACGATTCCAACAAGTCCAAACACGGCTAACATACGTTATTCCGTTACGGATTACCAGTGCCTACTTTCCGGATCCATCATCAGATCAGCTTAATGGTCCCAAATTAATGTATTGTCATCAGTACTTGATAAGCGTGCAAAATTTCAGTTTAATCTGACGTTTAGAAGTCGATGAAAATTACGTTTGAAGATTACATTATATGCATACATATACCGGGTGATTATGAATTACTTGGCTATTTTTTTTCCCTCGGATCAGAATCACTAATAGAACACATCCGTGCAAAAAAAAGAACCTTTTTTTTTTCATAATTTTGTCGTAAGAATATCCTAAATACTCCACGTTGCTGGATAACGTTAACAAGTAGATGACCTTGAACTTCAGCTGGTAGACGTCACCGGAACATTGAAATATGCTGCGGAAATACGTGAATTCTTTCGTAACGCGCACTAGGTGGAAATTGTGTTTAATACCTACTAAAATTTCACCATATTATTTTTCCATTTTCCATTCACAAAATTAAGTAATATCAGGAATAAACTCTTCATAATGTTGTTTACATTTCGAGTATTTTGATTAATAAAAACTGTCATTGAATCGAATCTGTCATTCACTAAAATCTTCTAAAATAAATTCTATTTTTCATTTTCACTAAGGAGGAAACTTATCTTTCCTTAATTATTAACAATACATTAGGCAGCCCGCACGCATCATACAATCGCCGGCCGACTGTATGTCGAAAAGAGAAGAAAACTTGAATGTCAGCTTTGTAAGCAGAAAACAGGATAGCTTTTTAAAACGTTTGACTTGGTTAATAACCCTTAAACGAACCTATCCTAGAAATAAACTCTAAAATTGCCTATTTCGCTAAAAATGTCTGATGTCAGTCGGTGGATTCAATTTTATAAGAGAATAAATTCTTTCGATTTGAGAGATTCAAATGTTCTTCGCATTTGAATTCCTTGCTACCAAAGCACATGTCCTAAAAAACCACCCTAAAGGCCTCAAATCGAACAGAGAGATATTCAAATGTTCTTGTCATTTGAATTCCTTACTACCAAAGCACTCGTTTTACAAAGCCGCTCTAAAGGCCTCAAGTCAGACTGAGAGACATTCAAATGTTCTTCTCATTTGAATTCTTTACTGACAAAGCACTCGTCTTACAAAGCCGCTCTAAAGGCCTCAAATCGGAATGACAATTGGACTACCGATTGTTTGACGTGTGGAAGCGTCCTTATACGAAACCTCTCTTCCCTTTTCTTTTAATTTCATACAAAGAATACAAAAAAAATTGCTACGGCGTGTTTAGGTGTGCGTTCAGCTTAATACTTCATGTACACCTATTTGAAATAATTTCTGATTATGAAAAAAAAAAAAATTGAGTTGCGCACGCAGGTATTCCCTGGTTACTGGTTGCTAGGGCAACGTTTTAGAAGACCAACAGTCGTTTCTGGGTGATACAAAATATTTTTAAATTTAATTGAATAATTATGGAACTCTCTGGAGTACACTATCAGTTTGATCAATGGAGGGCTTCTGCCTCACACACGATGCCGCGCAGCGCCAGCCACCTCACACAACTGTGCGCTCTGTGGTTGCAGCTCACTGGAAGTGTGTTATTTAAAACCAAATAATAAGTTATCAATAAACTGCAATATTCAGTTCAATGTGATTTTAAATTAGCCTTAAGTTGGCCCTAAAGTTTTAAAGTGTTACAACGATGCATAATGTTAGAATTGTGATACGATGAGTATGTTTGTAATTGAGATAATAAAAAAAGTGAGTTACTGTATTTTTGTGGCTTCATTTTATAAATTTTAAACGGGTAAGAATACCGAGAGTGATGTATAGGATATTTAATTTGGATGGTGTTCGTGTTTTCGTAAACATAGGCAGTATCTATCATTCTCGGTTGTTGACAGCTATTGGCGTGCGGTACGACCAACGATTTCGGTAATTTTAAGAAAACTTTGGATCGTCATAACTTTATTTTTTTCTATAAAAATAATATCTAAAAATAAAACATGATTTTTTTATTTTTTATTAATGAGAGTCTCCTTAAAAATAGCTAAGTAATTCGAAATCACCCTGTATACGTACATATATACATTAGGGTGGAGCGAAAATTTTTTTTTCGGTTTTGCGTTTTCTAATAGTGAAAAATTGGTGCCTTTTAGACTCAAATTAAACTATGCAAAATATTATTTGATTTGATTTAGAGTAATAGCCTCAGCAACGACATTGAATTTTTGAAAAAAGTTGTTTTGTAGACTTCATTTTGATGACATGTAAATGTATGAAATTTTAATAAATAGAACTATTTTATTCCCAGAAATTATTGCAAATATAGTTTATATTCAATAAAAAATAAAAATAATGCATAATATTATGTTTATAATTAAAATTATAAATAATTTATTTATGACGTTGGTTCAGCAAAAAGAATAGAAACTGCGATGACAGGGTTTCTATCACAATAAGGAATTTCTCAACATCATCTTATGGGAATCGGTTTTGATGGACTAATGTGAATACTGGCAAGTATAGGGTGTTATAAGAGTGCTTGAAAAAAGCCACTTTATTGAATAATTTGTTTACTTCATCTACATAAACGAAATTCCTTTTAAACACAAGTTTCTTTATCTGACGCGGATACTTCGGGGCCGAAGTCTTACACTGGATCATTGGTAAAAGCACTCGAAGGTTTGTGAACAATTTCCTCTAAAAAAAAATAACGTATTGAAGGACAATTATTTCCAAAAATGGCTTAAGATTAGTACAGATCATCAGTACTTGCACAAGATAGTCTCAGCGGTACTTTCAGGTGATTTCCCAGAAGATCTTGCAAACAAATCGCCAGGTAAAACGTCACATGCCCCACGTGCTAACCGAATACTACATTTGTATGTAAAAACAGAGACACCATCAGAAAACTTGACAACTTTGGCTACATTTGTTGTAAAAGTTTACGCACCATCTTTGTTCGACATTAAAAATAAACCATCATATAGAGATGGCAAGCGACACTTTTTTAACATGATTAAAACGTCCTGGTACCTGCCAGAGAATCTAAAAATGGTTTATTGATCCTGTCATTCAATGCAATAGCTATTTTACATATCCCGAGAGCATTCTCCTTACAATGATAACTGATGACAGGAAGCAAATTAGAGGACTGATAGCCCGGCACATATTAAAGACACGCAGGGTGCCTCGACCTTCAACAACTAGAATGTTAATAAATTTCAATGCTTCAATATATATTGATTTAATAAATTGGAAGGAAATATTAAATGAACCACCGATTATAACAAACTTGTCTGACCAAGAAATTCAGTCCATTGTTGAATCAGATGGTAAGGGTGGAGTGTTGTTTTTGACTCTTCCATGCCATACTCAAGCTGTTTAACGGGCTGTAATCATGATGATGGAAGCTGCCACTTAAAAATGTACAAAAAAGTCACGATTAGGTGCAATAAAAGCCAGATTGGTATCACGGAAAATAATGCCAAAATTAGAGACAAAAAGAGATTTTCGAGCAAATTAATTGTTTTTTTTTAAATAATATTATTATATAAAAATGAAGTATTTTTGATTAAATATGATTAATAAATATCTGAATTATATATTGTGTATCATTTATCACCCATTTACCATTAATTTCAGCCTAATAATTGGCCATAACTGAACTAGACTTTTTCCATTCAATAAAGAATTTTGAGGTCAATGCGGAGGCAGAAGATATTAATCAAATTGATTGAAAATTTATATTTATATTAACTTTAATATAAGGCACCAATCCCCCTCTATTACAAATCAAAATTAAAACAAAAAAAATATTTCATACATCTGCGCTCCACCCTAATATACATACAGGTGAAGCTTATAAAAGCGTGTTAAAAAGCGCCCCACACCATTTTGTCACAGTTTTACCAACATAATTTTGTCGTACGATATGGTGACTAGAAGTAGGTTAAATAAAATCGACATCATAGATGTGTTTACATACTTAGTTACCTACACGTGAAGCTAATAAAAGCTTGTTAAACAACTGACACTTCAGTATAATATTACCGAGAAAGTAATGTTAATTTTGCCATTGGAATTTTTTGTTCAGTCTCAAAAAAGTCGTAAAACACAAATTCCGACTGAACAATTCAATTAATTATTAAAACCGAATAATTACTTTAATATTTAGGTATACTATTAACATTCCATTATAAAAATAAAACATTTAGTTCTCAAAAGGCCTACAACTTGTTTATGAACTATTAGAATATTTATCGACTGCAGTATCCGTCGCGCTACATCACTAGTCGCGGCGTGGCAGTGCGGGGCAGCGCGGGAGGCCAAATCGTGCCCGCCCCTCGCGTCTATTTCTCCCCCGAGACGTGTAATTTAATTGTTGGAAATGCATTAATATTTCGACTTACCGATGAAAAGTGACATTAGATTTATACTTTGAGTGTGTCCTACTATCATTACTGCACAATCGAACTGCACATTTAACCATTTTTATCGGTAAAAACAAAAAAAAACATCCGAGCAATTCGCACCTGACGCGCACAGCTAGTACTCGACAACGACTACTAGCGCTTGCAGTGGGATCGTTGCCTTGTTCAAACCCATGTCTACTGTTCTCACTTGGTTACTGCCACTCTAGTACATTTTAATTCTATGAATATAATAAATACGAAAGTGACTTTTGTTTCTTACGATTTGGCGCCATCGTGATGAAATTTGGCACACGGGTAGATCATAACCTGGAGTAATATACAAAAAGGTTTTTTATCTCGGCACAGCGTGTGAAACCGCCGCGAAACAGTATCATCATAATTATATTTAACAATGGTTTAATAAAAGATTTTACTATGTTTTCTCTCTAAAAAAAGATACCTATCTCTGTTCAGAATATGTTTTGTGAAGTCTTTCATGATAATACAGGTATTTTAAGGTGAAAATAATGATTTTCACCTTAAAATAACTAAAGCTCGTTAAAAATTGCACCTGTTTTTTTAATTACGCAGCCAAAGCGTCAGATTAATTAATTTTAAGTTTATGTAACGAGTGGCCAAGTCCGCGGTTCGAGTGGTGTCACGTCGAGCTGTTGGCTCTGTGCGGTAGGCGCGTCATGCCAATACATACTCTTGTGTTTACTCTTGTAATTAAATTTCCCACAAACTGTATACGGCGCTTACTGAAGTGAGTAAGACAGATCATTTTTAAGCCCATCACACACGTAGCTATAATATATATTAATATAAATCATAGCAAGGCATATTACGATATATTTTCCATACAAACTTTGACCTGACCGCACACGGAGCTATACTGTAATATAATATTATGGCATATTAATATATATTATCGCATATTAATATATATTTAATATAGCAAGACATATTACGACATATTTTGAATGTACAGCATGTTCCAGGCGTGCATCGGTCATTCGAGCGCATTTTTTTGTTTTTTTTTTATACTACTAAGTTAGCAAACAAGTATACGGACGCTCACCTGATGGTAAGCGGTCATCGTAGCTTATTGACGCTTGCAACACCAGCGGTATTACTCGTTCGTTGCCGACCCTGCTAAAATCTCTTCACAACCTTTTTGAACTTCTCTCCTCTCTTTTCTACCGCCTACATGCAACGCCCGTACACCTTCATCCGTCCGCAGTCTCTGTTAATTTCCACATAAGGAATTAGTTTTTGTGCGTGACTGGGCAACCAACATAATATCAAAATAAGCAGCGGAATCTTCCTCCGAAGAACTATCAATTAAATCCAATAATAATGTGTTTGTTGGTTCCATATTTGTATTCACAAATAAGAACACCCTCTATTTAAAAACTTGTGCGAACGCCAGGCCGACCGTCAATGAAATGAAGGCAAAATATATATTATAGCATCGTCTCCGTGTGTGGGAGTTTGCTATAATATATATTATAGCTACGTCTGTGACGGGCTTTAGAGTCCCTTACTCAAAGGGTGCCAACGGGACCCCATTGCTAAGCCGCCGCTGTCCGTTCGTCCGTCCATCCGTCTGTTAGTGGGCTGTATCTCATGAACCGTAACAGGCAGACAGTTGTTTTTTTTCACATAATGTGTATTTTTATTGCCGCTATAATAACAAAAATAAACAAAATTAAAGTTATACAAGAAACCGTAACTGTAACCGTAGTTTTATTACATTTTACTAGCTTTGATTATAATGCAAGTGCAATAAGAGCTTAACCGCCAGTTTCCGATAGCCAAATCAAAGTTAATCATCTTGTTGAAAGTATACCTGTCACTGTCAATGTCGTCTGATATGACAAAGACGGCAACATTTTTGATTACAGATTAACTTTGATTTGACTTTCAGAAACTGGGAGTAAGTGAGCTACAAATTAGGGCCTGACTTTATAAGAGTTATTTTAATATATCACTAATAACCAAATAGTATTCTTATACATCAAATTGATTATAAAACCATTTCTGTGGTCATAAAGTGGGTCGTAAATATTATGAACCGTAAAGAGCATATGGTTCCCTAATGGATTAAGGAGGGATATTGAAATGTCATTGCTTGTAATCTCATTTTCTACCCAGCAAATTATCTAATGGAAGAATTAATAGAGCATGTAAAGGAGTATATTAGTGACTGGCTTTCCAGCAGCGGTTTTGCTTGGTGGTAAGCGGTTACCGTAGCATTATGAATACCTGTAGTAGCTTCCTTCCGCGGACGCTCAGACTGTGGAATGAGCTCCCAGCCGTGGTTTTCCCAATGGAGTACATCATGGGGTTCTTCAAAAAGGGTGTGAAGAGATTTCTGCAGGGTCGGCAACGCGCGAGTGATACCACTGGTGTTGCAAGTGTCCATAGGCTACGGTAACCGCTTACCATTAGGCGGGCCGTATGCTTGTTTGCCACCTTAGTGGTATAAAAAAAAAACCTGGGCCTCACTCCCGCGTTACGAGCCTTACCTCCTTACCAATGAGTTCTGCTAACTTTTCTCACGCGCAGGAACACAACTTTAAGTAATTTAGTTGCGGTTCTGTAGGGCAAAAAAACGCTATGCTCTACCATTTTCAAAAATAGAGGGGGAGACCTTATGGTCGAAATTTGAAAAACACATGGAAATAAAGTCGCAATTTGAACACATCGAATGGGCGCATTTCATCAAACACACGTGATCAAATTGCGACTCTGAGCTCCCATGTGGTTCGCGCTTTAGATTAGTAAGTAAGTGCTATACTTACTTATACGCTTATACTAAAGCAGATTATATTTTCATTTGTTTATTGCCTGCTCTGACATAAGTTTGATTTTTACTGATTTAGTTATCGAAAGCAATATTTCAAGCATCTTATAAATTATGGTCGCAGAAAACAATTGTATGACGATGAATTTTTCTCAAGTTCTTTCATATTATAATTTCTATGAATCGTTTTTAGCGTTGAATAGGTTGTTCTGTGGCTCTTGTATAAGTCTAGACCCAAATTATAAGAAAAGAATCCATTTCAATACCTCATTTAGCAACCAAAATTTATGAAGAAAACTAAAATAAAAATCGGAGAGCGGAGACAATTGCTTTTGTAATGTGGCTCCACTGTTAGCGTGTATAAGATTTATTTTATACGATCTCTGTGGATTGAATCGTATTGTTTGAAAAAGTATTAAATATTTATATATACCTACGTTTATTTTTTATGCCTAGCGTGCTTTGCAAAGCCTCTGTTTTTTTTTTAAATTTATAATACCCCGGCATAACCACGTTCTCGTAGTAAAGTATTTTTTATAGCTAATTTATAACCTTGCCTTTGTATACATCTTCATCATCTTTGACTACATCATTAAAATGTTCAGATTTTGATGAACCTCTAGGATATCTACAAAAAAAACAATTTTATTAGATTTTTTTAGTGTACATATGACTTAAATTTTTTGCTTTGTAAGCTTAGAAAAAGCACTAATACGAAGATTTTTCAATGATAATAAGCGGTATTTAGCTCTTAATTTGAAATTAAAAAAAGTTTTTGAATATACTTATCAGAGGAATAGCATAGCCGAGGTTCATCAAGGGATTTAAAACTCGAGTTTTAGGCGCCGATCCCACAGAGAAGAGTTCTAGAGTTCTGCGTTCCGAGTTCTGCATTCCGCCTTGACTGTAAGCTATGTGGGGCCTTTGAAAGTAAAAAAAAGTGTATGATGTGCGATCAGTAGCGAATATTGCAGAACTCTAGACTGCTTGCTGTGTGCACAATAGTCAACACGGAATGCAGAACTCGGAACTCGGAACTCTAGAACTCTCTTTGTGGGATCGGCGCCTTACTAAATAAAAATAAGATCGCTCGCTGTAAGACAGCACCTCGAGTATAAAATGTCGTTTAATTTCCAAGTTGTTTTTCTTCGGTGTAATGTTTTCAGTGTTGCAAAGTTAACTCGACTTCTCATTACCGTATTGTCCGTACCACTGGAGTAATTTGTTGTTTAAATGAATAACATTTTAACTTTTTAAAATTTTACCCTGCTCCTTAATTTCTTTGTTTGTTTCTATGATAGATAGGTCCCATTGTAAAGACTCTTCGGAGACATCGTTTTATGTAATTATGATAATAGTTTTACTGAGTTGAATGTTTACTTCTGAACCAATGCCGCGATGGTAGCATTAGTGGTACTTTTAGTGCCTCTTTAGAACTTAATGTGACTTTGGCTTCTTTTATTAATGAAGAGTGTGTCACGCCACAAACAGTACAATTGCTAATGAGAATTTTATCCTGTTTTTCCAACTTAATATACAAATTTCTTTAAGATTGATAAAACTGTGGCATAAATAAGTTAAAGAAGCTCCATAATAATCCCTTATCTCACCGTAACGTGACTACCGAACCCATAAATATAAACGTGCAATAAAACGTAGTCAACATTACGGTCACCCATCCCCCGATATGAGGATAAAACACGACACATTTTATATTCAACGTGAAAATTTTACGAGCAGCCATATTGGAGTTGCCCTGATGGAATCAATAACGCGCCTTTTTCGCTTTTACCTTTATATTCTACGCACCCATTTAATATACGGTTAGTATGAAACAATGTTTCCTGAAGTTGGATATAGCATCCCCTTGGGAGCCCTATAGCAAAGCAGGATACAGTGAACCTTGATGCATTTTGGGGGAGCTTAAGTAAAGGAGTGATAGACCCCTGGGAATTGCAATATTGTATATTTTTATATGACTTCTAGTTATTCTCTGCGGTTACACAAGTGTTTATAGACTAAAAAGTATTTATCTCCGTAGTCTAAGGTACACCTTTGCAAATCTTTCAATATCGGCTTAGTCGTGAAAATGTCTATAAGCATAACTCACATTTGCTTTTATTATAAACCGTTAATATACCTCAAAGAATATTTCCATTACTTGCTCTTTCACTGCAGTCTTGGGTAATAAACAAAAGGAGGAAAAATTTAAACTGAAAAATAACTGCATCAGTTACAGCGCTAGTGGCCTTAGGTACCAGGGAGGTATGACTTGGCTAGAGTTAATATTTCAAAAGACAGTGACCTGCGGCGACGACGTGATGTCACTGCTAAACTAACGCTTCGTGTACACAGATGAAAATTAAGCGTGTTATATAGTACCTACAAACCATGTATAATATCGGGTCTATGCTATGTTTAAGGATTACCGTCAAAATACAATGATAATATTGTTAGATAGAGTCGAACAGCGTGAATATAGAGCATAGCGTTATTTCGTTCAAAGAACAGCTCGACTGGGGAAGTACCTCCACCTTACAGAATACCGCAGCCAAATAACTTTATTTTGTGTTCCTGCGCGTGAGTAAGGTCACCAGAGCTCATTGGGGAGGAGAGAAAGTCAGTAATGCGTGAGTTCGCCGTGTGTTGCAAGCGTCCGGTAGCGGCTACGGTATATTTTTTTTTTTATAAATCTACAATACAATGATTACAGTATTTTCTGAGTGCCCCATTTACACAGTCGACTGATTCGTTCCCATCGAAAGCTCCGAACGCATTCCTGAACGCAAACAAACAGATTGTTGACTCATTTTCCACGCCGACGCCTATTCAGCTGTAAACATTGATTTAACACGATTTTCTTACGTCTATTCTATCGAATCGGATTTCGGATAAAGTCTCGAGCGTTGATTGAATAAACCAAACTTAAACCTACAATCTACATCTGCAATACAAATGGACTGAAGTAACGTGTACGGGTTTGTAACTAAATAATATCTATAGTTCTCTAATTATTAATTTGTTTTTTAACATTTTATGTTTATAAGAAAGTAACATCTGGGAACTGGAAGCTCCCAGTGAGAGTAGCAGGAAGGTGATTTATACCCGGTGGTCAAAACAGGAACTAACGACGCCATTTTGAAATGCCAATCGCCATTGGTCAAAGAGAATATAAACACTACGTTGATTGGTTGTTTGCTTCACCAAATGCGATAACAGCGATTCTCTCACTGGGCCAGATATGTTTGTGGGACTATAAAGAAGACCTGGACATCCAAGAAAGACGTGCTTTATTGAGCATTGACAGCTTGAATAAGTCAGGTGTAGAACAAACAATAGTCTAAACAGAGCAATATTTAAATATAAATTATATCAAAAACAGGCCAATGCTTTGTTAACATAAAATAACAGATCTACTTAATTAATAAAACTCGAACATTCACGGGTTGATATATCTTCTTCTTCTCAGTCGGGAACTCTTGTCAGAGTAGTCGTGGTTGCAAAAGATTTTGACAATGGAGGGTCTTCAACGCCAATGTTCTCTTTGACTAGGGTTACTGCTTTTGCTATGCTTCTCCATTTTTGGCGATTTGTAGCGCTGCGAGTACACTGTACCATGGTAGATTGGATTACTGTCCTGATAAGGTCAGTCCAACGAGTGGGTGATCGGCCACGAGACCGTTTGCCTTCAACCTGACCCTGGACAACAAGTCTCTCCATCGAGTGTTCGTTTCTGGAGAAGTGACCAAAGAACTTGAGAATTAGAAGTCGACACACACAGCCGACGAAAGCCTATTTGCTATTCGAAGCTCCTTGAGCATCTAGTTATTGTACGAAAGGCCGTTCACGGCTGATAGATAACGTATAGGATAACCCGGCTGACCTATAGAGATCCGAAATTTCGAGGAAATACTCCTTGAGTACCCCAGGGGTGCACTAAGAAAGAATTGCCCCTAATACGGGCAGAAACACGAGAAGCAGGGCAGAAAGGTAGAAGCTTATATCTTGGAAATCTTCACATGATTTAAAAGACAAATATGAGTAATGAAGAAACAGTTTCGATAACTACTTCTTTGCTTACGTATTGTCTAATTTAGTAGTAGATAGTTTATGGTCAAAATCAAAATCAAAATCAAAAAGTCATTTATTCAGTTTAGGCCTTAGTAAGGCACTTATGAACGTTATGTACATACAGTTGAATTTACCACCGGTTCGGAATACACTTAAACTGAGAAGACTCCGGCAAGAAACTCAGCAAGGTAGGTTTATATATCATGCAACTAGCCTAATACTGCACCATTTCTTACGTTGAATATTTCCCATTCAATCTTGTTCGAACATGTCTAACTGGAGTGGACCTGAACTGATTCCTAGCGGTTTGTGCCATATATTATTCTATTAGTTATAGTACATTGGGCCTTTTGGCAAGCGATGAAAAGGGTAGACCAGATAGAATGGGTACGGAAACTCTTCATGAGTATTTTGGTTTTGAATTAAATTTCTTTTAAGATGGGACAGAGATGGTAGTATATTGACTTGTGGTTCGATGGAGAAGAAGATGGATAAAGGAATTATATCGAACAGTTCCTATATAGGGTGACTGGTAATTAGTAAACAATACTTAGACACATGATTGTATTCATGATAACAAACAACTTTCCCAAAGAAACAAATAGGGATAAATAACTAAATTAAATAAAAACTGATGGTGTATTCTTATTCTTGTTAGGTACTAAATATTATGGGCTCATGTGCTAGGTCAATTCAATCTTTGGGAAAGTTGTTTGTTATCATGAGTACAATCATGTGTCTAAGTATCGTTTACTAATTACCAGTCACCCTATATATTATACACTTTCTAAAATATGTCTAGAGAATTCATAAAAAAATTAAAAGCTCGCCGTTTTGCGCTTTCATTAAAACTGGTAGAGGCTTTGGGAGACGGCGGGCGGGGAGCTTTTTCCACCAATGCATTAGCTTGGCCATCCAAAGGGAAAATTCTACCAGCCTGCTGGGAACCTTGCCGTTAATCGGTAGCAGTGGCAGCCTCGAGGACATTTCCTATTTATATAGATGGTATTTTGTATAACTTCTATTGCTAAATATTTAATGTCCTAAATATTTGTTTATTTTTCTTCATAAATCACTATTCATCTAAATAATTTTATATTAATTAAACAATTTTTTCCGATGGTTTAAAAAAAACTATTATAACTTTTGACTAATACGAACACAACAGCCAAATCGGAAGAGCCGTTCTCAGGTGATGCTCTGTCACCGTGCTTGGTGATTTTATTTAGGTATACTGGGTGAAGATTTCGAGATGGCATATTTTCTCTTATCTCTATCTTTTTTTTATTTAATTGTCCAAAAATATATAAAAAATGTAACCTTGCTGAGTTTCTTGCCGGATTCTTCTCAGTTGAAGGCCGAGTTCCGAACCGGTGGTAACTTCAGTAAATGTGACCTTCATAAGTGCCCTTCTGGAGCCAAAATTGAATAAATAGCTTTGACTTTGACTTTGACATGCTGAACAACTTTTACTATGGGACCAACACTGAATTCTCAATTTTTTTTTTAGTTTTCATACATTATGATCGAGCAAGGTTGAAATTTACTAAGAGAAGCAAAAATTTTTTTTTGAGAATTTACTATTGGTCCCATAGTAAAAGTTATTCAGCATGACTAACCCAACATAGGTTTCGAAAATATGCCATCTCGAAATCTCCACCTGTTATAGGTACGCACTATTTATTAATATAAATGTTATATTATACATCGGCACGTAATAGACCACCAATAGACAATATTGGTGCCGATTCTGTTGTAAATCGCACTAAACTAATTTTAGTCACATCTCATCTCTTTCTTACGAACATGATTGAAAAAGGATAGAACATACTTTAAGTTGTCAAATTAATCTTTGCCGTCTTATTTTGCGTGTATTTAGGCGTAACCGCGATAGATGGCGACTAAAATTATATTGAAAACAAGCATTGGACTAATTTGACAGGACTAAATTTCTTACATCCTTTTCTTATGTTCTTTGTTAGAAAGAGACATAGTGACATTAAAATTAGTTTAGTTGTGAACAACAGAATCAGGGCCATTGTCTAACGATGTGAAATTAATAACGTGAACATGTGGCTTTGAATATTTATTGATAAATGTTTATTCATTATTACGCATATGATATTATCTTTTTTCCTTTGAACTTTGGTACTTCGACCTATACCTACTAATATTGCGCGACATTGTCTACCCTTCAGACGATGTATTTCGAAGTGAATTTTCGTGTAACATAAGATATATGATGTAAGGGAAAAGACAAGCAACAATTTTACAGGTATTAAACATTCACAGGAGCAAAGTCTACTTGAAACTCGCGTTAATTAAATATTTATAATTAATTAAATAACGTTATTCCCGTATACAAAATTAAAATGTGGCCATGCTGACCTGTTGTAAATACCTACACTAAAAAAAGTTTGTGATCACTAGTAAAAGCTGATATAACTTGATCAAAAAAAGTGTTTACTTGATATCTTTTTTTAAATATAAATTACACTGTTTGAAATTAAAATGTTTTTTTTATTTTTTAATAACAAAAATTTAGTAATTCAATCCTAATGTAATTGTAACAAAAATTTTATGGAAAGAAAAATTTCGTTTAACCAAACATTTATGAATAGAAGGTTTGCACCTACACATGGAGAGATACTCCTGGGCATGCTGAAGATCAAGTTATCCAGCATTTCTTGCGGTAACATGTCCCAATCTTGAATAGCGGCTTCCCTGATCTCTGGCACTGTCTGGGGAGGTGGCTGACGGTTCCAAACAGCTCACATGCTGAACAACTATTACACTGAAATCTCGAAAAATAAAACATACGTTATGAACGAGTAAGGTTGACCTTCAGTAGGTATAAAAAGTTTTTTTTTGTGAATTTGGTGTTGGTAAAAGTTGTTAAACACCCAACAAAGGTGTGGAAAATGTGCCATCTAAAAATCTTCCATTTTTGGATGTAGGGCTATTTTAAAACGTCGGATTCGATATCGGAAACGGATTGAGAAATTTCCGAGGCAAATTTCAGCAATTGCTATTTTAATTTCCGAAAACTTTTCGATGAATCAAATTGATATTTCCGTGAAGAAACATCAAATATATTCGAATTCGGAAATTAAAAAAGCATTTGCGGTATATCGCCTCGGTAGTTTTTGAATCCGCTACCGATATCGAATCCGAGCGTTTTAAAATACCCGACTCTCACGATGCATGTTACTAGTGAATTTAAACCGCATTGCAAAGCACATAAACATCAAAGTCGATGATCGGTGGGTGATTTTTGTTCTGAACTCCACGTCCTGCCATTTAGAATATTATGTCGTAATATTACGGTATAATTTCCACCCACTTATAGATGATCTCTGTATCACGAAATCAGTCCGCGCTACCGTCTTTTTCACTTGTGAGTACGGATGTATGTTTGTTACTCGTTCACGCAAAAACTACCGAACAGATTTGGATGAAATTTGGCATCATCATCATCATCATCAGCCTGTGGTCCACTGCTGGACATAGGCCTTTCCCAGTAGTCGCCACATCTTCCGGTCCTCCACTTTTCGCATCCACCTACCGCCCGCTAAGGTTCGCAGGTCATCGGTCCACCTAGCGGGGGGGCGTCCCACACTTCGCTTGCCTGTGCGTGGTCTCCAGTCAAGAACTCGAACTCGTTTTATATTTTGTCATAAAATTTGGCATACAGATAGAATATATTCTGCATTACCACATAGGATACTTTTTATCCCGGAAAAATATACGATCCCTTGGGAATGAGGGTGAAACCGCGTGGGACAGCTAGTATCGCCATATTTTTTTTCTCCGATAGTCTCAACTGCAAATTACCTTCTTCATTTTCAACCAATATAATATTTTATATGCATCTTAAAGCTATTACGGCAATACAAAGTGATTTACGAGCTGTTTAAATGGCAAACAAACAATATAAGCTCATAAAATACCACGTGCCCGAACAAAATTGTGGGGTGCAGTGAGCGATGCGTATATTTGCCAGTTTTACAGATCGTGATCATTAGAAACGAATTTAATGGAGGTGGTAGCTAAACTGGGCGAAAGCTATACTTTATCCACTTTTAATTTTGCCACTTTTGTAATATGTAAGTACCTATGTTTCATTTCGAAAATATGAAACATATGTATACAGAGTGGATACGACAATGACTGAAACCACTTAAAGTACTCCTAATACGAACAACTTTTATCATGGGACCAACCATTGAGCTATTATTACTATGTATAGAGAAGCTATCATACATAAATAAATAAGCAAAGCTTTATTTGTTGTTGAAACAAT
Source organism: Polyploca ridens (assembly GCA_951394255.1). Lineage (NCBI taxonomy): Eukaryota > Metazoa > Arthropoda > Insecta > Lepidoptera > Drepanidae > Polyploca > Polyploca ridens. The sequence goes on from OX596252.1 coordinate 15,865,512, forward strand.
AATTAGTCGTCTAAGCAGACTCTCGGTCATAAAAGACGGCACACTATACCAGGCAACCCCTTACGAGGCGTCTGGGACCATCTGCGGTAGGTCACGCCGCCAGAGTACTCGCCCCTGGTACTCGAGACAAAATGTGAGTCGCACCGTGATCACTCACAAGCAGACAGTAGAAACACGTAGCGCTATCAGAACGCTTTTAGAAGTGATTTTCACGGCGCTTACGTATTTCGTTCATATCTACAACAAGTGTGGCTGGATGGCGTCACTTGAACGAAACATAGTTGTGATGTGTGGCGTCTTCTCTATACGTAGTAATAATAGCTCAGCCCTTGACGCTTGAGAGCCAATTTCTTCTAGCATTTGTGTGCTTACCACTTTCGGCCAGATCATCACTTACCATGGTGAGATTGTGGCCAAACAGGCCTTTACCCAGTAAATAGAATATATTTTCCTTTATCGAAAGCTTAAGGCGGCCCTCTGTGGCCGGCGCAACTTCAACGCAAGCATAGTCTAAAAGCTTGTTGTTTCATCCAACGTAATGTTTGACTGAGAAAAAAGAGAGACAGCATCAGAGCCGTCGGTTATCAGTCGGTAAATTCCGCTGATCACTCGCGGCCGCTTCGCTAGGTCGTCATTCATGATTTCGCATTCATAAAATTTGTTCCAGGAGTATACTTCTTGTGAAAAAATCTTACAAGTTTGTGAAAAAAAAGTTAGTTATTTAGAATCTCCAATACATTTGCAAGCCTGGTATCTAAATGTTTTCTTTACTTTTACAATTTATAGGTACATTAGATATGGCCAAAGTTCAGGCAAAAACGCTGTTTTTCGGAGGCTTTGACTGAATTTGTTTCACACTTTTTTTTAATTACGCCTAGATACACGGTAAGATATAGTGTACAAGATACTAATTTGTTCAAAACATCTAACGAAAAATGTTTAACAACGCCATAATAAGTACAGAGGTTTTGTATGAAAAGTATGACGAATTGAGTCCTCTTAACATCATTAAAGGATGCGACCCACGCACAACCTTAGTCACGCCATTCAACGTCTAAATGTAAAACATTGAGCATTGAAATTATAAATTTCGCATCCATTCTGCTAGTTGATTCCTAACTTCAGACCCAATATTACTTTAGCAAACTTTGTTATTACTTTAGTCAAGTTTATTTGGAAAATGAACTTTAAACTGGCGTCCAGCGACGCACGCGATTTATAACCCTACTCCCCAAAATATGAAACCACACTAATTTCATCTCTACTCCGTTGATAATAAGAGCTATTTATATGCATTGTAAACTCTGCGCTAACGTTGAATAAACAATTTTTTGACGCGGACCTATCACTGAAATTTTATCTTTACCGTTTTGTAATAGGATCTTTGGGAATTTAAATTATAACTTAGTTTTGGACAATCTGTCTCTGTTATGAATAATGTAAAACTGTTTTATGCCACATAAATAATATAAAGTTACGGTACCTGACTCAAAAACGAGTTATGATCTTTGAATTTTAAGTCTTTCGAACTTGATATGCAGGGTGCATAAGGTTACCGAAATTACCACTTTGTTGGTCTCGAAAGATTCGCTTTGCTTATCAAAGGAAGCTTAAGAAATTATTATTATTATTATTGCTATGGGGATTAACTAGATTCGTAAGCTGATTTTACCTGTGATGGCTACTTCCATATGGGAGGGTCTACTATGCAAAGCTATGCATCGGTCTTTGCTTCGTTATTGGACATGAGTCTTAATTTTAACCAATAACGGTCCGTAAATTATAGGGATCGGTCATGGTATCTTTGATACTACACTTTCCAAACACCATTTTATTTGTGGAACAACATTCATGTTTGACATTATCAATTATTAGATTAACGACAATGGCGTCACGTAATAGTGCGTTATGATACATGTGTGCAAAGTTGGTAATTACAGACGAGGCCGTATTAGGCGATAAGGGAGCCGAGAGTGTAATGACCAATGTTCACGCGTGTCATACGACGTTTTACAACACACTTGCGAAGAAAAAAAACAGACTTGCGTTTTTTAAGGAGTTTTTTTTGATAATAATCAACCACAAAATGAAAATTTTTTGACAGCGCTGTTAAACTGTTTTACCCGTTTAAATAAAGAATGATTCATCACTTGCTGTGAGGTACAAACATAACTTAATCGGGATTATACCTATCATAAAACTGTGCGGTAATGAAAAGTGAAAAGCTCTAGAGCGTAATAAGCTGCATTATGAAACTAAAATGGGTGCAATAAAAGCAACTTTACGAGCAAGTGTGTTCAAAAGAATTATGTACACACCGTCGTAATTTCCATGATTATCATTTGTGTTTTAGATCAGCTTCACTGTAAACATGGCATGTAAGTAATAAAAGCCCCCACAATTTACTTTTTATTGCAGCAGGTGAACTTCACAAGTGTATGATTAAGTATTAAAAGTTACGAAGCCATGAAAAACGCATAAACAATTGTAGGTGTGTAAAATGTTTTGTGCGCGCTTTACGGTACTCGGTTTACGAGTCAGCACATTACGAGATTGTGTTGAACGAGGTACACAATAACCTTATGAAGTTTTGACGAGTGTGTTGAGCCTCTATTGGCGAGTCAAAGGGTGAAAAATTGTGTACGACTTTTTCTGCCACAGCAATGCCATTCTGGTCTTGTCAATTAAGTGATGTATCTGGAAATATTTTTCTTTGACAGATCTTCTATGACTTTTTTGATTAATCCACCCGTTGGTTCTCGCGAGGGACGCGCGTCCTATTATAACAATTGATGTCAGTGTTATATTTTTAACCGCGAGCCAACCGATTAATTGATGTTTCAGTTTTACGTGGAAATTTACTCCTTTAAATGCTTCTAGATCTCAATTGAAAATTAAGATTATGGTCTATTTATGGCCGTGTCTACCTCAAATGATACAAGAGAGTATAGTACATTATACAAAGACAATATAGTGTTAGCAGAGTGAAGCGATAGGTCACTAGAAGTGGGGGTAGACAAGTAGTGGGGACATGTATTTATAAGTGTCCGCACGCTCAGTCGGACGAGTAGTCGCTGTAGAGTTCACTAGCTAAGCAGAACCTCTGTTCGTTTGAGAAGTTAATGTGCCTACTGTGATTTATTCTTTTTTCCGTTTGCTCTTTTTTTTCTTTTCTCTTAAATACTTTTTTGTTATTGCGTTCATTTGATAATAAATTGTTTAGTTTGTAAAATTAAAGTGTTAATTTGGTGATCTTTGTATTTTTTTAAATTATTCCCGTCTCTGATTCCTAAAATCAGAAGAGGGATTGGCCTTTAGCCCACGATTATTTTCATTTGCAATCAAGTTCTAAAAACAAGTAAAAACGATTTTGCTGTTCTTAACAAGCGTTGTGTTTTTATATGTGATTAAGTGAGTGGTGTGGTTATGTGGTAAAGTGTGATTAAGTGAGTGGTGTGGTTATGTGGTAAAGTATACGTTGGAAAATCTTTGGTGAGTACGTTCCAATTTATTCTGTGTGATTTTGAGAAGTAAAAAATTGTGTGCTTACGAATATACATTGAAAGTTGCTTTGTGAGTAATATCGCAATTTAATATCGTTATATACCTACAGTGTAGGAGTTAGTGTGTATTCGTTATTTTGCTATTCGGTTTCACCCAATTGTTTTGTTCATTAATTAAAAGTTAAAAACTGACATCGCAGAATTGCGTGTAGATAAAAAACATGCCTAATAATAACCGAAAAAATAGAAGCCGTTCTAGGAATCGTGATTCGCATTCTAGGAATCGTGATTCGCGTTCTAGGAATCGTAGTTCCCGTTCCAGGAAATATGATTTGAGTTCTGACCATCGAAACTCGCGTCCTAGTCTTACCCGTAACAGACGTAGCTCTCCTAACAATGCATTAACTGAACAAATGAAACTAATTCTAGATCGACTGACGTCACTGGAAGAACGGTGTCGTCCGTCTTCGCCGCGGCCACGCGCGCCGAGTGCCGGCGTGTCCCCTACGACGCCGCCGCGACCGCGGGTGGTAACCGCGACTGTGGCAGAGTGTCCAGAATCGGCAGCTCTATCTTCGCCGGGGCATTCCGTGAGTGCGGTTACAAACCGCGACCTCAGCACAACTGATCGTATCATCGACGCCATACGATCAATTAATACTACGGTGAGATCAAACCAAGCTTACTATATTTCTAATTTTGATCCAAGCATCAACGATATAGACGTCTGGTGCGAGGAGGTAGACCGTGCTAAGATCTTAAATAATTGGAATGACAATGAGTGTTTGTCTCGCATTGGGAATTGTCTGAAGGGTGATGCTAAAACTTGGCTCAATGAGTGGGTCACTAATGACCGTAGCTGGAGCAATTTTAAGAAAGAATTTAAACCTTTGTGTCCTAAGAGACCGGACATTGCGAATATTTTGTATGAGGTCATGAGCACTAACTGCGATAAATATCCGACATATGCTGATTATGCTCGCCGGTCCTTACTTAAGGCGGCCCTCTGTGGCCGGCGCAACTTCAACGCGAGCATAGTCTAAAAGCTTGTTGTTTCATCCAACGTAATGTTTGACTGCGAATAAAGAGAGATAGCATCAGAGCCGTCGGTTATCAGTCGGTAAATTCCGCTGATCACTCGCGGCCGCTTCGCTAGATCGTCATTCATGATTTCGCATTCATAAAACTTGTTCCAGGAGTATACTTCTTGAGAAAAACTCTTACAAGTTTGTGAAAAAAAAGTTAGTTATTTAGAATCTCCAATACATTTGCAAGCCTGGTATCTTAATGTTTTCTTTACTTTTACAATTTATAGGTACATTAGATATGGCCAAAGTTCAGGCAAAAACGCTGTTTTTCGGAGGCTTTGACTGAATTTGTTTCACACTTTTTTTAAATTACGCCAAGATACAAGGCTAGATATAGTACACAAGATACTAATTTGTTCAAAATATCTAACGAAAAATGTTTAACAACGCCATAATAAGTACAGGGGTTTTGTATGAAAAGTATGACGAATTGAGTCCTCTTAAGTTACGCATAGTTAAGGGGTTAAGCGATGAGCTAATTACAGCAATAGTGATACGGGGCATTACAGATCCGCAAATCCGTGCTTCAGCTACAAATGCAAAACTTATGCCGAACGAGTTAGTAGATTTTTTCTCAATTTACGTTAAATCGAATACATCAACTTTTAATAAGAAATCGAATAATGCCTCGGGTCATGATCGTTTTACAAAACCCAATCACGATACAAACACTCGTAAACGTAGGTTTGACGATAGTAGATGTTTTTTGTGTGGTCAACATGGTCATAAACAATCTAAGTGCAAAAAGGCTCAAACCTGCTTCTAGTAATGGCAATAGTGACAACAATAGCCAGAAAAATAGTTCCGTTGTTAGTGCAAATAAATCCGAACCATGTAGCTTTTGTAAAAAACCTGGTCATAAGATTGAAACTTGTTTTGCTAAAATAAAAGCAGATTCCCGCGACACAAAAAATGTCAACTTCTGTCAGGAAAACCCTAATAGTAAGAGTGAAGATATCGCTGTGGCTGTTATACAGGGGATCCCTGTTGATATTCTTATCGACAGCGGTTCAAGTATATCGTTAATTTCTTCAACACTGTTGAAACACTTCAAGTGTGCGCGCAGGCCTGCTTTCAGAGTTTTGAGAGGTATAGGTGGTCAGGAGATTGAGTCAACTTACTTTGTTACTTTGCCAATAGAGTTCAATGAAATAACTCTGGAGGTAGACTTGCACGCTGTATCCCCTGAGTTCATGAACACCCCTATTATTGTTGGTACCGATGTATTGAATCGAGAAGGCGTCACGTACGTCAGGACGCGCGATCAGCAATATCTCACTCGCGAGCCTCATCTTACGCACGATGTTATGAGTACTTTGTCGTCTACTCGGGTTCCGATTGAGACCCCTTTAACTGGCCAAGATTTAAACAAGCTGCTTGATTTAATTGATGAATTTTCAAGGTTTTTTATTGTTGGAACTGCTACTTCTACTGTCACTACTGGTAGTATGTCAATTAAATTAAATAGTAGCACGCCAATTAACTATAGGCCGTACCGGCTCTCATACTCTGAGATATTGAAGGTTCGTGAGATCATTCGAGATCTTATTGAAAAGAATATCATTCGGGAGTCTGAATCGGAATATGCGAGTCCTATCCTACTAGTTAAAAAGAGGGATGGAACCGACCGCATGTGCGTCGATTATCGCAAATTGAATGAAATCACAATTAAAGATCGGTTTCCCTTGCCATTAATCGACGATCACATCGACCGGTTGGGCAAACATAAATTTTTCACAAGTCTTGACATGGCTACTGGATTTCACCAGATTCCAGTAGACAGTGACTCAATACCGCTCACGGGGTTCGTAACGCCAGAGGGGCATTATGAATATTTGAAGATGCCTTATGGTTTGGCGAATGCACCTGTAATTTATCAGCGGATAATTTCAAAAACCCTTCGTCAACACCTGGAATCTGGTGAAACCCTCGTGTACATTGATGACGTACTCATATTGAGCACTACTGTTAATGAGGGCTTACTGACTCTTCGTAAAGTGCTTCAGACGTTGACAGATTCGGGATTTTCTATTAATTTAAAGAAGTGCTCTTTTTTGTCAACTAAGATCGAGTACTTGGGACGTACCATAAGTCAGGGTCAGGTACAGCCGAGCGAACGAAAGGTTCAAGCTTTGGTTGAAGCGCCAATTCCAAAGACTGTAAAACAAGTCCGTCAATTCTTGGGACTGGCAAGTTATTTCCGCCGCTATATAGCTGGCTTTGCTACTAAAACCGCTGCTATCACAAAATTGACGAAAAAAGGTGTACCTTTTGTTTGGGGTAGTGAGCAAGAAGAAGCACGGCAGGATATAATTTCGCACCTTACGAGCGAACCTATTTTGGCTATTTATGATCCCGACTTACCTATTGAAATCCATACGGATGCAAGTTCAATTGGATACGGTGCAGTGCTTCTTCAGGTTCACGAAAAAGGGCATAAACGTGCAGTTGGCTACTTCAGCAAACGAACCCAAGGTGCTGAGCCAAGGTATCATTCCTATGAGCTCGAGACCTTGGCAGTTGTTAAAGCCTTGCAAAATTATAGACACTATCTGGTTGGCATTAATTTCACAGTTGTTACAGACTGTAATGCATTAAAAGCCACGCAACAAAAGAAAGATTTATTGCCACGTGTAGCCAGATGGTGGATATATTTGCAGGACTTTAACTTTACCCTTGAGTACCGAAAGGGTACTTCCATGTCACATGCTGACTATTTGAGCCGCAACCCTGTTAACGTTTGCGAAGCACGCAAACAGCGGAACTGGGCTCAAATAGCACAAGCTGCTGATGAAGAGACCCAACAACTTCTTCAAAAACTGACAGATGGACAGCTGGACTCAAACCATTATGTTCGAAAGAATGACCTGCTGTATTATAAGTATGCTCCAGTAGGAGAGAATTCAAGACTTTTATGCTTTGTGCCAAAAGGCCACAGACTCAGTATGCTTAGGATTTTTCACGATGAGCATGATCATCCAGGAGTCGATAAGACATTGGACCTTATCAGAAAACATTTCTGGTTCCCTTCTCTTAAATCATTTGTCCAAAAATATGTGGGTCATTGTCTTGTCTGCATAACACATAAAAGGTGTCCCAGGGCTCCCCGTCAACTCATACACTCATGGGAGAAGCCATATGATCCTTTCGAGGTTATTCATGTTGACGCGTTGGGCCCATTGCCTCAGTCCAATGGTTACCGATATGTACTGATCGTTGTTGACGCTTATTCAAAATACTGTCTCTTATACCCTATGTTTGGTCAAGATGCTAACGAATTAAAAAAACTTATTAGCAATGTAATTTCCTTGTTTGGTACTCCAAAACTAATAGTAGCAGATCGTGGTCGTATGTTCCTAAGTTCAGAGTTTACGAAACTTGTAACAGAGTTAGGCATTGATATGCATCTCATTACACCTGAAATGCATCACTCTAACGGGCAGGTTGAACGTTACTGTCGGACGTTACTAAACATGATTCGCATAGAATGCAACCACCGACAAAACGAATGGTCAAACGTTATGTGGCGACTGCAGTTGGTTTTGAATTTAACCAAGCAGAAAACCACCAGGCAATCACCGTTGAACTTGCTAATGGGCATTGAAGCGGCTACACCTCTCATACGCCACCTTGTCAGAGATATTGCCCTAGAGGACTCGCATCCAAACCGTGAGGCACTGAGAGAGATGCATAAACAAAGAGCTTCTGAGCGCCTAAAGATGAACCAACATCAACAAGATACAACCGTGAACGCGGACCGTAGACCCCCTCGATTATTTGAAACTAATTCACTTGTTTTTGTTATTAAACAGGCACAAGCGACTGGCAAGCTCGACTCGGGCATGCGCGGGCCGTACCGTGTGGTCAAGGCGCTTCCCCAAGGTCGATATGAGCTGCAACTGCTGGCAGGCTCCTATGGAAAAACGACCCAGGCTGCAGCACAATTCATGGTGCCGTGGCGAGGGGAGTGGACTCCTGATACGTGTGCTGACTTTTTCGAGAGTGAGTTTGCGCTGCGCTTGTATGATAAGCTAACGTCGGGCCTATGTCATGCAAGTGTAGAAGTTACTTGGTATGCTTACGTTGGTTTGGTACCATGTTGTAAGAAATAAGCGAACGTCGTGCCTATGTTTCTTACGGTCGGAGATAGCTAACGTCGTGCTTCCTCTCTGGCTTGGGTGAACATGGTTCACTGTGGGTCGATGTGTCTCCGGTGAGAACCAGAGTCCCGACCTTATTGAAATGTTAGATTGTGGTGATGCAGCTGAATTGTCTGCAGCTGTTCTGTTGCATTACCATTACGTGTGTAATCTCTGGTACATAGTTCTGGAAATTACATTTAAGTTCTGAAAACTTATAGGATTGTGAAAGTTTCGTTTACATTCTCAGGTGCAGATAATGATGATAATGCGGAGTCCACGCCTGAGCGAGCTGACGAAAGCAACAATGTGCCAGAGCCTGTACCAGGCACCTCCAATGCAGCAGAAACTCTGCTATCTGAGACACAGGAGCACGAGGACGTCCTCCAGTCAGGAGAGGCCGTGTTAGCAGAGTGAAGCGATAGGTCACTAGAAGTGGGGGTAGACAAGTAGTGGGGACATGTATTTATAAGTGTCCGCACGCTCAGTCGGACGAGTAGTCGCTGTAGAGTTCACTAGCTAAGCAGAACCTCTGTTCGTTTGAGAAGTTAATGTGCCTACTGTGATTTATTCTTTTTTCCGTTTGCTCTTTTTTTTCTTTTCTCTTAAATACTTTTTTGTTATTGCGTTCATTTGATAATAAATTGTTTAGTTTGTAAAATTAAAGTGTTAATTTGGTGATCTTTGTATTTTTTTAAATTATTCCCGTCTCTGATTCCTAAAAATAGTCTCATTGTTAAGCCGATCTCTACCACATATCTTTTGGCTAATAACATTAAGAATGATGGTAGAAAATCGTAAGAACTTCAATTGTTTATTTTTAGGGGACTGTCAGTGGCATGTATTCGTCCATCCAAATTATTAGGAAGTAATTCGGTACTTTCTAATAGCGGTATATCAAAATAACCGTTTCAAAAAGAGCGTCACAATAAATCCAGCGTTTTGGTAAGTTTAAAGACAATTTATTATTCGGCGAGACTGGGTGGCCCCGGGCCCAGCTCGGGCCTCCGCGAACATGAGTTATATCGTCCTGTTTAAGAGAATGAAATATTAAAAAAGTTACGCATACTTCTCATATACTTACCTATTGGACACTTTTTCGTTTTATTTAGTTTAAGTATTTATCAATTCCAAATGCAAATAAATATATTTTTTATTTTCCAGTCAATGGTGTAAATGTTGACACAACAAAATAAGCAAAACAAAACCTACTTACAAAATTGCCAGCCGACCTTTACGTAAATCGTCATGGAGAGGATCATTTCCAGGACTAAATTCACTGAATTACAAAGACATTGGGCTTCATATCATAATGCCAATTGAAGTCTTTATTGCTTAAGCAACAGCAAATATCGTAAATAATCATTATGCGAATACATTCCCGAGTTAAGTCCATTAAAATCCCGATGTACAATTTTATTATCAAGATAATACCACAATCAAAAAACAAATGACAATCACGCAAACTGAAACCTACTCCCAAAGAGTTCCATTTTCAAATATTTAAATATATGTTTTTGATAGAATACACAGAATATTCACAGAATAGATAGATTGATAAATAGTACGTCACCAACAACGCTACACATGAAACCAGTTGTAGATTAATCGACAACAGCCCCCCTAAAAAGGAAGCTAAAGCAATATTGCTAACGCAATTCATTTTTTCGAATTTACGGCAGATCTTATGCAATTCATCAATTCCGAATCTTTTATTGAATTGAATTGTATATAATGAGTGACTAGTATACCAAAAAATATTGAAATTACATAGGATCTGACGAAAATTCGAAAAAATGAATTGCGTTAGCAATATTGCTTTAGCTTCCTTTTTAGGGGGGCAGGGCTATAGTTGGCCTTAATTTTTAGGCACTTCAAGTATAAGACCACAATTTTTTTGCCAAGCGGGTACTACAAAGTACCCTACCACCGTGCTATGGTTTCCTCACGATGTTTTCCTTCACCGTAAACTTAAGCTCATTGTAGGATTCGAACCCGGGATCTTCATCTCGGTATCCGACGTCACTACCACTGAGCTATCATCGCCTCAAAACAATATACTAAAGCTTAGGTTTTCAAGACTGCTCATTGATAAATTTTAATAGTTGAATCATCATGTAAAGCGAACTATCACGTATACTCCCTAACGGGGGTATAAATCATCTTTCCTTTGCGGCGTAATTTAATAAAAAATAATTTGGGCACCCTTTTCGGGTATAAAAATTTTCGAACTGGAAGACCTAAAAATATTTGAATTTGGCAATGTAAAACTTGCTGGGTGGGTCGTCTGGCAATGTGCATTGTTTGTCAACTATTCCACCACGCTCCGATGGAAGGTTCTAGTATAGTTAGAGATGGAACTATTTATCATTAGCTGCCTGGGTATGTAGAGATTTCTGTAAAACTAAGCAATATTAACCGCGCTTTGTTTTAATATATTTTGCTGCAATTAATTGTTTTTGTTTCTTGTTTTATAAAGGTCGTTGTTTTGGTCAGCGACGAACGACTCAGGGTCGATAATACAAATGATACTGGTGCTAAAAAAATATAAAAAATACTTATTTTTTTATAATTTTAATTGGAAAATCATGTAATAAGTTAAGGTGTAGACGTAATACTCAACGGGAGTGTGAGGGGTGACGGCGGCTTGCGCCTAGCTCTAGTCTGTGCACGTGCCTAGTGACCACACGTTGCGGTAATTTTAGTTCAAATTGAATAAGGTATTTCTCAATGTATTTACAGTATTTAATGGAATTAAGGCCATTTTTGGAAAATGTATTTTTTGGGTAGCTCGTCGCCGACCAAAAAAACATCGTGTACAGCTAAAAATCTAGTTTCTCATCGTAAATATATGTGTATCAATAAATATATTTAATACCATCCGATAAGCAGGAAGTAAAATGGCTTCAGTAAACTTGTTACGACTTCACAACTTGTAGCTGAAAGTTTTGATATACTGCACTTGGGACGAAAACTTTTGCCCCTTTCGTGTTTTGGGGCGAGTGTGTCGCCGTCGCCGGCCATCTGGTACCATTCATTGTTTATATATTTTTGTTTTAATAGAGAATCAATATTGTTATTCTCTTCTATTTGTTTATCTAGTCTTATGAATTTATTTGCCAACCTATTTGCTTTCTATGTTACTGACGTCATAGATGTGGATTTTGCGGATTACTTGTTGAACAATTTTCACGTTCAGTTACCTTTAGTGTGGGAACCATTTGCTAGATTGTTTTCTAAGAATACTCAGAAATCATAATGCAATAAGGTAAAGGTACCAAATAAAAAAAAAAATTTAGGCCTTGATAAGGCACTTATCAACGTTACAGTTATAACTCTACCACCCACCGGTTCAGAATACACTTGAACTGAGAAGACTCCGGACGGCATGAAACTCAGCCAGGGATTTTTCTGTAGATCTTATCATAGTAGGTAATATGCGATATCTGAGAGCACTCACTATATTACATTGTTCACATTAGATAAAATAGTTGACGGCTCGCGGCAAGCATCAACTGTTTCATTTTATTACTATTTTTACTTTATCGCTGGCAAGTTTTTGCCGAAGCGTAGCCGTGCCGTTATACTGAGCGAAGACCTTAAATCTGTGGTAACACGACGCGTGTTCAATTACAAAATAAATACCGGCCAAATACGGTTTCCCCCAAGCACCTTATGCAAATAAACTAAAATTTTTTTTTTATATTTTCGTTTGCCTTGGATAACTATGATTAGCCATAATCATAGTTATATCTATTCCAAATTTCAAATCAACAGCAATAGTGGTGGCTGAAATATACCGCTGTGACAGATGAACAGACAAACGGAGTTCCTTTTTACCATTTTGGTTCGGAACCTTAATAGTATTTACTTTTTAAGGGTTGATTTCCACGATATTAAACCTTGAATGGGTCCTGAATTAAAATTCGCCAATGGTGCCGATTCTGTTGTAAATCGCACTAAACTAATTTTAGTCACATCTCATCTCTTTCTTACGAACATATTGAAAAAGGATACAGCATATTTTAAGTTGTAAAATTAATCTTTGCCGTCTTATTTTGCGTGTATTTAGGCGTAACCGCGATAGATGGCGACTTTTATATTGAAAACAAGCATTGGACTAATTTTGACAGGACTAAATTTCTTACATCCTTTTCTTATGTTCTTTGTTAGAAAGAGACATAGTGAGATTAAAATTAGTTTAGTTGTGAACAACAGAATCAGGGCCACTGTCCTACCTTGCAGATTACGATCTATCAAAACAGCGTTAAATCAGCCTTAATAAGACTGAAATATTGTTCACATTAGTGTGTTAGCTCAAGTATTCTCGAGCTTATCCTTCTTACGTAGTAACGTAAGCGTCCCCAAAGATCCCGGGCTAATGCACTCGATAACAGATTTCCCGGGGCGGTCGTTTGTCCCGCGCCATATTAACGCGCATGCGCTCTCGCCACTTACATCGTTAGGTACTTATGACTGAGTCGATCTAAGTTCTGCTTTCATAAGATTTGAGCTTAACATTATTGTTTTTTTTTATTAATGGCTTTCAATGCTTTATTTGTTTTTTTTTATGTGAAAGTTGGATGTAATGCTAACTCGTTTAATGCGTAAGAAATACGTGGAAGTGCGGCAGACAAGAGTGCGGATATAAAGAAGGAAGGACAGCTATCTCTAGGTGGCAGAATAAGCATACAGACGCTTTGAAATAAAATATATTCTATTCTGCATTTACAACAAATATGTACAAAATACAATCTATATATAGAAAATTTCCTCAAGCCTGCCGCTGCTTCCGATTAACGGCAGGGTTCCCAGAAGGCTGGCAGCGTTTCCTCTTTGGATAGCCAAGCTGATGCGTTGGCGGAAAAAGCTCCCCGCCCACTGGTCTCCGGAGGATGACAAGGCTCGCAAAACGGCTAGCTTCGGACCCCCACGGTCCCATGGTCTCGACCGCAAAAGGCACAAAAATATAATTGGGTCCACGATGCGTATTTTTTTAATATTCCGCACTGGCCGCAACTGCCCCTGCAGCTTTACAAGTCGCCGGTAAGTGAGATGGCGCGGGTGTATCGACATTCGACACATGTGGCATCCCACACCAGCGACTTGCCGACACTCCAAGGGATCAAAGACATACCATCCAGACGCTTCTATTTAGGTCTATGGTAACATCTACTATATAGTGGACCATCTCGAGCACGAAAAATACGGAGGAGACATCAATCAGTGTTAGATATAGCGGCCTTTGTCTCATTCTTCCGCCTATAAAAATTCACGCGTCAGAAAAGGACTTCAGAATTGTATCTCTTCAACGTTGTATAACTTTTTTATGAAGGGAGACTATTATAATAATAAACTCCATACGATATACTGAATTACGGATCGTTATTCCATTGACATAACATATTCGGAAACCCAACCACTAACTAACACTTGCTTTCGGTAAACTATGAGTTCGGTGCAGGAGTTTATGTTATAGGTAACGTACAAAGCTCAAAAATAAACAGTAAAGTTTAGCTTTGAGCTCTCCTCAGCTTTCAAACTTGTCAAATTATAAATATGAAGGTATACTCAGACATATAATGGCCAAATATTGACATTAATATATTTCTGGTGTATCTATACAAAAGTGAGTGTTCCCAATTTTATCCTTATTCGGAGCAAATAACGACTGCTGAAAGTGAAAGTCAATTAAATTGATAATGTAGGATGTATATTTCATTCAATTAGCAATGGTTGCGAGCCATTATCGCCGACACAATGATCTGCGGTGTACACGTGAACAACATAAGTAATTACATTAATTTTATATGAACTACTCGGCACAAGAATACCAACTGTTGATATCATCTGATCACCATTGTATTTTATACATTTTCAGTATGATCCATACGTAAGTAAGTTCTTAATTAAATATTTTAAGGTGCCGATCCTACAGCGAGCGGTCAAGAGTTCTGCGGTCAAAGTTCTGCGTTCGATGTAATCTATGGGGCTCTTTTGATCATTGCTTTTTTTTTTTTTTTTTTTTTGAGATTTTATGGCCTGGTTACTAAGACCTTTAAGCCACGACTTTATTATTCCGGAACCACTTTTCGGATTTTGTATTTTCAGTTTTATAATTTTACCACCGTATTTTTAATGTATTTAAATATTGGTTTATAAGTTTTAATGTCTTTTAATAGTTCTTTAAGCGGCGGCGGGCGGGAAGAAAAATCACTATAATTATTTTGCCACACTTCACTTAGTTCACTCGCGAGTACCAATCTGTCAATAAGGAACTTTTGACAGCTGAATATAATGTGGTCCACTGTTCCTTCTTCAACTCCGCAAAATGTACAGACATTGCTTTGAATTATATTTAACTTTGCTAGGTGTGATGGTGCTTTATTATGTCCATAACGTAGTCGGTTTATGGTGGTAATAAAATCACGACTGGCTCTTTGCAGGCTATCATACCATGGCTTTACTGGTAAGTTTTCTTGAATGCTACCGTACCACCGTCCTTTCGTTTCTTGGTCTTTCTTCCACATTTGTTCCCATAACATACTTATAGCTAGCCTTACATTACTCAAATAATCAGTCATAGGTACATACATAGTATCGGAGACATCGAGTGCATTTACTCCTCCGTAAGCGGCTTTGTCGGCCATTTCATTTCCAGTGATTCCTCTATGAGAGGGCACCCACATAAATGAAATTAGTTTCCCTGTATGATAATATTTGTATAACAATTCTTTAATTATGTACAGAATGAAATTAGTTTTAAAGTGAATCTTTAAATAGCTCAATCCTCTTATAAAACTTAAAGAATCTGTTACAATTAGAAAATATTTACAATTATCTACATTTCCAATTTGCAGAAGAGCCTGATATACTGCATAGGCTTCTGCGGTGAATATTGTACAAACATTCTGCAAAAGAAAACTCTGAGAAGAATTTTTTTGAGGATCATACACAGCACAGCGCACATAATCCTTACCCTTACTACCATCTGTATATAAAGTGTAGTAATTATTTTCTGATAAAAATTGCAACATCTCTGAATTATTTGTAATTGAATCTATTACTGTAATTGGGTGCATTATGCTTTTGAACTGGGAAGAATAGCAGGGCCAAGGGCACTGTTTTTTGAGTTTATAGCTGTTGTTTTCAATTTCCAGAAAAATGTGATACAACATTGGGGAGTTACCAATAAGGAGGCTCTCACCAGTTGCTAAAGGACCTGACACATTGATTCTACAAGGTATAATCTTGTTAATAATTTGCATGTTATCAGAGTACAGTAGTTTAAGGCAATACCGTTCGGCAAGTAGGAGACGTCTCAAGATCAGTGGCATAATTTTAGTCTCTACTTCCATGGCCCTTATGGGAGTTGAGCACATTGCACCCGATATTATTCTCAGAGATTTATTCTGCAGGATATCTAATTTTTTGGCATGGTAGCTATTCATATATGCCAAAGAACTATAGTCAAAATGACTTCTCACAATAGCTTTATATAGAATAGACAATATTTTGGGGTCAGCACCCCATGACACTCCAGCCAGACATCTTATTATGTTAATAGCTCTTAAAGCATTTTTAGAAATATACCGAACATGTTCTTCGAAAGTCAGTTTTTGGTCTATGATGATTCCTAAGAATTTCTTTGAATGTACTCTGTTTATAGATTCTCCACAATACGAAATAACACTAGATGGATCATCATCACCAAAAATCATTAAACTGCTTTTTGTAGCATTGATCTTTAAACGTAATCTATCATTATAGTATAGACTCAACTGATTTAATGCTCTATTCATATTATCTATAGCAACTTGCAAGTTCTGACTGCTACTATACAAAACAATGTCATCTGCGAATTGCAAAATATTTACTTCACTAGTATTTACAAATTTACATATTTCACATGTGTACAAATTATATAGTAATGGTGAAAGAGTGGCGCCTTGCATTGTGCCTTTCGATGCACTTCTAGGACCATGTAAGATGTTATTATACTTAACATATAAGGTTCTATCATTTAAATAATTATAGATCCACTGACATAGTAGACCAGGTATACCCACATCAGACATAATGTTGACCAAGATACCTGGGTCGACATTATCAAAAGCTCCTTGGACATCTAAAAATACACAAACAGTGTGTGATTTTAAATTATTTGCACGTTTCAGGTCTGAGATGAGTGACATGAAGCTGTCAGCGCAACTACGCCCACGACGGAAACCATACTGCACATGTGGGATGATACCATTAGCCTCTACAAACCAGTCCAGACGGACTTTAATCATATTTTCGAATAGTTTACCGAGACATGAGGACAAAGATATAGGACGATACGAACTGGACTGTTCTGGAGATTTATCAGGCTTCAGTATTGGGATAACACACTGTGTTTTCCATGATTCAGGGATAATTTGTTTGAGCCATAAAGCATTAAGAATGTCAAGAAAGAGGTGCTGAACAGATGTATGGAGTTCTTTAATTACAATATATGGAAAGTTATCTAGACCTGGACTTGAGTTACGCCTAGATTGTAGACTTGATGTGAATTCATTCCATGTAAATGGTTCCAATAAAAATTTTGAATTGCTATTATTATTGTTACTGTTAAAATAGTTGATTAAGTTACTAGTCTCTTTTAAACCACTATTATCAGACAGTTTATCTAAAAAGGTAGGTATGAACTCATCTTTATGGGATCTAATGCTAGACTTAACACCCTTAAAAATCTTAATCATGTTCCATATTTTGCTTATAGGGGTAGTTCTATTAAAAGTATTGCACAAATCATTCCATCCAGTTGACTTCTGCTCAGAAATGGTTCTCTTTTTTAATGCATCAAGTCTCTTATAATTTATATAGTTATCTATTGTAGAATCACTTCTGTACAGTTTCAAAGCATTATAGGATGCTATTACACTTTGTTCGCAAACCTCATTCCACCAAGGTGCTGGAGGTCTGCTAGCAAAGTGGGCAGACTTAGTGAACTTTGGAACAACTATTTGCATAAGGGACTCAAGACGTATACAAAAATCGGTATAGGAAGAGAGTGGGTCTACTTGATTAATTGTAAAATCGCCAAACGCATTTTTTGAAAGTTCATTATATTGGCGCCAATCAGCTCTTTTGTACAAAAATTTATCAATGGGAGGGTTAATTTGGTATTTTTGTATGGATAGGGATATTTCGGTTATAGTTGGATAATGGTAACTTCCCATACAATCATCATGCACAGACCACTCGCATAACGGTGCTAAGCATGCGCTAGCAAAGGTGACGTCAATGGCTGAAGCGTTGGTTCTAGGACGGTTCACTGTAGTGAAACTGCCATCATTTAAGATGCACAAATCACACTCATCTATAACATCATATAAATCTTGTCCGCGGCCCTTAGTAGATAGGCAACCAAATGCAATATGGTGAGCATTAAAATCACCACTTATAAAAATAGGTTTAGGTAGGTCTCGTATTATATTGCGCAGTCTATGCAATCTTATGTGCCCACTGGAAGGAGGACAATATACGCAGAGTATAGTCACACTGCCACGCTCGGTAGATATTGACATAGCTATAGTTTGAATGTCCTCATAGAATGTTGTGTTTAAAATATTATATTTAGTCTCTGGTTTAATTAATATTGCTACACCATTGTGAGGATTCTTAGATGTTCTGGAATGGAGATTATAACCGGGGATTCTAAAATTGTGATGGTCTTTAAACCAAGTTTCATTAAGCAAGCATACATCAATATTTTGTTCTAGCATAAACTTAGTTAATAAGGGCTTTTTACTATTGGCACTTTGGATGTTAAACTGCGCAATCCGTAATTGGGACGTTTTAGGGGGACTTAAATCCATTATGGGGATAAATTTTTAACTAATATTTCTTCAATGAATAATGAAGTAATTGGGGTGGGATCAGACTTATTACCAATCTCTACCAATGTTTTTACTAGGGCCGCTCGTACTTCTTTATTAGCTATAACCTGGGCAATGAAGTCCATAGGGTGATCTTGTGGGTTCAGCGCCTGTGCAGCAGGCTTGTTATTAACATTTTTTTTAACATTTTTCTTTTCAGTATTTACTGGAATATTTACATTATTTACAGGGGGATTTACAAGTTGACTCTTAGACAATGGCAATGCAGGGTATTCGATCGACTTTGTTTGTGCGATACTCGCGTATGTTATTTTACTTTTCTTTTCTTCTATTTTTCTTAATTTAATGGGACATTCTCTTGCTATTGCTAGGTGTGGGCCTTGGCAATTAGCGCAACATATCTCTTTAGGTTTATCACAATCTTTGTAAAAGTGTTCACCAGAGCAGATCGAACACTTCTGTTTGCCATTACATATTTTAGCCGAGTGATTAAATTTCATACATTTGTAACATTGTTGCAGCGGTGGGATATATTCAAATACCCTGTATGAGAATAGATCATATTGTACATTGTCAGGTAAGATATTGGATAAGAAAGTGATACTGACTGTTTGCAGAGGAACTCTGTCCCGTCCTACTTTTTTTGTGAATCGTCTTATACAGATAATTTCGTAAATGGAACTCAACTTAGTGTATAAGTCCTTATTTGAGATATTTGCTGGGACAAATCTTATGATGCCAGTTTTTTCTATTTGGGTAGCCGGTATGTAAGCCTTTACGTTGTACTTTTCTAAGAATGCAGTGTTATTTAGAAAGTTGTTTGCTGTATTATATTGTTTGAACATAACTGCTATTTTATTTGCATTCAATCGCTGTATTGCTATCACACCTTTAACATCCGTCGTGAAAATATGATTGAGATATATAGGACTTTTGTTGCCCAATCTATCTTTGTGATTGATATGCTCAACAAAAACTTTAAACTCTGTTTTATTTGAGTTTTCTGGATACTGTCTTTTATAATTAGGTTTAAAATAAGGCACATAAAGTACATCAGAACGCTCACCGCCACCGCTATCATCATTCACTTCATCAGTCCGAAGCCGCTTGGAGGAGTTGGGCGGGTTGTCCCCGCCCCCCTCATTCCCATCCATTTTATTTTTTTGGTATTAATTAAAAGTGAATTTATTCTTTTACACAATAAAAAAAAAATTACAAAATGTAATTTCAAATTTTTCCGCGTGCGCTTTTTTCAATTTCCCGCCAAGGAATCTAATGATCATTGCATCATCATGGAATCATTGACTTCGTCATGGAAGAGGACTTTTGGCCGCAGGGCGTGGTGTTCCGACGCTTTCGCGGACTAGTGCCATATGATCGTACAAAGATATAGTGCAGTAGTGTTTACTAACATAGGCTTGAGTGTTTTATACTAACAAACTATAAATATAATAATATAATTTTTTTATTATAATATTTATGTTAGTTTGTAAGGTCTATGGGCCACTAAAAGTCTGAAAATAAAGATGTATTATTATTATTGCTAACAGCGATAACGGCGGTAAAGGAGAATGGACATAGAACAACTCTGACCGCAGAACTCAAGACCGCTCGCTGTGGGATCAGCGCCTAATAATTTGGAACGCAATCTTAGGTATTACGTATTTTATAATAATCAATCAAAACAGTCCAGTCGAGATTGATACAAAGGAATTTAAATCCTGGACCTGCGACGTAAGGTGTATTTATTATTAATGCATTCTATTCTTGAAGCTTGAGTTATTATTATCTCGTTCTTAGCCTAATACGGGCCTTAGACGAAGATTAATCCTGTAGGAGGATCACTAAAGCCCACTAGCATCAGTCTGGGTTAAGGTACCTATATTATTTTAATCAGTCTGAGGAGAGACTTTGCCTCCTTATGTGTGTTCTACCGCTTGTACAACGGAGAGTGTTCTAAAGAATTGTTCGACTTGATGCCCACGGCTACCTTCCACCATCGCAACTCTCGCCATCGACGGGGAGTCCATCCTCACACATTGAAACCAGAATTGTTTCGAAATGTGCGGTCTCAAAGAAGCTTCCTTCCGCGGACGTTCAGACTGTGGAATGAGCTCCCCGCCGTGGTTTTCCCAATGGAGTACAGCATGGGGTTCTTCAAAAAGGGTGTGAAGAGATTTCTGCTGGGTCGGCAACGCGCGAGTGATACCCCTGATGTTGCAAGCGGTAACTGCTTACCATCAGGCAGGCCGTATAGTTGTTTGCTACCAACGTAATATAAAAAATAAAACAATTGGGTTAAAATGACGTACAGGTTAAATGCTTTGTCGTTGTCCAACCATGTCGTTTAAATTTTTTATCCACTCCTCAATTTTTTTATTCATGCAGATACGAGTACGTACAGTTTTGTAAAGCTCAAAGGCATGTAAGATTTAAAGTTGCTCATTTAGTGTGTCCCGCAAGCTCGTGTCTGGGACGGTCCCCGGGGCTCCGGGATAATGGCGTAACTCGATAAAAGATTTCCCGGGACGGCGATACCTCACAACAGTGCCATCGCAGCCATTTTAACTTTGGTCGGAAGTGGAAAGTTTGGTTTGCTTTACACTTTTTGATGGTCTTACAGTGTTATCATAACTTGAGAATTGAACTTATTTACTTCCAAGTTTTTGGTTGGGATTGGAAAGTTTTTTGTTGTGTCTCGTCGACAGTAAACTGTGATGGTTTATAGAGTGCCTCACCACAGTTCTGTTGTTTGGAACAAATGAATTTATTTTTACCTTTTGACATGGAAGTTCCATTTAGACATTTTTGTCAGTTAAATAACTTTTTAGTAGGTATCTGCTTCGACATCGAATGTTTTTTGGGTGCGAAAATATACTTTGTTTTTTAGAGTTGACATTCACTCGCAATGTTAAAGTATATACTCTGAGGTTAAAGGGACGAAAAATGTATAAGCTACTTTTGCGCATTGTTTTCTTATACTTTTTAATCGACTTAAAAAAAAGGAGTTTATCAATTCGACACGTATGTATGTAATATTATTGGAACTGCAATATATTCACATATATCATATGTGAATATATTGTATATCTATTAGGGCTTCCAAACAAATATACAAAATTTCATAGGTTTGTATGTAGGTATGTATGTTTGTATGTATGTTTGTATGTATGTTTGTATGTATGTTTGTATGTATGTTTGTATGTATGTTTGTATGTATGTTTGTATGTATGTATGTTTGTCCACGCATATCTCCGAAGATATTAATCGGATTGTAACCATTCTTCATTCCATTTTTTATTCGTTTACATTTACTTCAACTTAGGAAACAGTGTAAGTTTCATCGAAATCCGTTCAGTAGTTTTCAAGATATGGACAAATATGTGTGACGGCCTGGCTTATTGATACAAGCTACGGGTGTGGTGTAAAAGGAAAAACATCTCAGAACCTTGGTCAAATTCTAGTGCATTTAAGAAAAACTAAAAATGACGAATTAAAAAAGTAATTTAAAAAAAATTAATCAACTTCAAATACACTAAAAAGTATGAAATAACGCGAATCTGATACTGATTTGAAGTCAGCGAAATATTTTCAATGGAATACGTCGTGCTCTTTCGCTGACTTCAAATCAGTATCAGATTCGCGTTATTTCATACTTTTTAGTGTATTTGAAGTTGATTAATTTTTTTTTAATTACTTTTTTATTAGTCTGATTTATCTTTATTTTGTTGCCTATTATGTTAATGATCACTTTATATTATAAAGTTTCAGTCCCTTAGTAAGCTGTATACAATTACCATCATTTCGATCGATTAAATTGTTCTGTATATGAACCTAAATATAAGGCATAGTGATTAAGTACTGGCTGCCTAGAAAAGAGAGGCATTTAGATTTAGAAGTACCAGGATATCAGAAGTTTCCTGTATTGGCTAATAATGAAATTCTATTCAAACAAATAGATATCACATCAATACACATAAAAACACTCGACGTAGCGAGGAAATGGTGTCGCTCGACGTAGGGGGGATTTATTATAACAATAAACCGTCAGACCACAATCTGAATCAAAAATATCACTAACCCCTACTTACATAGGCCATAACCCTATCCGTAAAACTGTTGTAGGTAACATAACTATTATGCGGGGTATCTTGTACCAGTAACCAACAAATAAAAGACTCGACCGACCACCGCCGGTAATCAGGCCGGGCTAATTTTCTCCGGGCGAAAATGGTCGAAAAACAGTTTTATCTCGCCCATATGACCACTAAGGAAGTAATTCCACAAAACAAAGGGTCCCAATAACGAGCCTACAATTCCAGGATAAGATATTTGCTGATCGGTCCGACGGATAGGCTGGCCGCCTCTCGTAGAATTATAAAAGTTTCTCCATGTTTTACGCAAATTCTTCCGTTTGGGGACATAATACATGTTGTCGTCTATGAATGTGTTTGGTTATCTTTAGTGGGACGCCGACGAATAAATCTTTGACGATCTGTGATAAAGTCGCTTGGGTGTCATCAATTTTGGAGAATAATTGGGTTGTATGGTTTTCTTTGGAGATTGTCTTGGTTTATGATTAATTTTATACGACGAAGTCGGTAAACTAGCATAGTTACCGTAGATACTCACTCGTTACCAACCCAACCCAAATAAGTGCCTTACTAGGGCCTAAACTGAATAAATAACCTCTTGCGACCTTACTCACGCGCAGGAACACATCATGAAGTTATTTCGCTGCGGTATTATGTTAGGTGGAGGTACTTCCCCAGTCAAGCTGCTCTTTCAGCGAATAAACGCTATGCTCTACCTCTTATTTCTTACAGCATAATTGTATCACGGTAAGTGATGATGGTAAGCACGCAAACCTTAGGAGGGATCTACTGACTCTCCAATTTAAATCATTTATTCAATTGATCTTCGCAGGCACTTATGAAAAGTCTCTAATACTCTAATACCGGTTCGGAAGGTTGCATTTGCTGAGAAGCTGGCAATAAACTCAGCAATTACTCTTTTCAAAACAAGCTTAGATTCATTACATTAAATAATTCAAAGTTATTTAGATTCTAATCGCACTGACAACAATAACGTGGCCCAGCGCGACGGCAAAACTACAAAATACCAATATAATGCAGACCAGCCCCCACAAGCAGCACCCGTTCACTAGTATGACGCATGTGGCAGCCATCGCCCTCTTCGCCATATTGACCGGAAGTGAGCGACTCGTCACATGACGCCGCCAGCATGACTTAAGTACCTACCATTATTTTACGGTTTCCTCACTAAAAGTAACTTATATGAACAACCTTTACCATATTTTCGGCGACATTACCGCAAAACTGTGATCTCCTGTAAATAAAGACAGATATAAAGAATTTACATTATCTACAGCAATAGTTTTCACTGCTGGAGTATAAAATAATATAATATAAAAAGCAGAAATTAAACTGCATATTTTTCATCGAATATCGGATATAATGTATCAAGGTCTACTTGGCTTGGCGTGTTTTTTTTTGAATTTATGAACGTATTCATTAAATACAACCGTAAAATTCTGTGAAGTAATAAAATTAAGAAATGGATATTTAGCGTTATTAAATATTTTATTAGTACTGACACGTTGGCCTGTCGATTTATTGCTCTACTTACTACATTGTAGAAAATTTACGCAAATTGGAAATCCAGAGATTTCTATAACGTTCATGATATTTTATCTGGGGGCACGGAAGTGCCCCCCGCCAAGACAGCCAAGCGAAGCGTAAGGGCACTACCTACCTTTTCTCGAAGCGCTTCGTCGTTTTTTTGAACCCTCATAACTTGGGTTTGGATTATACCAGATAAACAAAATTCTCAGGATATGATGTCAATAGTAAACTTATTAAACATATTAAGTTTCAATAACATAGCTCTTATACTTTAGATTTTATTGATATCTAAAAAACCCCGATTTCGTCACTGACTCACTGATGATCATCAAAACTCATAGGGTACTTCCTGAAGTCCTAGAAAGCTGAAATTTGGTATGTAAGCTTGTATTAGTACACAAGCAACTACCTTTTCTCGAAGCGCTTCGTCGTTTTTTTGAACCCTCATAACTTGGGTTTGGATTATACCAGATAAACAAAATTCTCAGGATATGATGTCAATAGTAAACTTATTAAACATATTAAGTTTCAATAACATAGCTCTTATACTTTAGATTTTATTGATATCTAAAAAACCCCGATTTCGTCACTGACTCACTGATGATCATCAAAACTCATAGGGTACTTCCTGAAGTCCTAGAAAGCTGAAATTTGGTATGTAAGCTTGTATTAGTACACAAGCAACAAAAAAATTATAAAACTTGGAAAAATCAAAAAAAAAAAAACATAAGCAACTTACAAAAAGAAGTGAAATCCCACCAAAAACATTTTTATGTAAAATGTAGCCGCCAAGACATGGTTCGTACTGTCAAAAAGTTATCAGATCTCATGTAGAGCCAAGCTTATAACTCTACATGCACTTACTCTACAAGCCCTAACTTCACAAACTCTACACACCGTAGTCAAAATAGGTGGCTTGGCCGTTTCACTACTACCTACAAGAACTATTGAATAACAAAAAAGTAATGAACAGTGAATACATTTTTCATCTTACTCCCATGTGACAGTAGCGAAACGGCCAAGCCACCTATTTTGACTACGGTGTGTAGAGTTTGTGAAGTTAGGGCTTGTAGAGTAAGTGCATGTAGAGTTATAAGCTTGGCTCTACATGAGATCTGATAACTTTTTGACAGTACGAACCATGTCTTGGCGGCTACATTTTACATAAAAATGTTTTTGGTGGGATTTTAGTTTTCTGATTACGATTAAGCTTTCTATCAATCTGATAATTTGAAATTAGAACAGCTTTTGTATACATTTTAGTCCAATCAAAAAGTAATAAAGTAAGTTAGCAATATTTTTTTTATTTTCATCAAATAAAATCCACAGATCTTAATTTAAAGCGAACCAATCCGTAGCATATATTTTTTTATTAGCTACGCTAAAACAAATTTTCAATTATATTGTATAATCGGGAGACACGATTTCTATATAGTCAGTCACTGCACATAATAATGTACAATAACTGCTCCTAAAGTTTCCTACAGAAAAGTTTCATCAAAAGACGTTTTTTTTTGCGTAAACAATAAATTTCCCTAACAAAGTAGGAGCAAAAGGCTCAATGCTTGACAATGCGATACGGGGCACACATAAACAGGATATAAAATATGTCACCAATAAGCAAGACCAAATGTCCCGGAGGGATAAGATTATATTAATGGAAGAGCAGCGGGTTATATATTCTTATGACACGTAGATAGACTAGTAAGAGGATAGTGACCCAATTCACGCAGTTTTCAATAGATGGCGCTGGCTGTTTAATTTTATTTTTAATTGGAACCAATTTATAATTCAAACATTTTTTTTATACGTTGGCGTCACACGGCTCTCGTATTTTGCCATTTTCGAGTTATATTTACACTTTCACATAGTCCTCCCTCAGTCAGTCACCGTCTATAAAAGTCATTTTTTAGTACAATGATGATGGTTGTACTAAAACTTTTCACGGACTTCTTGAGACAACTTTTAAAGTCACGATACACATGATTCATTTCATTTCACTTCACTGGTGCCCATGGATTGATCTTTATTGGATAAAATACCAAACTCCAAATACACGAATTAAAAAAATAAAAATGAAAACGCAACGTCACTGCAAATTCCCGCCAAAAAGTCATTCAAACTTTTCTTTATGATGTTTGACTTTTGTTTTTTTTTTCATCGCTCCGTTTGTTCAAATTTTCTTATTTGAATCCATTACTAATATAGCAAACACCACCTACACTCAAATAGACATAATAATAACACTACTTACAACCTTACACTACATATTAACATCGGTGTAAGTGCAGTTCAAGACGTCTCCGCACTATAAGTCCTAAATTTTTCTTTTCCCGCGAGATTTGCACTTTTTAACGGCCTCAGGGTGAATCTTGTGCCAGGCGTGATTAGTGGCTTGTACAAATTCGCTACTCTGTGGAGGCTACAGTCGCTTATGGGCAAGAGAAAGGGTCGATTTGATTACTTTACACACTTATAGGTGCTCGTCGATAGATTTTGAGGGTGAGGATTGAGTAGTGAGTACTACAAAGGTTCGTATCTCCGTGTGGTTTCCTCACGAAGTTTTCCATCAACGTAAACACATTGTAGGATTCGAAAACTCAAACTTCATCACAAGGTGATGATAGCTCAGTATAGTGACGTCGGATACCGAGACGAAGGTCCCGGGTTCGAATCCTACAATGAGCTTGAGTTTTCGGTGAAGGAAAATATCGTGAGGAAACCATAGCACGGTGGTAGGGTACTTTGTGCTTGAACAAGTTGAAAACCTCCCTCATGTTGAAAACTTGTCGCCAAGCACATTGTGTTCCGACAGCTGCACTTGAGAGCCAGTTCCTTCTAGGCTTTGTGTGCTTACCACCTTCGGCCACATCATCACTTACCACGGTGAGATTGTGTTCAAAGACAGGCCTGTACACAGTAAAAAAACATTCATTATAATTATTACACGACTAAAGGACATTAGTGTGCCGTCTTTTATGACCGAGATGTTGGTAAAGGTGGCCACTATAGAAAATCTCAGTAGTTAACGAGGGGGTATGCCCCAGAAAGGAGTTTTAGGGGTTTTTGTTTTTTTATTTTATATACTACTTAGGTAGCAAACAACTTCCTAAGTAAGTTGTTTGCCGCCTGATGGTAAGCGGTTACCGCAGCCTATGGACGCTTACATCACTAGGTGTCTTAATCGCGCGTTGCCGACCCTGCAGATATGTATGTATGTTAGTTTATTTATTCCACCATAACTTTTAAACGCCTGAACAGATTTGGATGTATGGGGTATCGTTAGAATCCTTACCTCCTTTAAAAATATTTTCACACCCAAAAGTGGTTTTAAGATAGGTTGATAGGAGTCGCTGTATGTGCAGCGAAAGAGACAAATCGCAGTGTCATTTACGCAACAAAATTAAGTAATGCAATTTGGCTGCAATCTTCTATACTTCCCAAGTCAGCGTGCTCCGAACAGAAGAAGTTTGCGAGATTGATGAGAAAAAATTTGACACATTGAAATCGCTCTCGCTACCGCTATTCCTCGCTCAAGCAATCGTTTGTCTTAACAGAGCAAGAGTGAAATGTAGCGTAAAAAGAAATCCTTGAGAGGGCCAATGTCGATCCTTATTTATGAGTCAGCGTATTATTATGACTTGCCAATTTTCCGGAAAATAAAACCCGTTACGGCGCCGAGTCGGGAACGTGACGATGCCGGATTGCGTTCCAATTTTACTGGCGTTTTGTATGATAATTCACCGGAGCTTTTTATGAAACTGTCCGCTGGGATGAGATGCGTGGATACAATGTGATTCGGATTTCGATGATCATTGGCGGAGTGGGGATTTGAGAACCTGTTAGATTTTCATAATACTGTCAATATTCAAATCTTTGGCAACG
Source organism: Polyploca ridens (assembly GCA_951394255.1). Taxonomy (NCBI): domain Eukaryota; kingdom Metazoa; phylum Arthropoda; class Insecta; order Lepidoptera; family Drepanidae; genus Polyploca; species Polyploca ridens. The sequence continues at coordinate 15,893,656 of OX596252.1, forward strand.
CGACGAATCGAATAGATATATAAAAAGTCTGTTAAAAAAATACAATATTTTTCGTAATCGAAGTATGCATGAACAAGAAAAAACACGGAACAAAATTAAAGAATAGTTTAGTTTTTACAAAAAAATATAAGGTCAGCAACAAGTGAAGTTAAATAGATAATTTGATAAGAAATATAACTCACGTTTTATTTAAGACTAGCTGTCCCCCGCAGTTTCACCCGCGTTCCCGGGATAAAAAGTCCTTCTCCATACCATAGGCTATCTGCATGCCAAATTTCATGATGATCCGTTGAGTAGTTGAGGCGTGAAGGCGTAACAAACAAACTCACTTTCGCATTTATAATATTAGTTTATTTATGTTATTACCGTCATAGTTTACCGACAACCTTACAAGAATTAAGAATAAAAAACACATAATTATTTACGATCTAATATAGGTTCTACTTATTCATTAGATTGTAAGAAAACAATTTCCTCCACAGTGGTTGCCGGGGTTTCCCTTCACACCCCTATTTTCTGTTTCTCTGATCGTTTCCAACCTGTCCCTTATTCGGGTTGTGGTCGGCTTTGACGTAATCTAACCAATCTCGACGGAGGTAAGATATTATCTCCGTTATTTTAACTGGATTCATAGAAATCGTTTTTAGAAGATTTTAGGGAAAAACATTTTTATGCTTACTACGTTTTTATTTTATTTTTTATACTACGAAGTGGGTAAACCACGTAAGGTCCGCCTGATGGTAAGCGGTTATTGCCATATGAAAGCTTGTAACACACGGGGCATCACTCACGCGTTACCGAACCTTCCCCTCTACCCAATGAGCTCTGGCGACCTTACTCACGAGCAGTAACAAAAAGTTATTTGGCTGCGGTATTATGTAAGGTACTTCCCCAGTCGAGCTGTTCTTTGATCGAATAAACTCTACGCTCTCCTCTCTTGAAATTAGCTAATGCTATTTATTTAATCAAAAGGAACAATTTTAATTAATGCTATATTTGCTATCTCATAGCTTTTTTTTACATTCATAGGCCTATTCGAACATAATTTCACACATGATAAGTGCTGATATATTGAATAGTTGCGCAGAAAGCCTATCAGTACCCACCGCTTAAGTACCGGTGACAGATTTTCAACTTGACGACTGTAACTAGCCAGGTGGGGACTACAAAGTACCCTAACACCGTGCTATGGTTTTCTTCACTGAAAGCTTAAGCTCATTGTAGAATTCGTATACTGACAACCTTCATCATGGGATTCGCTTACCATGGTGAGTCAAAATATCATCATCATCATCAGCCTATAATGTCCCACTGCTGAGCACAGGCCTCCTGTACACAAATGAGGGTGAAAAGGAACGGGCAGATACTCCACCACGCGTGGCCACTGCGGAACGGTGGAGGCAGGCTAGTGGTCAACCTACTGTTGGAGTTTTCAAGCCACCTAGGACTCCAACTAGCTTAACTTACTATCACTACAGTGATAACCGGGACCACGGCTTTACGTGCCTTGCGAAGTGCGGAAACGCTCGAATTAAAAATATCACTAGGCGGTCACCCATCCATATTCCGGCCTCACCGGAGGTAGCTTTACTTTGCCGATCGATTAAGAACGGCTAATCTCAAAATATAAGTCTATAGATAGTAAAATGGCCATACTGTATTATCTACCATCAGACATTAAATTATTCTACCAAATCGCCAGTTAGACCATCTAATAAATATATATCACAAAGATTTGCCGTATTTATTTACGGCACTCATACAATCTCCATGCATAATAAGTTTTTTGTCTTGAATTTATGTCTACAGCAAGAATGAAAATGTCTGTAATGTATTGAGATTGAAATTAGAGGGAAAGGTTACGTCGCGTTTAGTTTTCAGTGTTCAGTATGTTTACATATTTATTGAGTTCTGTTAGTAAAAAACTTAAATAATTTCATTAATAACGTCATTAGAAAGGTACTTATTGGTGCAGCTATTTGCAGCGGTAGTAGTTTTTTTATTCCCCCTACTTCTTTGATTTTTTGTACTATTTAATGCAATGCCAATTGCCGTATCGGGCAATCGGGGTTTCAACCCCGTAAAACAAAATCAAGGCGGGGTTGCAGTGGATCTGAATTACAAAAATTATGGAATGTAAGTACCTAAGTTTATTTATAAAATTAGTAGGTACTATTCATGTAGGTATTCTTGTAAATAGTTTGACCGTATCTTTTGATTGCGTTGTCTTAGAAGTTTATTATTTCACTGCTCTAAGGGATTGCGTATTTGATATTAATTTCAGTTTGATACCTCCACGCGTTCCTGTGAAAAAGGGTCTTGACAGACGGACAGACGCTAAGACGAACGGGCAACAAAGTGATCTTATAAGAGAACCGTTTTTTTTTCTTTTGAGGTACTGACCCCTAAGCGCTCGTGATGTAGCATGATTAGCCGTTCTTAATCGATCGGCAAAGTTAAGCTACGCCTGTCGTGGTCGGTACCTGGATGGGTGACCGCCTAGTGGTATTTCAAATCGAGCGTTTCCGTGCTTCGGAAGGCACGTTAAGCCGTTGGTCCCGGTTATCACTTAATTGTGATAGTCGTTAAGCTAGTTGGATGCCTCCTAGGCGGCTTGAAAAATTCCAACAGTAGGTTGACCACTAGCCTACCTCCACCGATCCGCAGTGGGCACGCGTGGTGGAGTATTGCCCATTCCCTTTCATCTTCATTTGTGAAAGGAGGCCTGTGCTCAGCAGTGGGACATTATAGGCTGATGATGATGGTGATGACTGACCCCTAAAGAGAACGAATTTGCGCTCACAAAAAATTACTCGGACCGTTCTTCTATCTACAAGACGGAACTACAGAAAAAAACATAGCCTCCCATTGAAGCTGGCAAACAGAAATCCTATTTCGCAACAATGTTAACTTCATAATAAAGTCATAAAGCGCGGTTATCTGATGGGTGTGCGTCACTCCCGGAACAAATCTGCTCCACCACGTTTTGAAGGAAGGATACGATGTGTTATTATTAGTTTAGATTTTAGTTTATAAGCTGGGAATTTGTGGGTTATGTTCTTTATTTTATTCAAGACATTTGCACTTACTCGAATAAATATTCTAACCCCCTTATTCATAATAAAGTTATCAAACGTTGATCAGCTAAAATTCAAGTCTTTATCGGACAGGTGACATTTGGTGATCGAAAGAGTGAGACGGGGCACACTATTACACTGATTTAGTGATAAAGCTATTATGAATAAAGGGGTAATTCTAGTATCGTTTCGAAAGGTTGTATTACTCAAACGAGCCGACAATATTCTTCTCAGCTTCCCAAGCGGTGTCCTTCATAAGTGCCCTTCTAGCACCAAAATTTAATAAATAGTTGTGACTTTGAATTTTTTCACTAATTATTATTTTATTGGTAAATATTATTTTCAATTTTGTTTTTCATATTTACATTCCTATGCATTTTTTTCTTATGCAATGTTCTCAATATTCGGCGCTTCGGCTGAGAGCGTTGCCGAATATTCAATATTTTCGCTAGGTATATCACTATTATTGCAGCTAATAAATCTTCTTATTTGATTATGATTTTACGCCATGCGCCATAGGATGCAAGTCATCCTATGGCGAAAAATAAATAAGGAGAGATTTTTTGACATGAAATGACAAAAAGGCACCAGTTTAAAGTCGGTAATATGTAATAGGTCCATTTTGACATCACATATAGTTTCAAAAAGAGACAAACATATTGCGACAAGAAGAGACACCCTCTTGTCAAAACGGGCCTCTTAGATCTGATCAACTATAGATACACAAGAACCAATTCATCGTTATAAATTGAGTGGAATTTAATTGACTTTTTAGTTTTGTAAGTACAGATGTAGATGGTAAGTTATTAAGCCGCAATATTCTTCTGTGAGTAAATAAATCAGTAACTGAAGACAATCTGCAGTTTGTGGTTTACTTACGTATCAACTTAGATCTGGTAAATGAAGTTCTAAAAGTACTTAGTCTTTGTACAAAGTAAGTCCTTAAAGTGAAATAGTTATAGCGGTAATAACTAGACCCTTTGTCAAGTGGTTTTTGCTGTATCTACATAAAATTAAGCACTTTATGAAAAGTAAGCATAAGTTAAAACACTGTGCCGATTCTAAACTAATTTTAATTATATCACATCTCTTTCCTACAAACATTATTGAAAAAGCATAGAACTTATCGAAAGCTGTCAAATTAGTCTTTGCCGTAGGTATTACATCCATTTGCGGGTTAAAAGTGGTAACCAATTTTGATGGCTACTAAGTTTGATTTTTATATATTTTTATTGGAAGGCCATGCTAAGAAGTCATATTTGAAAGGTTGTCTCTCCTTGCCGCTCTATGTATTTCTCTTTTGTGTATATGGGCTGTCAAAAGTAGTAGGCAGTTAAAGGAAATAATCAATAGAATAAAATCACATCCCAAACAACAAAAAGAATTGAATTTGCCAAAATATGTAGTAATTAATTTAAATCCTCTTGGACCCTGCAATAAAAACACATTTTACTTGTCATAAATATAATAATGTACTATAAAAGTTGTACATGAGTTATCTTCGGAGTATTCTTCTAGTCACATTATATTTGTGAATCTTCGTTCGCACAGAAAATAAAGTATGGCCCCGAAGATTAACGAAATAATGCTTAAAACTTACAATCAACCTTAGATCAGATGTCATGATCATATTAGGTTCATAATACACTGCAGCTGTTAGTTCCGGCTCACTCGCAAGTCACGCCCCTCCGCACGGCACGCGCTAAAATGGCGGCAGCTGCCGGCCAATAGCGGTTTCCCGCGCTTTGAAAATGTACAAAAGTATCTTCTGCGCAGGTAAGCCATATCAGTTGGGTACTACTGTATTGTATTGTGTATTTAATTTAAAAATATATTTAGTTACTTCTTTATCATTTGTTTCTATAGTACAAGCTCGTCTTGTGTAGGATTAGTGATAAGTTGCAATCAATTGAAAGTACTTGAAATCGATAAACACAGCGGATTTGCAATTACGTATCGTCGTCTTACAAAAACATCGGATTCAATCATAGATTTACACATAAGTTTTTGTATTAAATAGTTAATTAATCCGTTGGTTCATAAATCGCGCTCTTTAGATGCTTCACATATGAAACCAATTTTATAACATAAAAGTAATTTTAATTTGTTTGGATCTGCAATGATTTCCAACAAATTATGGATAGGATGATAATGATATCAAGGAAGAAATGTTAAATGACCGCAAATAATAGAATCGATTGAAATTTGTTTCAGTTCGCATCAGAGGTGTGAACTTTATTGAAACCCAGTCTGGGTTTCAATAAAGTTACACTATTTACACAATTGCAATATTATTATTGGTTGTCCTTCGTTTATCTTCTAAGCAATCATCCGGTGACTTTGCCAAAGCATGTGTAAACATAAACCACTTTCTACTTCACATATGTTAAATTATTTTTTGTTAGTTTTATTTCCTTATTTAATTAAAATGAGGATGAAAATTTCCATAAATTAAAAATATTTCACTGGCAACTAATTTGAGGCAAAATTCTATGGTGGTATTATGAGAAAGCTTATTCCAAGGACAAGCTTATAAATTGGTCAGCTTGGCTATCCAAAGAGGAAACGCTGCCAGCCTTCTGGGAACCTTGCCGTTAATCGGAAGCAGCGGCAGACTCGAGGAAATTTTCTATATATAGATTGTATTTTGTCATATTTGTTGTAAATTGGTAAAAATGAGATATTTTAGACGCGAGTAATGCCGCTACCAGAATCATAATACCAATCTCAAGAAAGAAAATGTATTGCGGCGCACCTAGAGCGTTATTTACAAGTTTCTGCACATGCGAGCTCGCATCCATTTGCTTGGCGGCGGTACTCAATTTATACTAGTGATTTATCCAATGTAATTCTTAACTTTCCATCTAAAGTCGAGTATTCAAATTGAATTTGCTTCAACATCTACAAGGTTGCATTGCATCTCGCGAATCCATGCATCTATAAAAGTTTTATGCGAGGAACTACAAGCAAAAGGAATGTAAGATGAACCGGGTGCATCTACTGGGGTCTCTAGCTCTTCACGAATACAAATGAACCATGCACCTTAAGGATCGCAAACAAGTAAGAAAATGTGATGCTCCGGTACTCTTAACTGCTATGACGAAATTTCCGCATCGCATGTGATGTTTCTATTTACTATTCGAATTATCTACTATATTTTCTTCAGTATCATTTATAAGGCTTATCAGATCATCTTATTTAATATTTAATCTTGTTACTAGATCTAAAACCTTATCCAATTTACTAACAAGTTTTAAGGAAAGTACCTACACTTTAAAATCTACTCTTCAGAACATTCATTGAATATTGATTTCTAATCTCAAAGGGTTAGGTTAGTATTCATGTTGATAATCAGGAATGTTGACTCAATAATAGTTGGCGTAGTCTTGGTTTGGGGCTTGGGAGATACGGGTGCCCCCAATTTTCCGCAAGGAAGAAGCCCATCTGGTAAGCGGTTAAGTGTTTGATGCTTTAATTGCGTAGCTTCACGCTTCGACCTTTGAGGTGAAGTACGTGCTTGTGTTTCATTATATCCTTATTTATCTGCGAAGATTGTACAGAATTTGAATTATATTGATTTTGCTCGTTGAAATTGGTTTTCATGATTTGATATTCATCAAGGCGAGCTTAATAGTTGATTTTATACTAGGTTAAGTACCTGAAATCTTGGCTCATGGCTTAAATATTGATATAGGCTCAAAGATTTGTTGACTAAAATCGGGCTGAAAATTTTACTCCAGAAAAATATCATGTTTTTGCGCAATTATGATTTAAGTTTACAAGTACCTAAACTTCCCTTTGCTAATTTGATCCGCTTCATGATTATCCAACCATATTTATTTTACTAGCAAGACTCAAAGTGAGGTATCGGATCCGTAAAACAAATTTAAATTGTACACTAACTAGGTTTAAAATAATTTCTAAGAAGTGAAATTTAATCATGAACTGAGAGCTAGATCACTAGCGTTGAATAGAATAAAATTTGATAACTGAGAATATTTTATAGTAGACAAATTCTAAGCTAATTAGTGTATTCCGTAAGTACTATTAATAGTGTTCAATTTATTATTACCGCTACGTTATTATACCCAAGAGAATACTGCACTAAGATTTTATGTTGAAATTTGAAGCGGAGACATACGAATATGCATTGCATGTTGTTCTGCTGCGGTAATTTTTTATTGGTTTTGTATTAACTGATCGAATAAAGAGACCAGACCAGCTTAGCTCAGCTTTGCTTGAGGGCGTGGAAATACGAAACAACTACGTCACTTTTGATTCTAATTGACTTGTTTCGGTAGCTCCAACACGTCTATTAGTTTCTCCAAAACATGTTTGTTGAAATACGCGACCACCAGCCATTTGGTGGCTCCATAATCCAGTTACTCGAATTGCTGGGATACAAGCGAATCCATTTGCTGTGGAAATCTAATGGAGCTGATGTTTCGCAGTGGATATCCCTGGGTAGAATATGATAATGAGAAAAATATCTTTTGCCCTGTTCCCAATTATATGGGATCGGCATAATATGCAAGCTTCTTCCATTCGTCTCTTCTATCCGTCATATCAGCATCCACTCCTTTCTTACCTATATCATCTTTAACACAATCTATCTATCACTTTTCTGTCTTCCTCTTCCCGTATAAACATCCACTGTCATATTCATAGCTCTCTTGTACTATTTTCCTCCTCCATATGTATGTTTTTATGTGTTGTATGCTATGAAAATGAGGACCACCAAGCGACTCCTTTCTTTAGGGTTTTTAAAGGTCGACAATACATTAGCTTTTCCCCCGATATTGCTTTTGTCCATAGACATTTAATATAACCACAAAAAAATCAAATGGACAAACTGCCTGTACAAATAAAAATATCAATATTCGAAAAAACGCATCGTTTCTATCACGCCCGTATGTTTCCTAAGTTGCATACCTTATGCTCTGCATTCGCGGAGTGGTCGCTCATGCTTCGTTACGTGCGAGAGCGCCGCCCGGGACGCGACAAGGGTTTTTGTCTCCTCAAAGGAACGGGGAAATCTGCACATTTCTCCTCGCATTTTTTTGTTTTTCCCTCGGATTTATATGGCAACATCTTCGCCGTCAACAGCTTTACTTAATTAGTGTGCGGGCTCCGTAATCCCGTTTCTTATGTTTCTTGTTGGATTATGTTCTGCGTGGTGTAATTAGGATAATGGGTCTGTCATTATTTGATATCAAAAGAATGTTTGATTTAATATGGATGGTTGTCATGCTCATTAGATTGATGGTAAGGAATTACGTTTCGTTATAACTAGCTGACGTCCAGTGGTTTATCCGGTTTTCTGAGAAATCTTTTGTTTTTGGATTCTGTTTTATTTCAGGATACGATTTATCTATGTGATAAGTATCAATTAAATCCGTTGAACCGCTTATGCGTGGTTGAGTAACAAACATCCAAACTTTCACATAGAAGGTATAATGTTTCGTTTGATTTCGTGGCCTATATTGGAAAGTATCGAATATTATTGGTATTTAGGTTATTTATTATGGTTTTTTATGAAAGAAAGAAATAAGTTTATGGCTAAGTCTAACTTTAGCGTATATTTAATTTCATGCTTGCCATTCTCAAAGTCAAAGCCATTTGTTTAATCTAGGCCCTGGGGCACTTACAAAAGCAAAGCTACTAAAGTCACCACCAAGTACTTTGAGAGACAAAAGTTTAAATGTGCTTACTATTTTTGTTTAGTTAGGTATTTCAGCCGGACTTAGCAACAAACAAACTTTTCATGATCCTATTATTTGAAAAAGGAATATAGAACATAACAACAAAACATTGAAAAAAGGTTCGTAGGTTAATTTTTAAATGCAGTGTGACATGATAAAACTAATTACAATATACTGTGGCCGGCGCAACTTCAAGGCAAGCATAGTCTAAAAGCTTGTTGTTTCATCCAACGTAATGTTTAACTGCGAAAAAAGAGAGACAGCATCAGAGCCGTCGGTTATCAGTCGGTATCATAAAACATGATACACAGGTTTCGCATTCATAAAACTTGTTCCAGGAGTATACTTCTTGTGAAAAAATCTTACAAGTTTGTGAAAAAAAATATAGTTATTTAGAATCTCCAATACATTTGCAAGCCTGGTATCTAAATGTTTTTTTTACTTTTACAATTTATAGGTACATTAGATATGGCCAAAGTTCAGGCAAAAACGCTGTTTTTCGGAGGCTTTGACTGAATTTGTTTCACACTTACACACTCACACTTTAGGGCACAAGATACTAATTTGTTCAAAACATCTAACGAAAAATGTTTAACAAAGCCATAATAAGTACAGAGGTTTTGTATAAAAAGTATGACGAATTGAGTGCTCTTAAAAGGTTAGACCAGGCGGCGCATGATATAGGAGACATTACTATGATTATCTACCGCGCTTAGAAAAGGTTTATGAAGTCATTAAAACTGTTTATTATTAACTAAGGTACCCTAATAAAAGTTACAGTTATATATCTCCCTTTAGTCATATAAAAGTCGTTTAAAAGGTCGAAATTAAATCCCAACAAGAAAAATACATTAAAACAAAAGCTAGCGACACTATCAACAAAGTTCGTTACATACGCGGTAATGCGGTGCAAAACTAAAAGTTGCGACAAGAAAGGTCCAATGCGTCCCAGTGCCGACATTACCCGGTCTAATCTCACATTGGGGGTCTCCGAGCGTTATTATTCCACTTTGCCGGCTGCCGGCGCGGCCGTGATGGCGAATCTCTCTCTGAGGACGTTTTCGGGCTTTTTACGGGTTGGACGGAGTTGAGTGACGGCTGATGTTTTTATGATGTCCTGGTAGCTTATGGTTTGAGGCGGTTTCTCATAGTTACGTTCTTACGGTGCAATTATGTTTAAAAGAGACGCAGAGTTTCAAAATAACTAAAGGCCAGTTAATGATAAGCCAGTTATTATTTATTAAAAAGAAATCAAAAGAATTTAAAATTATATAATTTCCTGATAGTGAGTACGGTCGCCAGAGCTCATAGGGGAGGGGGGAAAGGTCGGTAACGCGTGAGTTTCTTGTGTTGCAAGCGTCCATATGGCTATGTTAACCGCTTACCATCAGGCGGGCCGTATGCTTGTATACTGACTTAGATGTATAAAAAAATGCTGAGAATTTAACAGAAACAGAACAAGCGTAAAAAATACCGACCGAGTTTCTGACTTAATTCTTTGACATATATAATATATTAAATACAAATAAAACCATAAATAAAGTAAATAGTTTGTATTATCATCCCCCCCTCCTCCCACTAGGTTGTGATATAATAACCTGTTGTCGTAGTGGGTCAAACTTTTTCGATAGCCTCCTTTAAATCTACGGTCAAAATGGAAAAATAAGGTCAAAATGTTTGCTATTAACTTTATCCCAGTTTTTTTTCTCGACGTAAACAACTGGCGTTTGTTAGCTTCGTTAACTTCAGGCTGTGCTTCAGAGAAACTCTACACGCGACCGGTTCTTGAATAACTTGAACTATGCAGGCCGAAGTAAATCTAAGCATCACAAACAACTCGCTTTCTCCACTTTGTACTCGTTTTCAGCGTCGAGTACTTTTTCAACTGTAAAAGGTTAGTTGGAAGTTTACACTGATGCCCTTTGATAATAAATATTGTTTGATATAGTAACATGTTGAGTATAACCGTTATAATATTGTATATCCATCTTCTTCTATCTATATATATAAAATTTAAAGTCCTGACTGACTGACTGACTGATTGACTGATATATCAACGCACAGCCTAAACCACTGGTCCTAGAGACATGAAATTTAGAGGGTATATTCTTTTTAAAGAGTAGGTATCCACTAAGAAAGGGTTATTCGAAATTCCAACCCTAAGGAGGTAAAATAGGGGATGAAAGTTTGTATGAAAGTCCGTCAGTTTCGAAGTTAGGATCTTCACATTTTGTGTTTAGGCTGAAGATTGAAAATTAATTTAAAACGTGTCTCAGCGTTTTTAATAATTCCACCCTCGAAGGAATGAAAAGCGGGATGAAGTTGTGTATGGGAACTCACTGACTGAAATATCAACGCCCACCCTAAACCGCTGGTCTTAGAGACATGAAATTTGGAGGATGTGTTCTTTGTGAAGTGTAGGTATCCAATAAGAAACGGTTTTTCAATATCCCACTCCTAAAAGGCCGAAACGGGGGTTGAATTTTCTGTGAAACTTTTTATTTCCTGTAGGTCATGCAGGCGAAGCCGCGGGCAGAAGCTATATAATATAAACATCTATAAGAGCAACCGCGTGTCAGTGTTGCCAACTTTATATTATAAAGCTCTTATTCAGATCTTTCAGATTACAGTTCTGATCTACTTTATCTGTAAATATTATGTTTCCTTTGGAGTTTATTATAATTAATATCTCAAGAAAACGATGCCTAGAGGTTCTTGCTCTACTGCCTCTAGGTGTTTTATAAAAGTTATTTGGACCAATTATAGAAATATACATTATAATTATTTATATAATGATTGAATAAATAAGTTAGGAACCAATTACTTTAATTTGTTAATAAAATTTAGTAAACACCTATTTTCTTCAAAATTGTAACTTCGGTAAAAATCAACTACAAAATATCCGACTCGGCAACACGATCAAATTCGCTACTCAGTTGATTGGTCTAAGGTAAAAGAGCTGAGAAAATGTCACTATGAGTTTTTTTTCAACTGTGTATTGCCCTGTGTTTGACCACAATCTCACCGTAGCAAGTGATTATGTGGTCCGAAGGTGGTAAGCACACAAAACCTACAAGGAACGGGCTCTCAAGTGCAGCTGTCGGAACACACCAATAGGTGCTTAGCGGCAGATTTTTAACTTGAGGGTGGTAAACAGATTGGTGGGTACTCAAAGTACCCTACCACCGTGCTATGGTTTCCGCACGATGTTTTCCGTCAACGAAAGCTAAAGCTGGGATTTAAAACCAGGACCTCCGACTCGGCCTCTGATGTCACTGAGCTAAACATCGCATAAATAATTGAAAAAAATATATATTTTAGATTAGATTATGAGAGTCACGATTTGACGTCACATGGTAAACTAAGTAAGCCTTAAGTAGGCTTCAGCAAGTTATTAATATAATGTACACCTAGCCGCTAGCATGTCTTTACTTGCATCGTTTGACAACTCACTTGAAGTAAATAAGATTTTCTGTACAAAAAGTCCCTCGGGATTCTTTCTCGAATTAATCTCTTAATGCCTCCCTACCCTTTTCATTAAAGGGATGATCAGAGAAGTAATTAATCCAAGATATTTTATAATGGACGCAATTTACTCGCCCATAGAATCGTAATGTATTAAAATTCAGTAACTTTGCTGTGATTAAAATTGCCGATCTTTGAATTTACAGATTAAATGAGCTTTGTTCAGATATCTCGAATTTTGTTGCTCGATTTATGAACCGATTCACAAACTTTAATTTGTTGCCGATTTGTAGTATTTTCACGTAATTTGGAACGCGAAAAGACTTATAAACAACAAAGTGCCTTCTTATCATCAACCTACTGAAATACTATTGCGTACTTTCTACTTATTCATTATTCTGATATCAAAATGGTAAAAATAAGCTTAAGGAAAATTGACGCGTAATTTCTCTTCAAATAGAATCGGAGCCATCGCGTAGGTGAAAAAAAAACCGCTGCCAAACGAGTTAACGAAGCGTAAATTGGTATATACTGTCGAACACGTAAGGTCTTGTTTAGTTTACCACCAAATTGTACTCGACCCGTAAAAAGGTGTAACTCTTATAACAATGTTGGTAGAGCTCATTTTTATTTGAGTTTCACTTGATTTTCAGATGTGGCAAGACCGCGTCAGTAAGTTGATGTTGGCATAGGATACGGCAGCGTGGGTGCTTTATTAGATTTTGAGGTGATAAAATCTGTTGCTTCTGTTACTTTGAAAGGTACCTTTTCTCTACAAATATCTTTCCGAATGTACCTATTTTCTTTACCAGTATCGACTCTAATCCTTTCTTCTAACTTAACTTTATAGTCAATTGACCGTATTTACTCTTGTGTTTGTAATAACTCAAACCAATACAAATCTTAATATATAAAATGATAAACTGATTGTTGATATATCAGCCCACAGCCCAAACCGCTGGACCTAGAGATTTGAAATTTTGCACAAAGATACCTTATATAGTGGAGGCATCCACTAAGGAAGGATTTTTGGAAATTCCACCCCTAAGAGGGTAAAATAGGGGATGACAGTTTGTATGCAAGTCCGTCAGTTTTGAAGTTAGGATCTTCAAATTTTGTGTTTAGGCTGACGATTGAAAATTAATGTGTAGTTATCTCAGCGTTTGTGATAATTCCACCACCGAAGGGAGGAAAAGGGGGATGAAGTTGGGTATGCAAGTCCTTCAATTTCAAAGTAAACTTCACTAAATGTATTATTATACGGTGTAGACATCCACTAAGGAAGGATTTTTGGAAATTCCACCCCTAAGGGGTTAAAATAAGGGATGAAAGTTTGTATGCAAGTTCGTCAGTTTTGAAGTTAGGATCTTCAAATTTTGTGTTTAGGCTGACGATTGAAAATTAATATATAGTTATCTCAGCGTTTGTGGTAATTCCACCACCGAAAGGAGGAAAAGGGGGATGAAGTTGTGTATTGCAAGTCCTTCAATTTTAAAGTAAACTTCACTAAATGTATTATTATACGGTGTAGACATCCACTAAGGAAGGATTTTTGGAAATTCCACCCCTAAGGGGGTAAAATAAGGGATGAAAGTTTGTATGCAAGTCCGTCAGTTTTGAAGTTAGGATCTTCAAATTTTGTGTTTAGGCTGACGATTGAAAATTAATGTATAGTTATCTCAGCGTTTGTGGTAATTCCATCATCGAAGGGAGGAAAAGGGGGATGAAGTTGTGTATGCAAGTCCTTCAATTTCAAAGTAAACTTCACTAAATGTATTATTATACGGTGTAGGCATTCACTAAGGAAGGATTTTTGGTAATTCCACCCCTAAGAGGGTAATCTTAATAATAATCTTAATATATAAAATGATAAACTGATTGTTGATATATCAACGCACAGCCCAAACCGCTGGATCTAGAGATTTGAAATTTTGCACAAAGATACCTTATATAGTGGAGGCATCCACTAAGGAAGGATTTTTGGAAATTCCACCCCTAAGAGGGTAAAATAGGGGCTGACAGTTTGTATGCAAGTCCGTCAGTTTTGAAGTTAGGATCTTAAAATTTTGTATTCAGGCTGACGAGTAAAAATTAATGTATAGTTATCTCAGCGTTTGTAATAATCCCACCACCGAAGGGAGGAAAAGGGGGATGAAGTTGTGTATGCAAGTCCTTCAATTTCATAGTAAACTTCACTAAATGCCCTATTATACGGTGTAGGCATCCACCAAGGAAGGTTTTTTGGAAATTCCACCCCTAACAGGGTAAAATAAGGGATGAAAGTTTGTATGCAAGTCCGTCAGTTTTGAAGTTAGGATCTTCAAATTTTGTGTTTAGGCTGACGATTGAAAATAAATGCATAGTTATCTCAGCGTTTGTAATAATTCCAACACCGAAGGGAGGAAAAGGGGGATGAAGTTGTGTATGCAAGTCCTTCAATTTCAAAGTAAACTTCACTAAATGTATTATTATACGGTGTAGGCATCCACTAAGGAAGGATTTTTGGAAACTCCACCCCTAACAGGGTAAAATAAGGGATGAAAGTTTGTATGCAAGTCCGTCAGTTTTGAAGTTAGGATCTTCAAATTTTGTGTTTAGGCTGACGATTGAAAATTAATGTATAGTTATCTCAGCGTTTCTGATTATTCCACCACCGAAGGGAGGAAAAGGGGGATGAATTTGTGTATGGAAGTACACTAAATTTATTATTTAAGCTTATGGTTATAAACTAACGCAACGAATATCGGTGTTGTTGGAATTTGAACCCTTAAGGAGTGAAAAGGGGGATTAAATTTAGTATATGAAGTTCTTTATTTTCGGAGTGAAAATTTCAAAATTCATTATTTCGGCTTTTGGTATTGGCGTATTGAAATGACTCGCCTAAACAACATCAGTAAAAAGAGAGGAATCGGTATTAAAACAAAGATCCGGTTAATATGAGCATTGGTATTCCTCATTTTCATGTATGGAGTGGAAGCGTGGACTATACTGGCCCAAGAAAGAAAAAGGATTGATGCATTCCAGTTGTGGTGCTGGAGACGGTTGTTGGAAATACCTTGGACGCAAGAATGCATCAATCCTATCGCAGCTCCAAATTAAAACACGATTGTCCACCATATGCCACCAACATATTTTTTCGTATTTCGGCCACATGGTGCGCAAAGGCGATGAAAGTTTGGAAATCTGATCATAGTTGGAAACACGGAAGGAAAACGACTACGTGGTCGTTCACCAACAAGATGGTCCGATCAAGTAAAAGACTCATCGTCCTCCAAGTTTTACAGAAACCAGTAGACAGAAACCAGTGGAGGCAGATCATTCGCTCTAGAAGCAAACCCGATGTTGACCACGATCCTCAGACATGAGGGAAAAAGAGATAAGGCCTCCAAAATTGTACTGTGGAACTAGACTACAAGTAACAGCTCTCCGCCGCAATGTTATTGAGGCCAAAATATTTACTGATTCTGCCAGAGGAGAAATAGTCTTCTTGCCGCGTATACCATTGATCCCAAATCACCTTCCGTTTGAATTTAAAAGATAACAGTTCCTAATTAAGGTTTGTAGTCACAGGGAAAAACTCTGAAATTTGCTAGAGTTGATTTGCGGCAGGACTGTTTCAGTTTTATGTGGCATCCTCGCATATGAGCTCTTAATCTACCTGAACTTTTGTCAATATCACACGTAGTGGCGGACAATAGCCATGAACAAAGCTCTATATTGTTACAATGATTCATATCTAGAAAAAATAAATAATCTACGCGGACGAAGTCGCGGGCTATAAAGCTAGTAATGTTATATTTTAATATCCAAAATTTTATGTCACAAAGAAATTATACAAATGACTAGCTTCTGCTCGCGGCTTCGCTATTTTTCTACAACAATAAAAGAAAACTAAACAAAACAACTTCATCCTGCTTCGAGGGTGTAATTATTAAAAACGCTGGGACACGTATAAATTTCAATTTTCATCCTAAACACAAAATTGGAAGATCCTAACTTCGAAACTGACGGACTTTCATACAAAATTTCATCCCCTATTTTACCCCCTTAGGGGTGGAATTTCGGAAAACCCTTTCTTAGTGGATACCTACTCTTCACAAAGAATATACCCTCTAAATTTCATGTCTCTAGAACCATTGGTTTAGGCTGTACGTTGATATATCAGTCAATCAGTCAGTCAGGACTTTGAATTTTATATATGTAGATATCCAATAGAATAAAATAGTAAAATAAACCTTTATTTTCAAGTCTTTACTAAACATATTTGGGTAGGTAGGATTATTATTTATATAAGATCTCACAAAAATGTCAAGAAAGGCCCAACGAAAACTGAACAACGTACAACTCCTCATAGTTTGTAAACAACATAACTTAGACCTCTGCCTCAAATATATTTTATATTAAACTTTACCTCAGCTATTGTTAAACTTTACCGTAGGAATTCTTAAATTATTTGCATGTACATGGAACAAAATCTGTTTCATAATCCTCATCAGCCTTTCATGTCCTACTACTGAATACAGGCCTCCTTTCATAACGAGGGTAAAAGGGAATGGGCAGATACTCCAGCACGCATACCCACTGCGGATTGGTACAGGTGTCAACCTACTGTTGGAGCTTTCAAGTCGCCTAGGCCTCCAACTCACAAATCAAGTGATAACCACGAGCAATGTCACTTCTCGAATTGAATACCACTAGGCGGTCCCACCCAGGTACCGGCCTGTCAGGTGGTAGCTTAACTTTGCCGATCGATTAAGAACGCTAAGATATCTAAAAGCAATCTACAAAACTAGTTATGTAAATTGAGGTTTTGTTGTCGGGAAACTAACTTTAGTTGTCGGGAAACTAACTTTAGTTGTCGGGAAACTAACTTTAGTTACATTTAATCAAATAATTTAGTAACGAACAAAAACTAGTTTTTAACCGACTTCAAAAAAAGGAGGAGGTTCTCAATTCGAATGTATTTTTTTTTTTTTTATGTTTGTTACCTCATAACTCCGTCATTTATTAACCGATTTGGAAAATTCTTTTTTTATTTGAAAGGGTACGCTTCCCGTTTGGTCCCATTGTCAGCAGATCAGGATTTGATTACTTCTTAGTGTACTTTGAAGTCGGTTTAAGGTTTTTGTAAATCAGTCCAATTATGTTACTGGTAAATTAAGTTCGCAAGTCACTCTGTTTAGGTTATTGGTCGTCAAATTTTGTTACTGTTAAATATTTTGTAGTCACTTGTAGTCCATTTTTTCAGTGTAATAGCTAGATAATGCTAGGGCTTCACGTGCGTGACGTTTAACGTCCAGTTATCGGATCAATTAACGTGTAATAAATGATACACTAAAAACTATGCCACACTATCATTTGATTTGAGCTATCACCTTAAGAGGACTCAATTCGTCATACTTTTCACACAAAACCTCTGTACTTATTATGGCGTTGTTAAACATTTTTCGTTAGATGTTTTGAACAAATTAGTATCTTGTGCACTATATCTAGCCGTGTATCTAGGCGTAATTTAAAAAGAGTGTGAAACAAATTCAGTCAAAGCCTCCGAAAAACAGCGTTTTTGCCTGAACTTTGGCCATATCTAATGTACATATAAATTGTAAAAGTAAAGAAAACATTTAGATACCAGGCTTGCAAATGTATTGGAGATTCTTAATAACTAACTTTTTTTTCACAAACTGGTAAGATTTTTTCACAAGAAGTATACTCCTGGAACAAGCTTTATTAATGCGAAATCATGAATGACGACCTAGCGAAGCAGCCGCGAGTGATGAGCGGAATTTACCGACTGATAACCGACGGCTCTGATGCTGTCTCTCTTTTTTCGCAGTCAAACATTACGTTGGATGAAACAACAAGCTTTTAGACTATGCTTGTGTTGAAGTTGCGCCGGCCACAGAGGGCCACCTTAAATCTAACATTAGCAAATTAGCGCATTAACATCCGGTCGTATCTGCGTACCATGTCAAATAACGCGCTAATTAATGGCATGAAGCCCCGTTATACGTGAAGAGAAATCTTTGTACCACTTTTTAAGCGGGTTTGTGTGAGTTTGAGATTTGGCGTAGTTAAAGTTTATGGAGAAGGAGTCCAGAATGCGAACATTTACGGCCTTACTCATAAACGCTATTTATCTAAATCTACTGAATAAATGGTCAAATAAATAACGCCACCTTGCTGTCATTGTCAAACAATTGACGTTATTTAGGTGACCACTTAATCAGCTTATTAGTTAAATAACGTTTTATGAGTAAGGGGGTTATTTATTTATTCAAACTAAAAATAAGTCGAATTTCAACCCCTAGGCGACCACTAGCTAAAATAAATCCAAAATAGGAGGTAATATTTAAATTTCACGAGTGAAGTTAATCTCATCTGATAACACAATATTCTCTGGCTTTAATTTAGAAATGTCAACAATTTGTTGTGGCTGTGTAATAAATTTAATATTTCTATTCAAACAAAACATTAAAGGTAAGTAAACAAGATTTATTTTTGTGGCTTTGTTGCCAATACCGATAATATTAATAAATTAGGAAGAAGAACTACAGATTTTTTTGTACTAGAGAATTAGTTATAAACGAATCCTAGCTTCACTAAAAATTTCATCATCATATCATCATATCAGCCTATGGATGTCCACTGCTGAATATAGGCCTCCCCGATTGACTTCCACTTCGAACGGTTCTGGGCCGCTTGCATCCAGCGGTGCCCAGCGACTCTGACCAGGTCGTCGGTCCACCTGGTGGGAGGGCGTCCCGTTCGGCGCTTTGTCATGACCACATTTTTGATTGTCTGTGATTTCGACCATTACAATACGTAGCAATTCATTACAATTAAAAAACAACGAGGCAAGAGCCTCTTTGCCATATTATTATGTTTTCTTCTGAACTTTTGGTATCTTCAGGGGATTTGACCTTCATAAGCGCTTTTCAGGCCTAAAAACTGCCTTTCAATTAATGAAAAACACACGGCTTATGGTCTTTTATAAATATTAAACGTGTCTCTATAGAGACTGCTTTAATTTTATAACAGCTAATACCGCATTTTCCTTTTCTTTACATATAAGTCCACATTACATTAGAATGTGCTAAAATATTCATGAATCATGATCCACATTACAGACTTATGTATAAAATAAAATATTCAACCATACTTATGCCCTTTCTGGGGGATGATAATTTATCCTTTCGTTATCAGAAAGTTTTATCAACAAACCTTATTTTGGCTGCAACATACTGCCAGCTTAAAGGAAGAAGCAGGAACTCAATAGGGATGTTGCCTGGGTAAAAATATAATAATTCTAATTAGTCCGTCAGTTAGATTATCAAAAAATATTGTACACGTATTTTTTGCTTTGCCAAATCATTAACAATTGACGAAGATAAAGCGCGACTAAGTTCGGGAGTGGGGGCTCGTGACGTCACTTGTTCCTAAAAAGTGTACTACACCGTGACGTCACGCGGAACTTCAACAAACGATATCTTCATATTTTTTTGTTTAATTGACAAAAGAAAAAATACGTGTCTAATATTTTTTGATAATGTAAATGACGGACTAATTAGTTTTTTTCAGGAAAGTAGCCTATTATCTGGGAATGGATATAGCTAAGCTTTTTAAATTTTGAATCCTTACTTAGCTTGGGTACCTACTAAAAATAATTCCTTCAAAACGTTTAAAACTTTTTTTCAAGCGGCCAGTTTTTGTTATACCACTAAGGTGGCAAACAAGCATACGGCCCGCCTGATGTTAATCAGTTACCGTCGCCTATAGACGCTTGCAAAACCAGGGTATCACTCGCGCATTGCCGACCCTGAAGAAACCTCTTCACACGCTTATTGAAGCCATGCTGTACTCCATTTGCAAAACCACGGCGGGGAGCTCATTCCACAATCCGAGCATCCGCGGAAGAAAACTCCTTTGAGCCCGCACAGTTCGAAACAATTCCGGTTTAAATATGTGCCGGTTTAAAATGTTCAGACACTGAGGGGGGATAGTGATATTACATCGTGTGGAAAATCTCCGAAAGATTGGTGAAACATGTCCGCATTTAATCGTGTTCTGTGATTAGTATTCTCTACAACAATAGCAATATATTGTGACCAGTCTCGGCACCAATCAGGCAAAAACCAACTTATCCAATAACAATCCGGCGGGACTATTATGGAGGTCACTTAATCGATTGCGACTATCATCATTTAGAAGAAGTTTGTAAGAGAAATGGGTTAATATTTATGTGGTATCATCATCATCATCATCATCAACCTATAATGTCCCACTGCTGAGCACAGGCCTCCTTTCACAAATGAGGTTGAAAGGGAATGGGCAATACTCCACCACGCGTGCCCACTGCAGATCGGTGGAGGTAGGCTGGTGGTCAACCTACTGTTGGAATTTTTCAAGCCGCCTCCGGCACGGAAACGCTCGATTTGAAATACCACTAGGCGGTCATTCATCCAGGTACCGACCACGACGGTGGTAGCAATCATGCTACACCACGAGCGCTTCACGAATGTGGTATAATTATCTAAAAACGAAAGATCATATAAACAAATTAAATAATATTTAACCCGTTGGTTCTCGCGAGAGACGCGCGTCCTATAATAACAATTGAGTTATTGTTATTTTTTTAATCACGAGCCAAAGTATTCATCATTCAAAGGGTCATCCAATTTTAACTGGTATTTTATTATATCTCATCATCATCAGAATGTTATCTCTACATAATTCAAATCAGATTTTTTTGCGACATCGACACTTAAAAATTTTAACACCCCTAGAGAAATATTCAAAATTATATTAATATAACATCTGATATGCATCATATCATGTGATATGCATCTTCCATCTCACTTCGCTATATAATATTACCATATAAACTGCATGTCACATGCGCGTGATAACCTAGAGAACGTAACGGACGCTAGAACATGCTAAAATTTTATTTTATTAACAGCAAGTACATTAAGTATAGATAACATATAAAATAAAAAGAAAGCTTATTACAAAATAAAAAAAATCACAAACAAATTTTGAAATTCAACAATTTTTTTTTCTAATTGTTGAATTTCGGATGTAAAAAATAGACATACTGTTTTTTTGGAATACATAACTAAAGAACAACTATAAAAATGTTTTAAATATAAAAAAGTACAAACGTAAAGGTAAGTAAATAGTATTGTCATCATAATTGTTTTGTCCTTATTTATGGTCATCGCCCACTATGTCAGCAACGGCCCGGCACCGCCTCAACTCAATCCAAACACGAGTTGCCAGCGCGCCGCCTGAGAGGTGGCAGCTCGCGGGTGGCGCGGCGCCCGGTGAAATTGGTGGCGCGACTTTCGCAGCAAGGGACCGCTCGCTGGAAGCATGTGGTTCGTGTGGTAAGCAGGACTAGTGGCTTGTAGCGCGCTTGCCGCGAGGCGTCAACTATTTCATCTAGTAATTGTAAAATTTACTTTAACATATACGATTTAAAGCCCTCACTCGCATGGCAAGGTAAATGCCGAGGCGTAGCCGTGCTGTTATAATGAGCGGTGACCCTTATGGTACCTACCCGCAAATATCTGACGAGACAAGCCATTACAGAATTTCACATAATGGAAGAGAAATCTAATGAAATTAATTGTCATTTCCTTCGCGCCGCACTTTCGTTCGTCGTATTTTTTTTACTATGAATGGACTTGTGTTTTTAGATCTTCTACTAAATCATATATACCACATTGTAATTTATCCGTATTTTTTTTATTTGCTTCTTACTACTTACGTATCGCAACATACGATTGAAATGCATCGACATAATAATTTGTCGATGCCAATCTAGCTAACGTTTTCTTCTCGTATCGACATCGCGTATCGATCACTCGTTCACGTAATACGCCCGCCGTACACGAATCATTCACATTCAATACACGTAGCGTATTCGATAGAAACCGTATCTTACGTTATTAATATCGGGTTTTATTTTTTCATTAAAGCCTGCCCTTATTTATTTTCATACAATATTACATTATTATTTTCTTGTTGGTTACATTTTCTTATGAAAGTTATTGTTGGAAATATATGATATTATTTTCTATTTTTTTACTCTTTATAGGCCTGTGTTTGACCGCAATCTCACCATGATAAGTGATGATGCGGCCGAAGGTGGTAAGCACACAAAGCCTAGAAGGAGCTGGCTCTCAAGTGCAACTGTCGGAACACACCGAAAGGTGCTTGGCGACAGATTTCCAACTTGAGGGTGGTAGCCAGCCAGGCGGGTACTACAAAGTACCCTACCACCGTGCTATGGTTTCCTCAAGATGTTTTCCTTCACCGAAAACTCAAGCTCATTGTAGGATTCGCACCCGGGACCATCGTCTAGGTATCCGACGTCACTACCACTGAGCTATCATCGCCTTAAATTATCAAAATTATTTTTGTTTATTAGACGCATATTTACTAGTAAGATTTTTTTAAACTGTGTTCACTATTTTTCTTTATGTCTTATCACGTTACAGTTTCGTGTAACTATCACTATTCGTCGTAGCGGGTGTTCTTACTAGGAAAGATATTAAAAATATCTCTAGAAAATTCAATATGAAATGTAACACTTTTGCGATTTGAACAGTATCTGTGGATATATGTTTTGTATTTCTCCTACACCAATATAATATGTGACAGGGTCCGAAATGAGGATATTCGTAGAAGAACGAAAACGACGGACATAGCTCGTAGAGTTAGTAAGCTGAAGTGGCAATGGGTAGGCCACATCGCTCGAAGATAACCGATGGGGAAGAAAGGTTCTCGAGTGGCGACCACGTACTGGTGCGCGCCGAGCGGGACGACCTCCCACGACGCGGAGCGACGACCTGGTCAGAGTCGCTGTGCGCCGCTGGTTGCAAGCGGCCCAGAACCGTTCGAAGTGGAAATCAATGGGGGAGGCCATGAAGCAAATATCCAGCTATGTTCAGCAGTGGACATCAAATGAGCTGATATGATGATGATGAATAGAATGAATGAGCAGAAGATAGCTATTCCCACGTTATATAGATTATCTTTTTAGTAGATAAGCTTAAATCTACAAAGACACCGTACTTGAAAATCTAATTCAGGTTCGGAACAACATAAATAACAAATTTCAGCTTCATATAAATCGGCTCAGCAAAGTTAAACTCTTTCAATGGGCAATGTATACGTTTCTATAATAAAGTTTCGAGATAAATTCAAGGAATATTCCTTGAATTTATCTTTTTGAATCTAGAAACAGATGTTTATAGATTCAAAAAGATAGTAAAACAGATGTTATTTAAGAAAGTGTATTATAAAGTTTCTGATTTTATAGATGAAAAGAACGCATTTGAATGAGTTGTTCGCTTCGCAGACTACTGTATATACTAATTTATAATAATATTTACTAAGTTGGTTCTAAGTACGTATTATATTAAAATATAATATCTAGGCAACTAGAAGTTCTCGGACAGTGCAAGTGATTAAAGAAAAAGACCAGGGGCCCAAGTCTGCTATTACAATTGTGTTCCAATGAACTATCAGTGGTGTCATTTACACATTTTACAGTTTTGGTAGTCTACTAACACAATAGTGTCATAATGGTGCCACAATAGTTTTCTGAAACTACAATCATGCCACAATGATCAAATAAAGAGAAAGAGTACAAAAACTGTCAAAATTTACAACTAAAATTGTAAATTTTGACAGTTTTTGTACTAACATTCTTTTCGTTCATTATGGGACCATTATGAATTAGTAGACTGCGAACATCGACTCAATGATAATGGAATTGCAATAGTATCGTGTCAGTATGATATTTTAGCAGACTTGGCCGCGAAGCGAATATTGTAGACAAAACCGAATTTGAATATCACATTTATAATGCATAAAACGTAGAATTTAGTTCCACAAAAATATGTCTTATTATGTTTCTTGCCAGTCATTTTAGTGAACCGATGGTAGAGTTAATTGTTAACGTTTATAATTGCCTTTTAAGATATACCTAGCTCGTCTATATGACGTTAGAGAGTGAGCGGATATATTTAAAACCCGGGTTTTACTAAACTTGACCTTTCTTATATAATAAGGGGGTAGTTAAGTATTGAAGCGTACTCAAAAGTGACTCAGAACTCACCTTTAAGAATACAAAATTACAAAAGTTACGCCCATTAATTTTCACGAACCAACTCCTAACTTTGGAAACACCTAACATAAATGTATTAGGTATGTCAACTATAATTGGTGAACAGGGCATTAAAAATGCTAGTCACAAAAAAAATCTGCGTCATTCTAGAATGTAAGGCCTTTGCTTATAGCGGGCGTCGTGTGACGGGTCGTCCTCTTCGCTCCAATATGGCGAAGAGGGCAATGGCTGCCACATGCGTCATTCTTTTGAACAGGTGCTGCTTGTGGGGGTTGGTCTGCTTAAGTTTGATATTTACTTATTAAATATCGATTCAGTCTAATTTGTAGTTTTTCCGCCGGGGCACGCAATTGTTGTCAGTGCGAATAGAATGTAAATATTATGTAATAAATCTACGCTTGTTTTGAAAAGAGTAATTGCTGAGTTTATTGCCGGCTCTTCTCAGCAAATGCAATCTTCCGAACCGGTATCAGAGTTTTAGAGTCAGACTTTTCATAAGTGCCTGCGAAGGTCTATTTGAAATAAATGATTAGAATTAGAATTTGAAAAGAATAGGTATTGTCGTTTCAGTCTCTCTATGATCCAGTAATTATTTTCAGCCCCCCCTTTAACTGAAAAGGGTACCTATAACTAATCTAAGTTAGTAAAGCATTCTAATTAAAACTTGAGTTTTCGATGCAAACAAAATCCGCGCCCGCGGCCTCGCTTCAAGTAATTATTCTCTTGAAATGGTAATGAGGTACGTATTTAAGCATTTTGAGTAAACAAAGCGGACGGAGATGTTAATTTTAATGTGCAAATACACAATTAATGCAATACATCTTGAAAACAGGGTGAAATTGTCAAATGAGTTTCCTATTTTAAATTTGCTATAGGTATTATTTTACAATCCCTCATCCGTTTTGTAACTATAAATAATAAATTTATAGACTCACAGAAAAGTTATTTTCCATGTGTAACTTGAGAAAATTAAAATAATCTTCCGACCGCTTGTACAACGGAAAGTGTTCCAAAGAATTGTTCGACTTGATGCCCACGGCTACCTCCGACCATCGCAACTCTCGCCATCGACAGGGAGTCCATCCTCACACATTGAAACCATAATTGTTTCGAACTGTGCGGGCTCAGCGGAGCTTCCTTGCCGTGGTTTTCCCAATGGAGTACAGCATGGGGTTCTTCAAAAAGGGTGTGAATAGATTTCTACAGGGTCGGCAACGCGTGAGTGATAACCCTGGTGTTGCGAGTGTCCATGGGCTACGGTAACCGCTTACCATCAGGCGGGCTGTATACTTGTTTGCCACCTTAGTGTTAAAAAAAAAATCTTTATATTAGCTTTATGATAAAGTTGTTACCTTGAGACACGTTCTCCATCCCTGTCTTAATGGATACGTTAATCTATACATTTAAAAAAAACAATTGCTGTTCGTTTGTATAATCATTGCCGGTACGAAGTTCATCAAATATTTGTGCATTTCAAGTTTCTCGACCCTGTAGTTGCAGGTTAGGCCGCTTATGGAGTACTGCTCGCACCTCTGGGCAGGCGCCGGGTGCGCCTGCCCAGAGGTGCGAGCAGTACTTATCAGCTTGATTAGTACTTATCAGCTTGATCCACTTGCCTCGGTGCAAAGGCGGGCCACTCGTATCGTTGGCGATCCCATACTCACTGACGGTTTAGAACCTCTCAGCCTTCGGAGAGATATAGGCTCGCTATGTGTGTTCTACTTTACGTATAATGGGGAGTATTCGCAAGAACTTTTTGACCTGGTGCCATCATCACTTTTCTACCATCGCACTGCTCGCCGGCGATGTGAAGTTCATCCTCATATCCTCGACGTAGTGTGGACGACACTACATTTTAGTCGGACGTTCTTACTGCGGACCATTAGGATGTGGAACGAGCTCCCCATTACGGTTTTCTCTCAGCGCTACGATATGGGGTTCTTCAAAAAAGGCGTAAAAAGAGCTCTATAAGGTCGACAACACATTGGCAATCCCCCTCGTATTGCAAATGTCCATAGACGGCGGTGATCACTAACCATCAGGAGGCCCGTCTAACTGCTTGTCAAAGTAGATTTGCCAGAAAAAAAGTGTTTGAGATAAAAATGTAGTCTATTTCTATAATTATTGTATTTTTTTCATTTGAACAAAAATTCAATAAAGAATCATCTATCTTTATGTTTCCAACCAATTATTCTGTTTGTGAACAACAAAGTTCCACAACAATATCTATTTGTTTCTCTAAACTAACAGAAAAATACCAACATTTCTGCAGCAATAAGAAGTTCATTACGTTGTTTCACCATCGGATGGTTCAAGAAGTGGTCCGGTCTCAGTTCGTATGGCACATTCCTTTGAGACAAATTTCACAGCTACGGGCGCACGTTGAAGTCTGAACCTGATCAATGAAGCTCACGTCGTCTCAGGGGGGCATAATGTCTTGGAAGCTGCAAAGAATTTAAAGGCGGAAAGTGCCGATAATTCGAATCGTCTGACGAGATTTCTTGTTTTGAAAATGCGGTTTGTAACGATATTTGCCTTTTGGTAGTTTTTGGTAAGTAACTTTTTGAAGTTTAATTTTAGAATACTAGCGAGTTTTATTACAAATTAATTGTGATATTAAATGTATTTTTTTTTATTTTTAATTAATTTCTACATTACCTATAATTTTAATTTTGCTATCTTCAAACTTATTATACATTAAAAGTATCCCGTACAGTTTGCTTAGATCATCAACAACGTAATCTATCAACTTACAAGTAGTACCCAACTAATTATGGCTTACCGATGTACCTGCGCAGAAGATACATTTTCAAAGCGCGGGAAACGCTATTGGTCGGCAGCTGCCGCCATGTTAGCGCGCGCCGTACGGAGGGGCGTCACTTGCGAGTGAGAAGGAACTAACAGCTGCAGTGTATATGTTGTAGTGTATCTAAGGTTGATTGTAAGTTTTAAGCATTCTTTCGTTAATCTTCGGGGCCATATTTTCTTTTCTGTGCGAACGAAGATTCACGACGCGCCATATCAGTTGGGTAATACTATACCTACTTAATATTTTGTACAAAGCTTTTATTTCCGTTTAGTTAGTTAAAAGAGTGCATATTAATTTTAAATCACCGTTCCTTATATTTTTTTAATAATATGGGTTTGCATTCTCCTAATCAAATCGCAGATATTTTTCTTATCACATCAAACACTCAGGTGAGGCGCGTTTGGTTATTTCTATTAACATATTATCGTGTAAAGATTTGTTTGTTGCGTATTTCACATCACTTTCAATTCAAAGTTCAGTGACAAGGGTCCAGGGCTCGTGCTCGTGCACGTTTTAGTTTAATTAGTTTGATTTGTTCGTTATTGTTTTGTTAAATAATAGGTTGCTTTGAAAAATGGGAACCTGACTTTTGTTATTTTCATGCTTGAATCGTAAATCAACCTACTTAGTAGAAGCAGGCAGGTTGATCAACTGTCAATCTTAAAAAATAGACTTAAAAAATAGCAAAAAACTAGTAATAGCAAGATTCTTGGCCTAAACAATGCGATTAAGGCAATGATAGCTCAGTGGTAGTGACGTCGGATACTGAGACGAAGGTCCCGGGTTCGAATCCTACATTGAGCTTGAGCTTTCGGTGAAGGAAAACATCGTGAGGAAACCATAGCACGGTGGTAGGGTACTTTGTAGTACCCGCCTGGCTGGTTACCACCCTCAAGTTGTATATCTGTCGCCAAGCACCTTTCGGTGTGTTTCGATAGCCAGTTCCTTCTAGGCTTTGTGTGCTTACCACCTTCGGCCGCATCATCACTTACCATGGTGAGATTGCGGTCAAACACAGGCCTATAAACAGTAAAGAAAAAAAAAGTTGATTTCATATTCATATCTCATTCTCACACCCACAAACAGAGCGAGACAACAGTCGTGGCGCCATCTATATAGAAAATAAACAACATACATGCGAAGATGATTAAAGGAACAATCTCAAAACCTTTCACAGTAATTCAGTCCCAAAAAATCCAAGATTCAAGTGAATGTTCATTAATTGTCTCACAGATTCAGAAAAAAGACCAACTTATTGTTGGCGAATGTCAGTGCAATCTTATCCCATAGCGTTCAGTCCTCGCATTACTGCTTTCTTTTCTCATTGTATGTCTAGCAAGCGGTGATAAATTGTCGCAGGACAGTTTTCCGCGGCTTTGGGAAACAATACGCGGGCGATGCGTTTGTGTTAAAACGGTGTGATTTATGTTCCTATCGGGCATTTGGCTTTTAAAATGCGTGCCCAAAGTATCTGGTTTTGTCTTGGCAATTGAGCGTGCTATATTCAGCTGTTTTATTTTATTTTTAGAGCTATTTCATGACTCATGTTGCTTATAAAAACACATTTAAAGACAATGATATTATAATAAAAAATAGGTAGATGTCGCTAATTGTTGCAGATAAATTCAGACAATTGTCGTAATTTTGCTAAGCGGCTACATATAGCTATCTCTTTCTGTACCATACGTTCCGTATCTATCGCATTCACCTAATTCAACAATAACTGGACGCCGCTTAGTATGAGGGTAGCATATCGCTATTATAATATCATTGTTTAAACAGATAACTTCGTCCAATAGATGCGTATTTAATGAACTTTTTCAACACAATCGCTCGTAAAGTAACATTTATTACACCGTTTTTAGTATCTTAATGCAGCCTACTAGGGTTTTTTTTTGACAGCGCTGTCAAAAAAAAACCTGCGCGCCATATTTGTTAACGTTCTCATTGTGTGGTTGTTAATTATCAAAAATCTACTTAAAATATACAAGTCTGTTATTTTACTCGCAAGTGTGTTGAAAAACGTCGTAAGACATGCGTGTGCATTGATCATTACACTCTCGGCTCTCTTATCTTAGCTTAATATCTTCGTCTGTAATTACCAACTTTTCACACATGTATCATAATGTACTATTAATTTCACCGAACAAGGAAACAGGAGGGTAACATTTACAAATAATAATTACATGATTATGGTAATCAGCCGGCACAGTATACACCGCACTGTTTTCAAGCCAACCTGCCTACAGTAAACATATAAATGCAATACGTTTGAAATACAAGCAAATACATTCACAATAAGTTGACTTAGAACCTCGCAAACCTCCAGTCATGGTGAGCTGCGGGGTGTAAACATGGATAACATTCGATTCAGTGAGATCAGCTCCAGTTGACAAAGCAAACGTTTGTCCGATCTGAATAAAGGACAAACATAGTTGTAAACATAGGGTGTGCCAGTTTTCTTATGGTAAAATCAGATACTTCTAACTTGGATTTTTGCAAAAAATTTATTCTTTTTTTTTATTAACGTTTCACTAACGTTTCCGAGGCATCTTATGTTTTCTTGAAATAAATGAACCATATGTGTTTTTCCAAGTTATGATCTACCTGCGAGCCAAATTTCACCACTATTCGTTGTGTCATTAAGGCGTCTTGAGGTAACAAACTCACTTTCGCAGGGATTTTTTTTGTTAATCTTAATAAAAAATCTGTGAAATTATTGTATACATTAAAATCACATAGGTAAGTCAATTTATCACGTTATATATATATTCCATTTACCAAATTACCTCGAATATCAAGACCAAGAACATCTATAGGTTTAAATCAAGGT
Organism: Polyploca ridens; assembly: GCA_951394255.1. NCBI lineage: Eukaryota > Metazoa > Arthropoda > Insecta > Lepidoptera > Drepanidae > Polyploca > Polyploca ridens. The sequence goes on from OX596252.1 coordinate 15,923,678, forward strand.
AGGTAATTAATTAGTAGGCGATAATAATAATAATTCAAAGTGCTTTACGCTGAGCAATACTGCGAAGATAATTAGAATACACCGAAGCATAAATCAAATGAGAGCTAATTTCTAATTAGTCCTATCTTGCTTTGAAACTAAATTAAATCTGCTTTAGTCAGAGGAGCTACAAAATAATTGGTACTAATTATTCATATATACCTAATCAACTAAAAACTCTTTGAACTTTTTTTGCAAAATGTTAGATAAATTAAAATGTTATTGCTTGAATTTTTGCACGTACGTTTTTTTTTACTGATTATAGGCCTGTTTTACCGCAATCTCATCATGGTAAGTGATGATGCGGCTGAAGGTGGTAAGCACACAAAGCCTAGAAGGAACTGGCTCTTAAGTGCAGCTATCGGAACACACCGAAAGGTGCTTGGCGACAGATTTTCAACTTGAGGGTGGTAGCCAGCCAGCCGTATATATACAATTGCTATACTAAAAAGCTGTTATTTTGATATTACACAGAATTCAATATGTACAGATAAAAGTACTAAAAATCAACCTCCTGTAGTTCATAGAGTAACAAAACAGAGTAGTGATGTTTAGGCCGCACACCGTCGAATGTGAAAGCTTTCTACCTTTGTGCCTCTGCCGTTACGGAGGCACGGCCACGTTTTACGGTTAATTAAAAGATAACCAATACGTTGGGCTCACCATTCTACATACACTCGACAAAGAGAGATTGTTATTGGCCGGTGATACGCCTGGACCACAAAATACAATTTCTGTATTTAGTCGTCTTTATAGGACGTCAGCTTTCTGAGGTAGAAAGGTAATGTTTGTGAAGAAGGATTATTACTTGTTGGCTTTTCATGAAATGGAATCTTATTATTATAGCATGTAGAGTATATTTTTGTGTGAGATAAAAGTAACGATCATTTTCCTCTCTTTGTCTCTCTTTTACCTTGGCATGACTGTATAGCTAAATTAATTATACATATTATATACAATAAGTATACAATGTATATCGGAAAGGGTATATCCATAAAAGTACACGACTTTTTTGGTACTAGGAGCACAGATAGCGAAAGAGATTTTTTTAAATAAATTAACATGTGACGAAAGAAAATGACCTCATAGAGCGGTGTCACGTTGTTTATGATTTTAATTTTAACTTGGAAGCACAAAATAGTATGAATTTTTGAGTAATTTATTTTGAGCTGAAACTTGTAGATAGTCTACCTATTGCCTGATGTAGTATATATGTAGTCAAAATTCAAAATTCAAAATCATTTATTCAAATAGACCTTCGCAGACACTTACGAAAACTCTGACTCTAATACCGGTTCGGAAGGTTGCATTTGCTGAGTATGCATACCCTTTCCGTAACATTTTTTATATTTATATTTGAAAGTGTGTTGAACAGTATATAAATATTTATTGAGTGAACTGTTTTCAAATCATTAACTCGTAGAACACTTCTAAAATAACTATACTGTTAATACGGTGACTAAAAAATGACAGTGTTAGGTATCTTTTTTAATATTTATTTTGTTATGGAACGGTCAACGAGGAATAAATACATTTATGTGAGTAACGACTCACTGAACTGGTTAATCCCGTTTGGTTATATTCATTATTCAGTGTTCCAAGCTTTGGTGAATTTTATTTTATTTTTTTGACGCGAGCCGGGTGTTGACGAGCGTAAATTCGTTTATATTGAATAAAAATATATATACTTTTTGCTACCATGAAGTATTCATTATAGCATAGACAAATATGTTTACTCTATGATAATATGATATATATCTATATACATAAAATTCAAAGTCCTGACTGACTGACTGATATATCAACGCACAGCCTAAGCCGCTGGTCCCAGAGACATGAAATTTAGAGGGTATATTCTTTGTGAAGAGTAGTCCACTAAGAAAGGATTTTTCAAAATTCCACCCCTAAGGGGGTAAAATAGGGGATGAACGTTTGTATGAAAGTCCGTCAGTTTCGAAGTTAGGATCTTCAAATTTAGTGTTTAGGCTGAAGATTGAAAATTAATTTATACGAGTCTCAGCGTTTTTAATAATTCCACCCTCGAAGCAGGATGAAGTTGTTTTGTTATTTTTATTGGTGTAGAAAAATATCTCATTTGTTTTACAGGAAACAAATGAGATATTTTTATGGCCACGCGAGCAGGTGCTAGTGATATATAATAGAGACAATTCATTATATGTATTTATGTATGAATTAAAGTTTAGTAATGAAAATGCGGCCAGCAGTAAAAGACCACGTCACATAAATAAGCACAGAGTCACTCAGCGAGCTATGGAACGAGCTATGCTCGGAATTTCTCTACGTGACAGAGTCCGCAATGAGGACATTCGTAGGAGAACGAAAATGACGGACATAGCTCGTAGAGTCAGTAAGCTGAAGTGGCAATGGGCAGGCCACATCGCTCGAAGAGCTAATAATCGATGGGGAAGAAAGGTTCTCGAGTGGCGACCACGTACTGAAAAACGCCGAGCGGGACGACCTCCCACCAGGTGGACCGACGACCTAGTCAGAGTCGCTGGGCACCGCTGGATGCAAGCGGCCCAAAACCGTTCGAAGTGGAAGTCAATGGGGGAGGCCTATGTTCAACAGTGGACATCCTTAGGCTGATATGATGAATGAAAATGACAATCAAAATTCAAAAATTCAAAATCTTTTATTCAAATAGACCTTCGCGGGCACTTATGAAAAGTCTGACTCTAATACTCTAATAACGGTTCGGAAGGTTGCATTTGCTGAGAAGAGCCGACAATAAACTCAGCAATTACTCTTTTCAAATTCAAAAATTGCTAAATAATGTTACTTGTGCAACAGTAAAATATAAAAAGCCTATCTACAAAAAGTAATAAATAGATAGATAGAATCTATACATTGATTCCCCTTCCTTGTGATTTTCTAATAAATCCAGGTAATACCCCAGAAATACAAGTTTTTTTTATATTCTATTCTTTCAAAATTTTTTCGTTATTTTTAGTAAACAGTAGGGTGAGCTACCGCTGCTAAGCTTGCGGGACAGTTCCATGCTAATGTGCCATCTACGGCCATGGTGAGACTGTGGTCAAGACCATAGATATCCATTTAAATATATAAAACACAATTACATTGAATACATTCAAAACCTGAATTGTGTCCCCACAAACCTTAATTCATATTAATTCGAACATGAATAAAATATTAATAAATTCACCGCATATATTATTTATCCAATATAGAATATCCCATATTGAACAATTAATTAATTAGATATTGTGGATATTGTGATAAAAAAATATAAATTGAATTAATGTAATAATCGTAAATAAGCCAGCCGTTTTAATTATACTGTTTATTACAGCCGAGGCTTACTATGTCCGGTAATAAACCACTACTATGAGTCAGTAGGGCTCATTCTCACTCGAAGTGGCTTAAAAGCGATTTACAGAACGAAAATTAAACATTTTCAGAAGCAGTATCTTTTCTTCTGTAATACGAATGGAACGGGACAAATCATCGTCTCACTTTTGTTTCCATGGCATGAGTCAATGGCCAAACGTAAGCCGATTTAAAAAAAAACATCTCCGGAAACTGACTTTGGTAATAATTAAAAAATGTTATGAGTGACTATTTTCCCAGATTATTGGAATTACGTAAAAAAATCAGAAAATGATGTTCATCCAGAAATAATGCTCGAGAAAGCCTAAATTCTTAGAGATCGTTCCTAGCTTCAGTTAAATTCTTTATAAGACATGAAAAAATAAAGACAAAATCGGTCTAAAACCATTTATATCGTTAGTAACTGCGCTGTGAGCATGGATGTACCGATACCTTTTTGTGGACTAATCTGACATAAGTCTGTGAAAAAACCCTAGTTTTTAAGCTTATCGACGATCCATTGTCGATATAATATAATTCATACATTTGCGATAACATCGAAACAATTTTTTCGATTTTTTTTGTTACTTTTCTATTGTCGCATTTTTTTACTTCTTTAAAATTTAATATAAATCGAGTTTTTAACAACTGGTAGTAGCACAGATCATAACAGCGACTGTTGCATGGTACACAATCATAATTATAACGGGATTAGTCCATGAGGATTAGTCGGCAGCCTCTATAACGGTACTTTTCTTCAGTCTTCGTTCCTCGTAATCCCACGGTTTAGCAGCGGGAATGAAACTGTACCATTTATTGCCAGACGTTTGCTTGTTTTGAGATATAATAGAGCTTAATGATTATTATTTTTTTATGTTGCAAGTGTTTCAGATTAAATCGGATCTTTTATCTTATTTATTGAGAGTGGTTCACGTGCTTTTTACATAAAGCACGTTTGGATATTTTTAAGAAATTCGATTGTTTTTCATTTATGGCAATTAAGTGTTTATGTTACTTGAAAGTCTTTTTCATTTCTCATACTCTGAAAGAAGACCTAATAGTATCTAAGAAGTTTGATGGAAATGATACTTTAAGTCCCTATAGGGCAGTGAAGTAAAAAAAGCTAAGTATAGGTACTGTATGTAACTATACTGAGAAATGGCAGAAATGTACACAACCACACTTTGATAGTGTTATATTAATTGTAAATATTTAATTTTCATAAAAAAACAAGCTGGCACTATGGCACCTTAAAAATAAATGCCATATTATGTAGATTGTGAAGCATAAGTACCAAATACCTCAGCAAATGCAACCTACCGAACCGGTATAGAGAATTAGTCAGAATTTTCACAAGTGCCTGCGAAGGTCTATCTGAATTTTGAATAAATGATTTTAAATTTTGAAATAATCACCAATTAATTAAATAGAGTGAAACTGAAGTTTATTAAAAAAAACTTTATTTTTAAATAAAGTTTGTTAAAGCAATTACAAATTCAAAAGCAAATACCAGGTACATATCTGCTTTTGAATATTTATTTGGTTTTTTGGCCTCACTCCCGTGTTTCGCGCGCTCCAGCTCCATCTGCCTTTTGTTGCTTTTGTTCTGTAATCTGAGGTTCCGTGACAGTAGATTGAATTCCGTATCTTAGGTGTATATTCTTTCGTTTATCATCATCTGTCTGCCGTAATTTCCAATTATTTGGGTTCGGCGTTTGTATCTACTATGTTTCTTCGATTCGGCTTTCCTATCCGTAATATCGGTATTCACTCCTTTCTTATTAATATTATCTTTTACACAATCCATCCATCTCTTTTTGGTCATCCCCATAACTAATAACTTTTGATTTATGTTTATAAGAATTACGTATTTCGTTAATTTTGACCAAGATTAACGTGTTTTATTTATTTCGCGATTTCCGCTCAGGGGGCCCCTAAGCTCAGGGGGCCCAAAGCTCAGGGGGCCCCTAGGACTCTGACTTACAAACTATAAATTGAACACAGATATATAAAAAGAAGCAGACGAAGATTCGCTAAAAATTGCGTAGCAATAATATAAATAAACATAAATTAAATAGTTTAGTTGGGGCTTTAGTTTATTTTTTGCCCCAGGGCCTTTGGTTACCTAGCTACGCCACTGAATATAACCAGCATAGACCAGAAAAGATGTTATATACAGAATGATTTGAATGAATTTTCCAAAAATGGACTTAATTCCATTAAATACTGTAAATGCGTCAGAAATACCTTATTCAATTTGAAATAAAATTACTGCAAAGTATGGTCACTAGCCACGTGCACAGACTAGAGCTAGGCACAAGCCGCCATCGCCCCACCCCTTTACTCCCTCGCACTGCCGTTGAGTATTACGTCTACACTTTAGCTTATTACATGATTTTCCAATTAATATTATTTTTATTATTAAAAATAAAGTATTTTTTTTTGTACCAGTATCATTTGTATTATCGACCCTGAGTCGCTCGTCGCTGACCAAAACAACGACCTGTATATGATTGTATCTAACCAATATTGTAGTATTTTCTATTCTGTGCCAATAGTTTGTCGCAAAATGAGTTACATGGTTCACGTAAAAAGTATCGCGAGTTATGTGTATCCCTTTGAAACGGAGATTTTTTATTTATTCTTTGTGGCCGAACAAAATGGTAGCTAGAAGCTAAAAGGTAACAAAATGGAACAAAATGGTAGCTAGAAGCTAAAAGCTTTTGCTTGTTTCGTTGTACCAACCAATAAATGATTATATTTTGTTGAGACTTTTAAAAATGTTAATAATAAATTCGTGTTACATTATTGTACATATTGTAGGTTAAAACAATGACATTATTTTTGTAAGTATTTTAATTCTTCCCTTAATGGTGCCGATTCTGTTGTAAATCGCACTAAACTAATTTTAGTCACATCACATCTCTTTCTTACAAACATTATTGAAAAAGGATAGAACATATTTAAAGCTTTCAAATTAGTCTTTGCCGTCTTCATTTGCGGGTATTTAGACGTAACCGCGATAGATGGCGACTAAATTTATATTGAAAACAAGCATTGGACTAATTTGACAGTACTAAATTTCTTACATCCTTTTCTTATGTTCTTTGTAAGAAAGAGACATAGTGAGATTAAAATTAGTTTAGTTGTAAACAACAGAATCAGGGCAATTGTCAGCTTGAATTAAAATTTCCGTAAATAGAATGTTTATTTTGTATGGAAAATTACATTTAACTAAGAATAAGTCACGTGGCTGCTGCATAACCCACGACCCACACAAAATTCCGAATTTCGCATGCGAAAAATTTTGCGATTGGTTTTTGCCTAGACCTACTCGTTTTAGTTCAATTCATTCCAATATTAGTTTTCAGAAAGAAACTTTGAGCCGTACGGTGCAGTTTTAACCAAATGCAATCCACCAATCAAAGCAAAAACGTATGATTGTTGAAAATGTACGATTGTTTGCAATTTTCCGAACCACGATTGTTAACTTGCTAGTATCCCTAACAAGTAACCGCCTGACCTGAAAAATGAACAGAACATAAGCTTGTAAAGCTTGGAATGCTGCGTTGAGCTTGCGGTCAGCTTAATTGTTATAAATGAGCTTAAACCGACAACCGGATTGAGCGTGCCCGGACTGTATCAAAGCTTTTAGTTGTTAAATTGTTCTAAACCTACTCTAAAAGTTAACTATTTCGATGGAATTTGATTTTCGAAGATCCACGCTGTTAATAAATTTTGCATAAATTATTATTACACACTTCCAAATTTTCAAATTGCCAGCAATTGTCAAATCTGCAAAACGTTATTAGTTGGTAGTATTGGTTTGCGGTCAAGTCCTCTTAATTCCATACATCCTTGGAGGAAACACAAATAATATTCTGGCTCCATTGAGCTATTATTACTACGTATAGAGAAGACGCCACACAACACAACAGCTATGGTCCGTTGAAGTGAGGTCACCCGGCTACAATTGTTGTAGAACGATGAACGAAACGCGTAAGCGCGGTGGAATCACGGTGTTTGCGAGAAACGTACTCCTAAAAGCATTCTGATAGCGCTACGTGTTTCTACTGTCGGTTTAGATGACTAATTATTGTCTCAGCGCTAAAAGAACTTTAGTTGACTCTAAAAAATGGGACATAACCTTTACTTATATGATAGCTTCTCTACACGTAGTAATAATAGCTCAATGTTTGGCTCAGATCAAATTCTCTATCTAATAGTACCTAGACTAAACTTGTCTAGTTTATTAGCATACCATAATAATTTATGCCTTATCGTGAATGATCTTTATGCAGAATAGGTAAATGGAGGCGTTGTAGAGATGGATGCCCCGATAGATTGGATAGTCAAATTAATTGTTTTGGGAACACTCTCTGTGCATGTAAATAGTTGAATTATGTACATTTATTGATGGTCGTGTGACGGGAAGGGCTGTTTTCATTTAAAAGATAAACACAAAAATTAATGGTAGATGGGTCTGGCCAATTAAGTACTGTTTTGAAATCAGACTATGGTGTAATATGATATTTTTCTATGGAAAACTCTTTCGCTGTCTTCAAAACTGCTTAATTCACGTGCGTGTAAGCCCACTTTAAAAGCGTTTTTTTTTTTTTCAGGTAAAAGGTAATCTGATCTTTCAATTTTGAATTTCTAACTCGTATTCAATTCCTCTCAAGGACCGAGGATGATTAATTCGTGACAATATTAAATACAATCAAATTAAAACAATAACTACTGAATTCGATTTTCCTAGATTTTCTAAAAAATTCAAAATTCAAATTCAAAATTCAAATCATTTATTCAAATAGACCTTCGCAGGCACTTATGAAAAGTCTGACTCTAATACTCTAATACCGGTTCGGAAGGTTGCATTTGCTGAGAAGAGCCGGCAATAAACTCAGCAATTACTCTTTTCAAAACAAGCTTAGATTCATTACATAATATTTACATTTTAATCGCACTGACAACAATTGCGTGCCCCGGCGCGGCCGCAAAACTACAAATTAGACTGAATCTATATTTAATAAGTAAATAAATAAATGGCAAACTTAAGCAGACCAACCCCCACAAGCAGCACCTGTTCACAAGTATGACGCGTGTGGCAGCCATCGCCCTCCTCGCCATATTGGAGGGAAGTGAGCGACCCGTCACACGAATTCGTCTGAATTCTGTTTTCTGAATTCGAAGTAACACCCAATGGAATACCTCCTTCTTTTTTCATATCGGTTAAATGGATGGCAGAGAGTACCTTACAAAGTTACAAGTATTCTCTGTCACTCCCTAGAACGTCAATGTCTAAGCTTACGTAATTGAAAAAATATTTTTGTAAAGAAAATAACTATTCAACATTATTTACCATAATGAAAAACAAATGATGGTTGCATGAATGTCAATAAAATATCAATGCAAATAAATAACAGCTTTAATGATAATTGATTGAATTCATTAAAATTTATTACCGGAGCCCGTACACTCAATGGTAACAACACAATTTGGCAGAGTAAAATAAATCATTCAATATTTATGATGCCAACATTTATATAAAGTACACATAGACACAGGTTATTGTAATGAAACTATGTGTACCTAGGGGCCTACCAAAAGCTCGTAAAACAAGGTTAAAATAACCTTATTTGTCTTTTGTCCCGTTTTGACGTCGGATGTCAAAGAAAGACAAAAGACAAGTAAGGTTATAATAATATTGCTTTAAGAGCTTGTGGTTCGCCCTCTGAAAAGGTGTTTTCAGTCATTTCCCAATGATTTCAATCGTGGAAATGAGTTATGATTTAGCTTCCGCCGTTTAATACGTCTGCGTTCCCGTTTTTTTGTCATAAGAGTTACGTTTATCTTAACTCTTACGTTGTATATATTATCCTTACTAATCCTTACTTAATATTATAAACGCGAAAGTTTGTATGTATGGATGTTTGTTACACAAAGATGTTTCCATACTGATAAAAATCAATGACCGTCATCATAAAACCATACAAATTATCCCATAAATAGCCCATCACCATCCGTGTACAGAGGCTTAAAATATAATAAGAATAATGGAGGCTGACCCGAGGCTGTCACACAAAATACATTAAGCAGACAGAAATAATGTATTAATATCATTCATACAATATTCGTGCAATAATATGAAACTATCAACTTGTCAACGACAAGGGTACTATTTTAAGGTCAGTCGAAATGGGACATACAGAGTTTTCACGCTCACTTATTTTTCACGATTAACTTTAAACCTAATTAAAATTAATATAGAACAAATATTTCTCCTTGTATCTTAATGCTGAGTAGTAAATCTAGATAATAATTTAATTTCGTTATTCTGTCTAATATCAGAAATAAGCACCTGTCGATTACCTATTGTTACAATTTATGATTGAGTAAGTATATTAGATAAGTATATTCAAGAGGCTTTTGCAGGTCAAATGACCTTAAAATAATGAATACCTTCTTTAATAAGCGACGTAACCGAAAATGGACCTGGTTATCACCGGACTCCAAAACTAAAAATGAAATTGATTTTATACTATGCAAACAGGGAAATACTTTTGAAGATATTGATGTGGTTAATAACATCAATTTCTTTTCAGACCATAGAATTCTACGGGGTATAATATCATTAAAGAAAATAACGAATAGGAAAATACCATCACCCTCGACTATACCATATAGTGCAGCTAACTATGAAGATTATAAATTGAAACTAAAGGATTTGATAGCAGAAATTACACCAGAAACTAGAAAACACATACAAACCTACTACAACAAACTGGAAAATTGCATCAAGGAAGCAGAAAAAAGCGAAATACCGGATGTGAAGTCTAAAACAAATAAATTTTCTAACGAATTAAAGAAACAAATAGAAGACAGAGCTAAATTAAATATGAAAACTAATAGAACAGAAGAGGAAAAACTAAATCTAAGAGAAATAAATAAAGCAGTCAAAAAACAAATCAAGAAAGAAAAAAGAAAAATAAAATCAGAAATTATTGTAGACACATTAAAAGCATCAGGATCAACTAAAATAATAAATCAAAAATTATCACATGAAAAGAAATGGATTACCGGCTTACAAAAAGTAACAAAAGATATGGAAAATAACAGAAAAGAAATACTAAACATAGCTACAACATTCTACAAAAAGTTATATACAAGCTCAACCAAGACAAAGGGAAATAAGGACACAGAAGATACGAATGAGGAAGGAAATAACGAAGACGTGCCTAATATAATGACAAGAGAGACTGAATTTGCATTAAACACACTAGACATCAACAAAACACCAGGACCAGATGGGATTAGTGCACGAAGTCTAAAAGTAGGAAATCAAGTTATTTTGAATGAGCTGACAGAACTCTTTAATAACATCTTAAGAGAAGAGATAATACCGACACAATGGTCAACAACAGAGATTTCACTTATTCACAAGAAAGGAAGCCACAATGATGTTAATAATTATAGGCCAATTAGCATGATCACTAACATATATAAGATATTTTCGAAAATATTAACGAGAAGAATTAACAAATATTTGGACATACAACAACCACCGGAACAGGCTGGATTTCGGAGCACATTCTTAACAAGCGACCACCTGCATAGTATACAACAAATAATAGAAAAAGTCAAGGAATACCAATTAAGCATATACATGGCCTTCATAGACTTCAATAAGGCGTTTGACTCAATTGAACATAATGCTGTATGGACTGCCCTGAAAATAGATGGTGTACCAAATAAATATATAAGAGTTATTAAGAAGATCTACGAAAACAGTAAAGCACGAATTAAACTTGAAACAAAAGGAGATATATTCAAAATTGAAAGAGGCGTTAAACAGGGAGACCCTATGTCCCCGAAATTATTTAATTCAGTGTTACAACAAATCTTTCAAGGACTAAAAGAGAAATGGAAAAATCTTGGAATCAATATCAACGGACAAAACCTCAGCAACCTTAGATTTGCAGACGATATTGTAATTTTTGCCAAAACACATATGGAGTTACAAACTATGTTAAAAGATCTTCAACAAGAAAGCAAGAAAGTACGACTATCTATGAATATGGAAAAAACCAAAGTGATGAGGAACGATGATAAAAACCTGAATTTGGACATAAGAATAGAAAATTATAAATTGGAAGAAGTAGACAGATATACATACCTAGGACAAACAGTCACATTCAAGGATTGGCAAGACATAGAGATAGAAAAAAGAATACAGCAAGGTTGGAACAAATATTGGGCTCTAAAACACATTATGAAAAACAAAGATGTCCCTATTAGCTTAAGATCAAAAGCCTATAATAGCTGCATAATACCAACCTTAACATACGGATGCCAGACGTGGGCCCTTACTAAGAATCAGGTGAAAAAGCTAAAGGTGACCCAGAGAAATATGGAAAGAAGCTTGCTAGGAATTAAAGTGATAGACAAAGTTGCGAAAAGAGATATTAGACAGAAGAGTAAAGTAAGGGATGTAGTTAGGATAGCAAAGATAGGAAAATGGAATTGGTCGGGCCATTTATCGAGGGCAAGTGAGGAAAGATGGAGCAGCATTACAACTACATGGTACCCAAGAGATGCTAAAAGAAGAAGAGGTAGACCAACTGCTAGATGGAGAGATGAGCTAGTTAACTTTGAAGGTACACTATGGCACAGATCCGCAAGGGATAAAAGTGAGTGGAAGAAGAAGGGGGAGGCCTTTGCCCAGCAGTGGGATGAAATATAATAAAAATAAGCGAAATATTGTAAAAATAAAATAATAATTGTAAGGCTTAAATAAATAAATAAATAAATAAATATTCAAGAGACTGGATATATGAAGATATGTGTAGTAATAGGCAAAGAAAATAGCATCTCTCTCTATCCATCTAGCCTCAGTCAGCTACGAGTCTTTATAGTCACAGATTCGGATTTTTCTGACTACTTTCTAGGTAGGTTAGATATACTGGTTGTTTCGAATTTTTCGAATTGTTTTATTGGATCTTTGTGTCGCTTTCTCTCATTAACGGCTGAACGAATTTGTATAAAATTTGATAAATAAATAGAATGCGTATTAGATTAACAAATAGTTTGCTTTTCATCCCGGGAAAACAACACATCGGCAAAGTGGGTATAGCCCCGGGGAAAGACATTATATAATAGGTATGCTATAGAAATCCCAAAAAAATATTTTATTTCGAGTGTTTCCATAGTCGGACATCTGAGTACCTTAATGAAAAATGATATTTGGCGCCAAGCCTTCGACGCAATTTCATAATTCTCATATTTTAATTTAATAAATTAAACACAGCGTGAAATTTTACGTCATGAGGAGACGATGCCCACATCTCAGGCTGAAAATGTGATATTAATAAAACATACAAAAGTGATATAGATCCCGGCAAACTTGTTGGCACAATTTGGGCGTAGTCGGGAATAGATTACGCAGGTACACTAGCGAGCAACATAAATGTACTCGTAGACTATTTAAATTTATTGTTGGCAAGACCAAAAACCACCAAAGAGACCTACAATTTGGCTTTTCTGCAGTTTACGTTTTATGCCATGAAGTTTGCCGGTTACTATACGAAGTGAAGAAACTTCTAACAAAAATTATCCAAACCGATACTTATTACCACGTCAGTGATTTCATTTCTGACTAACATATTCTGGCTTTTAATTTTCCTGATAAGGGGCGTTATGATATCCCATAAACCTTAAGCCTCACTTCAGGGTTGTAAAACATGATGTTTTTGCACAAACCCACGGCTAAAATTCACAAAAACCGTTTTCAGTAGCCAGTGTATTAATTAGTTGCGGTTAGACGCGGCTGTCCCGCACCCGCGTCGCCCCCGCACCGCTCCCGCACGTCACCCCTACCTCATGGTAATAATGTCGTCCCATTTATTAAATTTTCATTATATTTTAACACGACGGAAAATGGCGAGCAGGATGGCCTCCCTAGCTTGACTGATGACTTGGTTATGAGAGCCTAGTAGAAGGGGCCAGATTGTTGTGGTAATCGTCTTTGCCTTTTCTAAATTAACATTATAAATTATTGTTTTTCAGAGGCTGTCGCGGACTCTCAGGTCGACGAATGAGCTCCTGTCATAGTTTGCCAAAGAACACGACATGCATGGAATTCTTCATCGAGGGTGTGAAGAGATTTTAATAGTCGGTACCGCATGTGCATCGATATGGAATTGTATATAGTTTTTTTTATTTATTTGTTCATGACTATGGATACAATGTCGCATACATTTTATTTATAATATCACTTTCATATAATCCGCACATTAGCTTTCATATAGTCCGCATGATCAGTCACCGTCTCCAGTCATGTTTTAGTAAAATGGTGGTCATTGTACTAAAACTTTTCACGGACTTTTTGAGACAACTTGTAAATTCACGATACACATAATTCATTTCATTTCACTTCACTGGTGCACATGAATTGATCTTTATTGGATAAAATACCAGCGATGATATGCAATAAAATTCAAAATACAATTTATGAAAATAAAAATGAAAATGCAACGTCACTCTGCAAGTTCCCGCCAAAAAGTCATTGTTGATCGAAGCGCGCGAGTGATACCATCAGTAATCAATTATGTAGAAAAAAAGGTAAATGGAACAACTACAAAAAAATATTTTTTTTTAAATATGTTTTCTAAATTTTTTTTGGCCAGCATTCCGAACCGTACTACATTAAGACAGGTCTTATAACAGACTTATAAACCTAGTGTTAGACCCAACTACCAAGTTTAAAAGGTAGGTCATCTATTTATCCATCAATTTGCTAAAAAACGTGAATAAAGGTTTAGTTGACTATGAAAGCCTTTTTCAGCTCACAAAGCGCTTTGATACCTTATTTATATTTTTCATGTAATATTTACTGGCCACCGTCAATTTCATTTTGTAGGTTATCCCACAAGCTGCCATAAATCACGTTAAACGACAATATACTGGCCGCTAGACTACGCCTTAAGCTCGTCTGGATAGAAATATACACTGTAAAAAAATATAAGAGAGCCCCGAGCGAACTGAGGCCTAACGTTCTATCTACAGTTTAATCTAGGCCGTCCAAACAGCTTTGTTAACTTATATTTTATGTTTATGAAACCCTGGTACTTTCAATTTAAAGTTCAGTGAATTTGTTATCATGATCGTTTTAGAATTAAGTTTTTGGTATCTCTGTTATCCTGGTACTTTCAAAAATATGAAATCATAATATGACGAAATAGGCTTGAGGAAATTTTCTATATATAGATTGTATTTTGTACATATTTGTTGTAAATAAAGATCCCATCAAAAACATTCTGTAAAAAACTAGCCAAGTCTCGATGAAATGTCTTGTTTATCTCTAAAAAGTAATGAAATCTAGACAAAGTCGTGCCAAGTCTAAGGTTCCTTACTGCGATTTCTTTATTATTATAGTTAATGTTGTGTGACTTGGCCGTTGAAGGGAACACAAGGTTAAAATAAAAAATCTTTTCCGCTTTATTATGTAAGTACGGATTAGTACCTATAGATTATATTATTATAGTATAAGACTATTAAGTAAGTAGCACACGCTACTCATCTACATGTAGGTATATATGTAGGTTTAAATTACGGCTATGTATTCGGTAACTTAGGTCTTGCAATCTGGTCCCAGATTGCCCTTCTATAATCCTACAATTCTGAGTCTGAGGAGAGACTTTGCCTCTTTATGTGTGTTCTACCGCTTGTACAACGGGGAGTGTTCCAAGGAATTGTTCGACTTGATGCCCACGGCTACCTTCTACCATCGCAACTCTCGCCATCGACGGGGAATCCATCCTCACACATTGAAACCAGAATTATTTCGAACTGTGCGGGCTCAAAGGAGTTTTCTTCCGCGGACGCTCAGATTGTGGAATAAGCTCCCCGCCGTGGTTTACCCAAAGGAGTACAGCATGGGGTTCTTCAAGAAGGGTGTGAAGAGATTTCTTCAGGGTCGGCAACGCGCGAGTGATACCCCTGGTGTTGCAAGCGTCCATAGGCTACGGTAACCGCTTACCATCAGGCGGGCCGTATGCTTATTTGCCACCTTAGTGGTATAAAAAAAAAAAAAAAAAAAATCTGCAAATATTATAAACATGAAAGCTTTTAGGATGGATGTTTTTTACTCTTTCACGCAAAAATTACATGACTGATTTAGATGAAATATGGTACACAGATAAAATATGTCCTGTATTAATAAATATGATACTTCTTTCGCGAAAAAAATCGGTCTCTTTGGAACGCGGGCACACGCGGGTGAATACGCGCTGCAAACTATAGTATTGAAATATTTTTATATGTTGACTTCTCTAACATTACGTAGATAAGCGTTCTATATAAGTATATATTTTTAAGGCAAACACGGCTGGCTCCTAATTAAACAATTTCCTGAAAATAATTTCCTTCGGCGTATGTTTTTGAAGTATAATGTTTAGGACAAGAACTAATTATAACTTTTCGTTATGATAACTTACAAAGAAGTAATGAAGACCGTTTGAATTTTCTCTTTTTTTGCTTTTAGCTTATCATTTATTAATACCTTTTTCATTTGTTGTCAATTCGTTGGCTTTAAAAACTTTAAGGATGGGTCCAATCACTTAGTATTAGCCTAATGAAAAAAGTTCTCAATTAAATTTAATAAAATTAATTAATATATTAATTATATTTTTGTGCCTTTTGCGGTCGAGACCATGGGACCGTGGGGGTCCGAAGCTCGCCGTTTTGCTCGCACCTTGTCATCAAAATTGATCGAGACCTCCGGAGACCAGCGGGCGGGGAGCTTTTTCCGCCAACGCGTCAGCTTGGCTATCCAAAGAGGAAACGCTGCCAGCCTTCTGGGAACCCTGCCGTTAATCGGAAGCAGCGGCAGGCTTGAGGAAATTTTCTATATATAGATTGTATTTTGTACATATTTGTTGTAAATAAAGTTCTGGCTTGTATTGTAAAAAAAAAAAAAAAAATTTATATATTTGTTGTACCTAATCTTGGTAGATAAAGGTATATTAGTGATACAGGCAACTTGGTGATATTTAAAAAAAATACCACACTGATACCTGTACAAGCACGTAGGAGACAGCTCTAGCGATCTTCCTCACACTCGTAACAACTCGCTAATGCTGTCTCTTGAATATACGTACAGGTATCAAGTGTTTTTTTTTATATCACCAAATTTCCTGGATCACCAACATACCTTTCTTTACCTACTTGTTTTTTAACCGTTTGAGTAAAATAAAAATACGCAAACTCAACAATGTAGGTACATTTGTTCAATTATAAAAAAAACTAAACAACATTAATGGTATGTGTACACGATATTCAAATACAGCTGCTTTAATCTGTATAGCAGCATTTATTAGGGTTGATACTCGAATTACGAATAATTGTTTAACTTATTTATCAGTTTCAGTAATTTTAAATTATACTTCATTCATAGCAAAAGGTTTACAAACCAACATTTATTACTTACAAGAACCATATTTACTGGTAGATATACCTTAATTAACATATTATTTCATAATTTTTATTTGCATTCCACAATATCAATATTAAACCTTAGGTGGTAAATTGTGTCTAAATAATATTGTAGACCCTGTCGGGCACAGCATAAATAACAACATGTAGGAGAGAGGAGGTCATTTGCATCATTTATTTAATTTAAGGCGATGATAGCTCAGTGGTAGTGACGTCGGATACCGAGACGAAGGTCCCGGGTTCGAATCCTACAATGAGCTTGAGCTTTCGGTGAAGGAAAACATCTTGAGGAAACCATGTCACGGTGGTAGGGTACTTTGTAGTGCTCGCCTGGCTGGCTACCAGCCTCAAGTTGAAAATCTGTCGCCAAGCACCTTTCGGTGTGTTCTGACAGCTGCACTTGAGAGCCAGCTCCTTCTAGGCTTTGTGTGCTTACCACCTTCGGCCGCATCATCACTTACCATGGTGAGATTGCGGTCAAACACAGGCCTATAAACAGTAAAAAAAAACTGATGTCATTTTTATATTATAATAATCACTTATTGTATTATTATTATAATGTAGGTAGTTCAATTTTTTTTTTTTATCATTTGTACTCATTAATTATATAATAAGCTTTTTTATTAGTATTTGTTTTAATTAGTTGCTTAGATTTCAATTATACAAGTAAATGACTCAAAAATATTTTGGTTGCAAAAATGGCATTTGGTAAAATTAACCGTGGTGACATCCCTGTTCCGTAACATGAATATTGCCGCATTTGCATTGCTACTGCACAACGGCTACTGTTATAAAATAATATTTTACAGCACAACGAGGTCTCCATTACTGCAAGCGTGTTTCCAGACATATCCGAAATAAAAGGAAATGGGGAAAATATATAAATCAACCCGCACGATCTTTCGCAGCCACTTACAACCCTTTTGTTACCATTTAGTACCCGAGTAAACGTTTTATTGACGAGAACTCAAATAGGTTTTGTTGTCGCGACGAGTTTTGAGGAAAATAATATAAATTATGCTGTTATTTATGCAGGTCAGAATTTATTGCTGGATAGATGGAAGTAATAAGCATCTATTCTCACGGTGTAATGTGTTCTACACTTTTGATATTGATAATATTGTTGGATGCAATTACAGTACAACGTATAACGGACAGGGTATGGGTATATACCCGAAAGAGATGAAGCCTACGTCAGGTATAAGTATCTATATAAAAAGTTTCAGCTCAAAATAAATTACTAAAAAATTCATACATTGGTACCCAACTGATATGGCGCGTCGTGAATCTTCGTTCGCACAGAAAAGAAAGTATTGCACCGAAGACTAACGAAAGAATGCTTAAAACTTACAATCAACCTTAGATCACTATTATAAGGTTACACTGCAGCTGTTAGTTCCGTCTCACTCGCAATTGACGCCCCTCCGCACGGCGCGCGCTAACATGGCGGCAGCGGCCGACCAATATCGTTTCCCGCGCTTTGAAAATGTATCTTCTGCGCAGGTACATCGGTAAGCCATATCAGTTGGGTACTACTGTAACAATTTTTTGCTTCCAATTTTATTGAATTAAAATCATAACCACGTGTCACCGCTCAATGAGGCTCATTATCATTTCACGTCACTTGCTATATTGTTTTCAGGATTAGAAGATATCGGTGACAGTTCACTTGTGACAATTATTGTCAAGCGCCTTAACGATATCCAATCGATTTTTTTGTTGTATCGAGAAAGTTAATAAAGAAAGTCTAATCGATTTTTATTTTAGTGCTTTTATTTTCCAAATTATATTTTCTTATCACTGTCTTACTGCTTAATACCGCCTCGTGTGTAATTACCAACTTTGCACACATGTTTCATACTGTAGTATTATCGTTGTTCTTAATTTCAGATAATTATTACAGTATTTATGAGAAATTATGTTTGTTAATTGATATTTACCTAGTAATGTAAGAATATTCTCTCTCTCTTTGATATCGTACCGATATAACGAATTTTTTTGGTAATTAAAAATAATTCAATATTGATAAACCTATTAAAAAATAATCGATATAACATATATCGATACTTTTTTGAATTTCCCTGTCGATCAAGCATTGTCAATCACTATAGGTAAATGTTCCGTTTCATGCAGCAAGTATTTTAAGGATATCCTATTTCTTAATTATTAAAATTATCAAGCTATATTAATGTGCTGAAATTATTTCTTAGTTATGTGGAGCGATATATATATATTGTATTTTTGCAATGATATAAAATGGAAATTAAAATAGTTTTTTGTAAAATATTATATTAGTTACTCGCAAGTAGTATGAGTGAACCGGAAAATGTGAACTGTCACCGATATCTTCTAATCCTGAAAACAGATTAATATTATTATAAAATTTTCTCTTTCGCGATCTGTGCGCCTAGTACCAACGAAGTTCTGTATGGATGGATATACCTTTTCAGTTATTACAACTATTCAAGAGTAGTTTTGTGTTTCAATTCTTCTACTATATGCGTCCTCTTAACCTCTTGTACAAGGTTAAATAGGTAGTAGGCGAAACTTTACCAGGACAATTTGTTGGATAACAGATTGCCTTATCAAGGTTTAAAATTGGTATCATACTTTTTATAAAAAATTACCTAACTTGCATTTTCAGTCGGCTCTGGTAAATCTATCGAGCCCTGCGGTCATGGAATTTGAATATGAATCAAATTAAATTGCAAAGTTTCGCATGTACTTGTATTTTCATTCTGCTCTCTCATTTTAACAGCTAAAAAGATGTACCATTAAATCTCTTTTTTTTACTAGAAGGTGACGGTCCAACAAAGATTAGCCTCATCACCCTTACACGAACAAGTCCGGGATACCAATAAAACGCATCGAACAGAATTCTTCATATCAAAATATAAACAATCGCATCCGTCCCGGTGTCGTCCCGCTCCCATCCCTTCTAAAATTCACCGCTGCCCTCTCCAGAGAGCCACCCGGCACGTTGCGGCTATTATGAACAATACACGTCGATTGTTCCTACGACAAAACATTACAGTTTTGCGATTCTGCAACTAAATCCTGCGGTATCGCTATAAATGGTCTTGTTTATGATGTCTTTTGCTTGAGGGGAAAGCGGTAAGTTCGCTTTGTTGGCGCTACTTTTGATTTGACTAAGTTATATATAACCAAGGAAATTTATCGTAAACTTGTTTGATATTTCACTTGCTTTGTTGTTTTATCTGTTTTCAAGATTCGTGAGTACTTTGAGTCATCATTTGCTATTTCCCGCTCCTACTGTCGTGTCCTCATTAATATTATAACGTCGACCGTAGCTAATTCCTCTAATATTATAAATGTTAATTTGATCAAAGTCAAAGTCAAAGTCAGGAAAGGACCTACTGCAGATGGTCCCTGACGCTTCGTAAGAGGTTGTCAGGAATAGTTGTGCCACACTTTTATGCCTCAAAGTGTAGGTCAGTTGGCCACTATAATAAATCTGAGAAGTCTTGAAGGGAGTGATCACGGTGCAACTTTCACAGTGATTACCTATCAGAGTGGATGCTGTGGCGGCAGGTCCTACCGCAGATGGTTCCTGACGCTTTGTAAGGGGTTGTCAGGCGTAGTATGCCACACTTTAAGCCTAAGGGTGAGTAATTTGGCCACTATAATAAATCTAAGTAGTCTTGAAGGGAGTTGTCCCCAGTGCATGATCAACAATCAACCAATTCACGAAAATACAAAATTGGTTTAAACAAACCTAGCTAATTCCCATTATCGTAATCGAAAATTCTTCATATATCGTATAGGTATCACAATTGAAACCACAAATCAATAATGCAACAAACAATTTCATACGAGACCGCAAATTATCGGACATCAAAAGCTCTGTACTAAATAATTGGTGCCATTGCATTTTATTGTCATTAATGAATACGATGTAATAAATTAATGGGCACGTGATCACTAACTAAGCAGCCATTCCTTGCGTATCGTCCAATTTCAGTAATTAACGGTCACTGTGATATCCCTCGGGCAACAACTAATATGGCCAATACGTAAGGATTGTGGTCTGATGTAGGAGATGTTAGTGCTTTATATGATTGGTTTGTTATTTATAAAAATGTATGTAAAACAAATATTTTTATTGTATTAGAATTTGTATTTTGGTTGTACTTTTAAAATGGCCTGTGTAGAAAAAGGCCATTTTAAAAGTCGTATTACCCAAAGGTCATCATCATCATCATCATCAGCCTGTAGTCGTTCACTGCTGGACATAGGCCTTTCCCAGTAGTCGCCACATCTTCCGGTCCTCCACTTTTCGCATCCACCCACCGCCCGCCAAGGTTCGCAGGTCATCGGTCCACCTAGCGGGGGGGCGTCCCACACTTCGCTTGCCTGTGCGTGGTCTCCAGTCAAGAACTCGTTTACCCCATCGGTTATCCGTTCTGCGACAAATATGGCCTGCCCACTGCCACTTCAACTTGCTTATTCTCAGAGCTATGTCGGTTAATTTAGTTCTCCGCCGGATCTCATCGTTGCGAACTCTGTCCTTTAGAGAAACCCCGAGCATAGCTCTTTCCATTGCCCGCTGAGCGACTTTAAACTTGTGGATCAGGCCAATTGTCAAGGACCACGTTTCAGCGGCATAGGTCATCACTGGAAGGACACACTGTTCAAAAACCTTTGACTTGAGACTCTGCGGTATCGGTGATGTAAAGACTCGGCGAAGCTTTCCGAATGCTGCCCAGCCCAGTTGTATTCTTCTATCGGCTTCCTTTTTGAAGTTGTTCCTACCAAGCTGTATGGTCTGCCCAAGGTAGATATACTCTTGAACAACTTCGATGCCAACATTTCCAACGGTTACGGATCCCGGGGAAATATGATTATTAAGCATGACTTTTGTCTTACTTAAGTTCATCCCGAGACCCACTCGCCTAGAAGAACTACTGAGGTCAGTCAGCATCTCCGTCAAATCTTGCAGCGACTCAGCCATGACAACTATGTCGTCAGCGAATCGAAGGTGTGAGATGTACTCGCCGTTGATGTTAATACCACGTCCCTTCCAGTCCAGCGTCTTGAACACATCTTCCAATGCGTTAGTAAACAGTTTCGGGGATATGACATCCCCCTGTCTTACTCCACGACGCAATTGGATCGGTTTGGTTTGCTGGTCCTGTACTTGGACGGATAGAGTAGCAGCGTCATACAAACACCTTAACACCTCGACATAACGCCAATCGACTTGGCACCGCTGCAGCGATTCCAAAACAGCCCAAGTCTCGATGGAGTCGAAGGCTTTCTCGTAGTCCACAAATGCTAGGCACAAAGGCCGATTATACTCTTCTGTTTTCTGTATAATCAGCCTCAAAGCAAGTATGTGGTCTACGGTACTAAAGCCTTTTCGAAACCCGGCCTGCTCCAGCGGCTGAAAGCCATCAAGCCTCTCAGACAAACGATTCGTGATGACTCTCGAAAACAACTTGTAGATGTGGGTCAGGAGCGATATCGGCCTATAGTTTTTAAGGAGAGAGTTATCTCCTTTCTTGAAAAATAATATCACCACACTCCTGCTCCACTCTTTGGGTGTTGTACCATTGAAGAGGACGGCATTAAAGAGCTTCTGCAATTGTTTTAGGACTGGAGTTCCATCCACTTTTAGCAGCTCCGTTGTAACGCCGTCCTCCCCAGGTGCCTTGTTGTTTTTCAGTTGTTTGAGAGCCATCACAATCTCGTCCAGCTCTATCTCCGGAAGGTCCTCGGTAAAGTGGCGGGTTAGGGTCGCTCGATGGTCAACCTCGTTACAGGAAGCAGGTTTTGGAGCATGGGAAGAGTACAATTCTCCATAGAAGTCCTCAATCTCTGCCAGTATAGATAGGCTTCGAGGTTAGGGTAATTCCATCGGATGTCTTGAGCCTCGCTAGATGCGCTCTGCCAAGTTGCTTAGCAAACACTTTAGATCCTCTGTTCTGCTCGATCGCTTCTTTTATACAGAGAGTATTATATGAACGGAGGTCGAATCGTATTTGCCGTTTTACAAGCTTATTCAGAGGATTATAATCTGGCGAGGTTGTCGATAATTCCCGTCTTTGTCTCATAAGATCTAGAGTTCGGCTTGTGATTTTGCACTTTTTACTTTGTCGCTCAGGTCGAAAATATTTCCTGCCTGTATCTTTGATTATTTTCGTAAGGTTGTTGGACATCTGGTCAATATTTTCGTCGGTGGTTTCCAACATATCAAATTGGTTTTGGAGTTCCAATTGGTATAACTCGGAATTCAAAACAGCTTGGCAGAGAGATGGGCGCAGATTAAGCTTCATTAGACGACGTCTTTCAAGCTGGAAGTTGATATTTAAGGTGCCTCTTACGAGTCGGTGATCACTACCGGTATTGAACCTATTAATCACTGAGACATCCTCGAAAATATGTTTCCTGTCAGTTAGTATGAAGTCAATCTCGTTTTTAGTCACATTATCGGGGCTCCGCCAAGTCCACTTCCTCTGTGGCTTTTTCTTGTAGAACGAGTTCATCAAGTAAAGTCCCTCGGTTTCAAGGAAGTTCACCAGCATTTGCCCCCGGTGATTTCTACAGCCAAAACCGTACTGACCGATTCGCGATTCGTCGTATTCTTGTACCTTGGCGTTAAAGTCCCCCATCAACGGTGAAGTGGGTCTTACTAGTGTGGTGAATGGCCTTGGTAATATCCTCCTAGAAGGCCTCGGCCTCTTCATCTGAGTACGACGACGTGGGTGCATACACTTGCACCACCTTCAAGGCGTACCTTTTGGACAGCTTGATTATTAAGTATGCTACCCTTGACGACACACTATTTATCTCCACAATATTGTTAGTGAGGGCCCTATTCACCAGAAATCCAACACCCCCCTGGGATGTATGATCACCCTCTCGATAGTAGAGTAGATGTCCTGACTCCAAGGTTATCGTATCTTCCCCCTGTCTACGAACTTCAGATAACCCTAGGATTTGCCATTTTATAGCATCTAGCTCCGACTCGAGCTCGGCAATGCTTGCATCCAGCCTCAGAGTCCGGGTGTTGTAGGTCGCGATACGAAGTCGATTTGGTTGGCAGCCTCCCGTAACCCGGAGATTCTTCGCACCCCCCGCCCCACCGTAACCATGACCGCTGCCGTACTCAGGAATAGCAGGGCAGCCGGGAACTAGGGGCCGTTTTCTTTTTGTGCACACCATTGGAAAGATTTGCCCATAATCACCACGCTGGGCAGGCGTGTTGGTGATCGCAGAGCCGAGCTCATTCGCGCCGGTATCGCTGCTGCCCGATACCAGCCTGATTCATTTAGCGAGTCGGCTACTTAAGATTGGTTATTCCGCCAATTTTTCGGTCGTCAGAGCCTCGTTCGTTGGTAAGCAGGGTGCACCACGTGCAGGTGAGGATGACAATTGAGGCTAATAGTTGTTGGAGCCCCCTTACACCCCCAAAGGTCGGCTGGAAGAATTCGCTTTAAGCCGAACGAAGACCGAAAGAATCGACCGCGCCGAAAGAATCGACCGCGCTAATGAAAAAAACAAGTCGCGAGTTGCTGTCGTATGCCACTGATAGAATGCGAGCGCATCGTTTGAGTCGACCGCATAAGCCGCGCCAAATCTGATGGCGTCATTCGAATTTGTCTAGGATTTCTGGGATTCTACCAGATTCGGACGATTCGACGCGGGCATGTGTGCGAGCTTTCATAAGATTTCATATACAGAATTCTGAAATTCGTTTCGTTCGATGCGTTCGACGCGTTCGGCTCGGATAAGTGCGGTACCTTTAGCGGTAAGACCGTCTATGTTGTGTTTGATCGCCATTTTGTGTTTTTGTAAAATTTTATATTATTTCATGTGGTGTAATAAAGTATATTATATTCTGTTCTATTGTATATCCCTGGTACTAGTTATAGGCTTACTTAGAATATCATATCTGATAGTTACCGTCACTTGGAGCGATATCAAGAGTATTGCCAATGTGTTGCCGATTACCTATCTATTCCGATTTCTGTAGTTGCGATCTGTGTAGAGCTCAGCTTCCTAAATGCCTTTGTGTTCATTTAACAGTTTCAGAAGTTAGTTCATGTATTTGTTCTGAGAAGCACAGTTGTTTATTTTTCTTCACTGTAAGTATAATTTTCACTCTATTTTCAATTTAAATTCTCAGTGCTATTTTTTCTTGGACCACATTATTACTTCCGTATTTCAACAGCTCAGTAATCAATTTCGTATATCGTTTATAACTTCAATGTAACTAAAATCAACACTCACGTGGCCATCACACTGGCACTGATTGAGACTGCCCGATCCAGTTAACCGGGTAGTCACCGGGGACTGTCCTTATGCTTCAATTTGCTGCCTGCCCGACCTTGTTCAACTCTCAAGATTAACCAGATCAAGTCTAAGCTTCGATTCCCGTACAGGACAAACATTTATGTGTATGTATGTAATTAACTAAATATCAGTTACCAGGTTTCCATAGAATAACCTCTGATTAGTTTGGGAACAGATTGCCGTGTGAGAAGAATGTCTGAGAATTTTAGTATCGATATTAGCTAAAGTTAGTTTACGCTAGATGGAATAGGCTAGTTTCCTGAAAAAAAATTTTGTCCATCATTTACAGTATCAAAAAATATATTAGACACGTAAGCACACAAAGCCGCAGAAGAAACTGGCTCTCAAGTGCAGCTGTCGGTAGGTGACACACCGATAGGTGCTTGGTGACGGATTATCAACTTGAGGGTAGTAGCCAGCCAGGTGGGTACTACAAAGCACCTATCGGTGTGTTCTAAGAGCTGCACTTGAGAGCCAGTTCCTTCTAGGCTTACCACCTCCGGCCATATCATCACTTGATAGATATAGACTTGGTGAGATTGTGGTCAAACACAGGCCTATAAAAAATAAAAAATAAAACTGGGACCTTCGTCACGGTATCCGACGTCATTACCACTGCGCAATCATCGCCTTAAAATTGATTTTATGCAAAAAAACCATTGAAATATAAACTAAAGAAATGTAACTCGAGCTCAATAATCATTCCACGCAAACTGAACCGCGGTGGGCGTTGCCGAAAAAGAGAGACGCACCGCGCTGACAGTTCGCCGGTATCATTGAGTCGATGCGTTCGTGTCGCGAGGGACTTAGAACTGTGATTATTATTGTGTTTTGCGTTGTTTACATTGTGCAAATATGCCGTCATGTGTTGTTAAGTGGTGTAGAAGCCATACAGATATGAAGAATGAAATCGGGTTCATCGGATAGAGGATACCTCCCTGATGCCAAATAAGTCGGTCTGCCTGCGCCAATTGGTTGCGTTATCAAGATATGGCGCCTGAAAAACTGTTTATCGTGACCAAAAAAAAACGATAAGGTAAATGGCTGAGCTCGACGTAGAAAGTAAGTAGTAGTTGTACTGATGTTATTATAAAAAAAACTGACCAAATATTCGGTTGCGTTATCTAGATATGGCGGCTGAAAAACTGTTTATCGTGACCGAAAAAAAATGATAAGGTAAATGGCTGAGCTCGATGAATCATGGAAGTATTAGTGCATACTAGCTCAGTAATAAAAAAACTGACAAAAATTTTGGTTGCGTTTCGTAGTTATAAGCGATCTACGTAATAATGATCAATATGGATAATTTTAGTGTTTTACAGTTTCGCGGAATTCACATTGTCAAAAATATGAAAACGTTATTAGTGCCACCCCCCTCTCTTTATATCTCCCACTACCCCGCCTACACTGAGCGGCATTCACGAGTCAACAGACATAGTATAAGATTATAATATTGTTGTGAAAGATATTTTGCACTAGTTACCTGCACAGCTTACAGGCAAGTTCAGGCAACGCTTGCTCACGCTGTTCATGTATTATTTACTCTTGAGTTGACAAAAGTGTTTTATTATAAATATGTCAGAATTAATGTGCCAGATTAGTGAAAATAGTGTAAAAATGAAAAAAGTTGTATTGTTTAATGAGAACTTTTAAAAAAAATCATCATCATCATCAGCCTACCTCACTGCTGCCCCCCTAAAAAGGAAGCTAAAGCAATATTGCTAACGCAATTCATTTTTTCGTATTCTCGGCAGATCCTACGTAATTTCAATATTTTTTGGTATACTAGTCACCATTATATATAATTAAATTCAATAAAAGATTCGGAATTGATGAATTGCATAAGATCTGCCGTATATTCGAAAAAATGAATTGCGTTAGCAATATTGCTTTAGCTTCCTTTTTAGGGGGGCTGAGCACAGGCCTCCTGTCACAAATGAGGGTGAATGGGACTGGGCAATACTCCACCACGCATGCCCACTACGAATTGGTGGAGGTAAGCTAGTGGTCAACCTACTCTTGGAATTTTTCAAGCCGCCTAGGAGGCATCCTACTAGCTTAACGACTATCATAATTATGTGATAACCGGGACCAACGGCTTGACATGCCTTCCGAAGCACAGAAACGCTCGATTTGAAATACCACTAGGCCCATCTAGGTACCAGCCACGACGGTGGTAGCCGATCGATTAAGAACGGCTAATCATGCTACACCACGAGCGCATTAAAAACAGTTTTACAAATTCGAGGTAATCGTACCTGAAGTACGCAAACATAAAATTACATTTATGTCATAAAAAGTTTACAGCAGTTAAAAGTACGTCCACTTTAATCATAAGTTAACAAAAAAAACGCAGTACCAGATACACATAATTGATTACAAGATATACAGTTGAAGAAATTATACTTACAGTGCCTAATATACCGAGCACACCTTAATATTTATATTATATAATATTGTTGCTAAAAACAAAGATTATCAAGATGCACTAATAAAGTTATATGACGATGAGCCATTGAACAATCAAACATGACAAAAAATAGAACATTTTGTTTGCGACATGGATTATGATCCTGTGTCCCTTAGATGGGGCAGAGGGCGTCTACAGAAACTCTGAAGACTTCCCGATCTTCTTCGCTTCGTCAAGCACAGTGCGTTGCCAGGTTTGTTTGGGACGGCCACGCTTTCGTTTCCCTTGCGGATTCCAGTCCATTGCCTGCTTGGGTATATGGTCGGGGTCCCTTCGGAGAATGTGACCAATCCAGTTCCATTTGCGACACTTGATCTGTTGGTCGATCGGTGTTTCGTGGCAGCGTTCTCTAAGCACTACGTTCTAGATTTTCTCGGGCCAGTGGATAACGAGAATTTGGCGAAGGCCTCGGTTGACAAAAACCTGGAGCTGGTGCGAGATGGCTTTGGTTACCTTCCTCGTTTCGCACCCGTTGAGAAGAAGTACAGACTTCACATTGGACCCAAATATCTTGAGCTTAACTCTTTGGGTCAGCTTCCGAGACTGCCATAAGGGGCGCAAATGCGCGAAAGTTGCTCGGGCCTTGGCAATCCAATTGTTTATGACATGTATGGCTGCAAAACTATGTTAGTTCAGTCAACGAAGATCGCCATAAGATGCTTTAAAAAAAATTCAAACCTTATAAAGAAAATGAGAAATTTTACAAGAGTTATGAATTTCGATGCTTCTTCAATGCCACCTTCAAAAGTAGAATTGGATCAGCAGATATTACGCGCAAGATATGTATCAAACATATGGAGCAATTCCTGTTGATAAACTCCCAGTATTCTTTCGCCAATCAATAAATGAAAGTAAATTGTTGATTCTATAATAATTGTAAAACTATCGACACGTTACAATAAAAATCTAAATTCATAAATATTATGGCAAAGGCCGAATACAATTTTTGCAACTAACTTTGATGTCTTAAATAACTAATATATTGATTTCAAAATTCCAAACAGCAGTTATTTTTTGCGTACGGTAGATGGAAAATTATTGTTGGAGTGTTGCCACCAACAACATCACTATAGGCTCATGCCTACCAGACAACTACGCATTTATTTCATATAATACACAAACTATAAAAAAAGATTAATCAAGCATCATCGCATCGCATCGCAAGCATCATCTGATGACACTGCGTCGTCGTCGGATATTGCAAGATATGTCGTTAATGTATGGTGTGTGCTCTGGTGGTCTGGACTGCACATCGTTGGTTAACAGTATGCTACAATTAAATGCCCCAACAACTCGCACGAGGCATACGCAACTTTTTCATGTGCCGACACATCGCACTAACTACTCTGCAAATTCTGTGACGTCTAGGTTGCCGCGTACTTATAATAAGTTATTCGGTGACATCGACCTATTTAACGTGTCCAAGTGTGTTTTTAAGCAACATATATTCAAATCCCTAAGTAGTAAATAAATTAATAAATCAAACAGAATTATCTACAATCACTTATTTAAATTATCAATATCAATATCATATTTAATCACATCATAATTTCTATTTATAATTTTAAAGACCACAAACATATAACCCTACCCTAATAAACATTGACATTGTTATTCATCACACACAAACATTCGCATTCGCATACTCTTTGCATCTACACTACACACACGCACGCTACACACACACCTCAGAACTCACGCGACGCGACGGCAGTTTGTCGTAGTACCTGCATATCTTTATAAATAAAATTGTTAAGTATTTTTTTTTTTTGTTAATTGATAGGATTCTTTTGTTACTTTTATTTTTTTAATGTCTATTGTTTAATATGCGTTCCTACTCTTTTTTAAATTAATATTATGATTTTGGATTATATAATGAGATTCGTTTTGGCTAATAAGCTGTGAATCTATGAAATAAATAAATAAATAAATAAATAAATAAATTAATATAACCAGTGCAGGCGGAGCGATGGGAGATATAAAGGGAGAGCGCCCCCCTCCCTCACTGATATAATTTTCATATTTTTGACATTGCAAATTCCGCGAAACCATAAAACACTAAAATTATCCATATTGATAATTATTACGTAGATCGCTTATAACTACGAAACGCAACCAAAATTTTTGTCAGTTTTTTTATTACTGAGCTAGTAAGCACTAATACTTCCATGATTCATCGAGCTCAGCCATTTACCTTATAATTTTTTTTCGGTCACGATAAACAGTTTTTCAGCCGCCATATCTAGATAACGCAACCGAATATTTGGTCAGTTTTTTTTATAATAACATCAGTACAACTACTACTTACTTTCTACGTCTAGCTCAGCCATTTACCTTATCGTTTTTTTTTGGTCACGATAAACAGTTTTTCAGGCGCCATATCTGGACATCGCAACCACTTGGTGCAGGCAGACCGACTTATATGGCATCAGAGAGGTATCCTCTATCCAATGAACCAGAGTTCACCCATTTACCTTATCGTTACCATTTTTGTCGTCACCTCCTAGTATAATACTTGTGACTCTGGAAAGTGTTATGCAACATGAACGCAACATGCGTATTTATTTAACACGTTTTGATATTTCACTTAAACTGTGATGCACTAGTACCTATAATTATAAAGAGGATAGAACCTTTGTGGCATAGCGTGCCAGCCGCCATTTTAGTTTTTTTTTCAATAAAATAATCTTATTCGTCTTTTGTCTCGTTTTGACGTCGGATGTCAAAGAAAAACAAAAGTCAAATAAGGTTATAATAATATTATTTTAAGAGCTTGTGGTTCGCCCTCTGATCTGACCTTAACGCGACCCATCACTCTATAATTCGTATGTAAAAACCATAAACTGATTAAAATACTTCTTAATTTTAGATCCTTACAATTATAACACATAAAGAAATATTTTAATCCAAAAAGCACATCACAAACTTTTAAATGAATATAATAGAGTGGTATAGTTAAATTACAACTAATTAATCCAACTTATATATGCATATGCATAGTGCAAATATACGATACTTTATAACTTATCCTCTTACAATCAATGCATAACATCGTCCACGCATCTCGCACTGCAGCAGGCGTGCGGACCAATTAGCATTAGGCTGTCCCGCCGAGAACCAATCATCGCGCTTGCCGGAATACAACGCGTTAGGCAAACGCGGTAAGCGCAGGTAATTGGCTTATTTGCATGTGTGTTCTTTCGTTCGAATACTAGAGATATTTTGTCATTGTAGTGAAGTGTGGAGCCGAATTTCGCGTTGATTTTGTTCACAATTACGCTTCCTTAGTTTATATTTCAATGAAAAAAACACATATCCAATATTTTTTGATATTTTAACTGACGGACTAAATAACAATAATTTTTTTTGCTAAATATTCTTTAAATTTGAGATCTTATATCAACGGTTATTCTTGGAGGGTATACCACGTGAAGGATAAAAGATATTGTAGAATGAGTTACAAACATGCTACAAAGTAATCTCCTAGATTAATCTCGAGGTTAGTAGGTAATCAGTAAGTAATAAGTACGTAAGTAGGTAATTAAGTACACATACGAGATTTTAGCGTTTATTTCTATATTTTATATGTTTATCGTTTTAAATTTATACATTTTACAGAAATTACTTATAATATTAAGCTATAGAATTTTGTTTGAACGTACTAATCTTAGGCTAACAATCCGAAATGTTTGCTTTAGTTAACTAAAAATAGCTAAATACCTAACAACTGAAACGCAACAGTTTGTAAAATATTATGCTAGATTAAATCTGCTTCAATCTGATTTCATCTGCGATCCAAAGGTGTTTTCAAAAAGATTCCATGTCATAATCCACCCAGAATATGGGACGATGGTGTCACATTCCCGGCTCGTTCACCATTATGTAGTCTCAGGGTAATCGAACCATTGTTATGTTAATCTGCAATCGGTCGCAGTTGGCCCCCACTGAGGGCCGGAGATACGATTAGATCTCGCGCGATTTTGATGGACGATTGGTTAAATTCCCCTTTGAACGGACCTCTCGGAATACAAATGCTCCGTGATTAAACAAGAACTCATGCTAAACAGTTTATTGGGGGAGCTACTCAAACACCTTTAGTTGTTACGCTATCTGGCTTGGTAATCTACAGAAAACCTTTTTTCAACTGCTCTTGGATTTTATGGCTGTTAATCTGTGCGTGATTTCTGTTCTATGTTTTTTCTGTAGGTACTTCTTTTAGCCGTAGACTGGCCTCAACAAAAGTAAGACGAGGCCGAGTATGTAGCACACTTACAGTATTACCACGGTAAACCAGATCTATTTGTTTACCGTGTTATTACCCAACTGATAAGGCGCGTTGTGAATCTTCGTTCGCACAGAAAAGAAAGTATGGCCCCGAAGATTAACGCAAGAATGCTTAAAACTTACAATCAACCTTAGATCACTACTATAATTCATAATACACTGCAGCTGTTAGTTCCGTCTCACTCGCAAGTCACGCCCTCTGCACGGCGCGCGCTAACATGGCGGCAACTGCCGACCAATAGCGTTTCCCGGGCTTTGAAAATGTATCTTCTGCGCATGTACATCGGTAAGCCATATTAATTGGGTACTACTGTACCCCAAATGCTTATTCACTCTAGCCTTGAAGTGACTAGGTTATGTTTCAGGAAATATAGATTCTGGAAGTGAGTTCCACTCCTCTGGGGATGATGAAGTAGATGGCGTTGTGTAAGCGGAATGTCGAAACGCGTGGATGTAAATTCTTTCGACGTCTTGTGGTTTGAACTCTCACGATAGTAATTATAGGGCCGAAGATGATTAGCACATAACGCCTGAATAGAGAATGGCTCTCAAGTCTAGTTTCCGAAACAAACTAGTCTGAAAATCAGTTCTAAGTACTACCTTCCTCAAAGTAAAGTCGAGGCGGAACGTAATCCTTACTTCCTTAATTATTGCAGTTCTTTTGACATGTAATTCTTTGTTAATCTGTGTAATGTTCTATTTTTTTCTTTTTTCACAAAGTACCCTACCGCCGTGCAAAATAGATTTATATTCTTACTCACAATAAAACACTAATGAGAAGATTCAAATGTTACAGACAACAGGATGTTTCTCGACACTCGTTTGCGAAGTAAATATTTTTTCTTGACTGTTTCATCTCTCGTCAAAAGCACTCTTACTTATTCAATTGTTTGTTACATTACGAGACATTTATTTTTAAATTCTCAATTAGACTTCAGTGGATCTTATTAAATATTTTCTCTTGTACATTGTCTCGTAGTACTTACAATGTCCTATGTTGGTAATATAATGACATATTTATTTTAATGATTTCGTTTTAGATACATAATTAAAACCATTTTTTTGTTGCAAATTATTGTTTAAAGTTTTAATGGTACTTTTGAGTACCAATTTTAGCAGCAATACACAGAGCCAGAACGACATAAGAGAAAAAAGATACCAGGATAATAGGAACTTGAAGGAGCTTACATTTCTTTAATCCCAGATTTATTACATAAAGAACATACATTTATATGGGTTTGTACGAACGTTTCCAAGTGAATTCCTCTAGAAGTCTGAGCAGAATTAGAACAAAAAGTAGAATTCGTTTGCAATGCTACTTTTTAAACTATTTGCACAATTTAAACTCGTATGCTTCGTTTCAACGTTTAAAAGTTCCTCACCCAAAAGACGAAATGGAGTTTTATTAGTATCACTATGTTGTTTATCTGTCTGTTAGTCTATCCGTAATGTCACGGGTCTCTAGCTCGTAAACGAAATAATTTACTGACCTAAAATTTAGATATTTTGTGTAGAATGTTGAAACGGAGGGATGTTGTCAGTGTAAGACAGTTTTTCATGCGGAGTCTGTCTCAAAAACACATAAAGTTAGAAATTTGTAATTATGGACCATGTGATATACTTATTTAAACAAAAAATAGTGGCAAGTCCAATTTATTACGTAGTTTGTACGGAACCTTAATAGAGCAATACCCGACTCCCACTTTTTTAATTTAATACAACTTTTCTGACTATGCGAGCTATTGTAAAAACCAGGCACAATGTAAGAAAATTATGCGAGTGAATATGCTTTATGAAACTATTCACTTTGGATCTAGATTTTCATTCGTTAGGATTGTCATAGATTAAATGTACAATGTTGCTACAAACAACGCATGTTTCTCGTTTACCGCGATCTTCATTCGTAGAATACTAAGATCGGCAAATCTTTCACTAAATAAGAGAGTATAGAGTAATAACCTCTTTTGTAAATAAGAGAAAAAACATTTGCTTATACGAAAATTGTAAAGCCCGTGTCTACAACCAGTCATCCAAATCAACATAGTTGGTTATTAACCAACTAATCATTCGTTAACGCTGCTCAGTAATATTACGATAGAATTATTAACACTAGTACAAGATATAATAAACTCTTGTAAACTCTACACTATTAAGTTTTTTTCACCACAGTCTCAGTATGGTACAGTATTACCCAACTGATAAGGCGTGTCGTGAATCTTCGTTCGCACAGAAAAGAAAGTATGGCCCCGAAGAATGCTTAAAACTTACAATCAACCTTAGATCACTACTATAAGGTTCATAATACAGTGCAGCTGTTAGATCCGTCTCACTCTCAAGTCACGCCCCTCCGCACGGCGCGCGCTAAAATGGCGGCAGCTGCCGACCAATAGCATTTCCCGTGCTTTGAAAATGTGTCTTCTGCGCAGGTACATCGGTAAGCCATATTAGTTGGGTACTACTGTAAGTGATGATGTGGCCGAAGTACACAAAGCCTAGAAGAAACTGGCTCTCAAGTGCAGATGTCGGAACACAGATAGGTGCATTGCGACAGATTTCACAAAGTACCTTACCACCGTGCTATGGTTCACCGAAAACTCATTGTAGAATTCGATCGGGACCTTCAAATCGGTATCCGACGTTTCTACCACTGAGCGATCATTGCTTTAAAAGTATTGATTGATTTCTACCATTATAAGAGTTATTTATAATGCGTAGGTACACACATACATCTAAATAGATGCCGCGAGTGTATGTACTTCGCGTGTCAAAATCTGTGCGAAAATGGGGCCGAATGTTCTTTTGAAACTGTTTCGCGCGGACAGGGAACTCGCATAAGGCTGCATGTCCACCAGAGATATGTAGCGAGGGATGTGTTTAGCTGACAAATAGGATAGCTTCATTTTCACGTTAAAAATCAAATGCCAGCCTAACTAAATCAATCTTGTGACATTATTGTAACACATAAAAAGTTACACGCTTGGTTTTCATATGGATGGAGGGACTTGCGGTATCTATTTAGATTTATGTCTGTGGGTTCAAGGAAGATATCAACTGAATAATAAATTTTTCACTTTATGTTTTAAAACCAATAAACCGATTAATGACGTCCAATTCTAGTTTTCGCCCGGGATTTCACCTGCATTCCCCAGGGATTTTATGCTTTTCCGGGATAAGAACTAGCCTATTTGTTAATCCAAGTTATAATCTTCTGGCATACTGAATTTCATAACTATTGGATCTTCCGTTCAGGTGTCAAGATGTAACAAACATACAAACTAACTCACGCATTTATATAAACAACGTATAACGGAAGGGGCATATTCTTTGGTACCAGGCGCACAGATCGCGAAAGAGAAATTTTTATAATAATATTAGCAAGTGACGTGAAAAATAATGACCCTCATAGGCGTGACACGTTGGTTACGATTTTAATTCAATTATCTTGTAAGCAGTGTGATATGAATTTTTGAGTAATTTATTTTGAGCTGAAACTCTTTATAGAGAATCCGTACCTGATGTAGTCTTCCCCCTTTTTCGTTACACGTTGTAAAACTAGGATTGTAATATGTTTAGCAGTTATTCAGAGCGCCTAGACTGTATACGAAGGTACATTTTACGCTGAAGAAAATGCAAATGTTTTTGGCTGACTGCTGGTAGAGGTGGTAGGTGGTGTTGCAGTCGAATTATTCATTCCGAATACATTCTGTTTGCTGCCAGGCGCTGATTAACCGGCACCTAATTGAGTAACGAACTCTCCCGGACTTGCTAAATAGTCGTCGGCGCCGCGGCGACTAGCTGACGGGGACTGGTGCGAGTCTAGAGTTTGAGTGCAGATTTTTTAGTAGTCGCTGTAGAATTATCGTTTTATTTTGCTTTGGAATTAGTCTGAGTGAAAAAGTTTTTATTATTTCTAAGTGCTCTTTAAAATAACTTTCATCTTTTTAAGTGTATGTTTAAGATTTATAAAACTTGTAAGAAAAAAATATAAGTAAATTTATAACAATAATACTTGTTGACAATAAACAAAAGCTTTTAATTTTTTTTTATACCACTTAGGTCGCAAACAATCATACGGGCCGCCTGATGGTAAGCGGTTACCGTAGCCTATGGACACTTGCAACACCAGGGGTATCACTCGCGCGTTGCCGACCCTGAAGAAATCTCTTCACACCCATTACTCAACTTACCACGTGTAGAGTAGTATAACATTGTTTCATGGAGAATGCGATCAAGAACTCCATATATATGTCCACCACCACCACTAGGCGTTGCGAGGGTCTCCATCGCTTTATCATCGACATTCCTTGCACCGTCAAGGTGCGGAATTCTCTGCCGGACAACTTGTTTCAAGACACATACAACATGAGTTTATTCAAGGCCAGAGTGAACAGGCAGCTTACGGGCACGCGTGGTCTACCTTAGAGTATATCTTCGCTTACTATCAGGCAGGATTGTGGTCAAGCGCAAGCCCATCTAACATAAAAAAGACATAACAATACAAATACATTAAGGAAAATAAATATACTGAGTGTAACGGACCGAAGGGGGTGAAGACACATGAGGTACAGACTCTCTATAAAAAGTTTCAGCTTTTACTTAAATAAATTAATAATAAATTACTAAAAAATTCAAACCAAATTTTTGCATTCAAATTTATTGAATTAAAATCATAACCAACGTGTCACCGGTCAATGAGGGTCATTATCATTTTGCGTCCCTTGCTAATATTAGTATCAAAATTTCTTTCTCTTCCGCGATCTGTGCGCCTAGTACCAAAAAAGTGGATTACTTTAATGTATATACACTTTCCGTTACACCGTGTATAGCAATTATATATTAGCAATCAAGAATCATTTTGCTATTTGATTTCAATAATAACTAGCAATCTTTTAACTTAGACCACGGAAATCAACCCACTAGTCGCGACTCTGTGCAAATTCGTTATCACAGCTATTCTTGTTAAATATATTCAACTACTAATTGTGATTATGTTCCGCAAACTACGCCATAGCTTTATTCGATTATTAATACTTCAGGTTACATCTTATATTTACGTGTACAGGATGGAGCAGACGATACGCCAAAATTCAAAATCATTTATTCAAATAGACCTTCGCAGGCACTTATGAAAAGTCTGACTCTAATGCTTTAATACCGGTTCGGAAGGTTGCATTTGCTGAGAAGAGCCGGCAATAAACTCAGCAATTACTCTTTTCAAAACAAGCTTAGATTCATTACATAATATTTACATTCTAATCGCACTGACAACAAATGCGTGCCCCGGCGCGGCGGCAAAACTACAAAGTAGACTGAATCTATATTTAATAAGTAAATAAATAAATGGCAAACTTAAGCAGACCAGCCCCCACAAGCAGCACCTGTTCACAAGTATGACGCGTGTGGCAGCCATCGCCATTATAGGAAACCACAAACAACTTTTAAAGCGCTCGTGTTGTAGCATGATTCGCCGTTCCTAATCGATCGGCAAAGTTAAGCTACCACCGTCGTGGTTGGTACCTGGATGGGTGACCGCTTACTGGTATTTCAAATCGAGCGTTTCCGTGCTTCGGAAGGCACGTAAAGCCGTTGGTTATCACTTAACTGTGATAGTCGCCTAGGTAGCTTGAAAAATTCCAACAGTAGGTTGACCACTAGCCTACCTCCACCGATCCGCAGTGGGCACGCGTGGTGGTGCCCATTCCCTTTTACCCTCATTTGTGAAAGGAGGCCTGTGCTCAGCAGTGGGACATTATAGGCTGATGATGATGAAACAACTTTTACTATGGGACCAACATAAAAATCGCAAAAAAAGCTTACCAATATTGTGTACTCCTTATAATTTTTCCTTGTGTATCACCGATTATTTTCTTATATTCTGATCCACAGATGACTTGTCTTATTCTGTAATATGTGTTCTGTCTGATCCTTAAGTTCAAAATTATAAATGCCATGAATATATTAGTGAATGAATATTAAAATAAATAAGATAAATATTCTTGATTTGTACACAGTAACAAATGAAACATAACAATACAATACAACAAGAAATGATACAAAACAGGCGGCCTTATCGCTTAAGCGATTTCCTATTATAATATTTATTATTAATTAATATTTTACCTTTGAAAGTATGCTTGAATAAAGTAGTAATGTTGATTGAAGCAGTTTTACTAGAATTTGCCATCTGAATAAGATAAATGTTAATTTCTCGAACTAATACGTTACCTACAGGACAGGCGTAGCCTAGTGTAGGAGCCATGGTAATTAAGTTTCATAATAAGCTAATAATCTCTCACACACATACACACACAGCACACTACACACTTATTGTAATTCCTTTTTATTTTATTTTTCAAATTGTAAAATTCGTATTGCTCTTTCTCTGTATTTAAGTTGTATTTTTTTTTTTCAATTTTGTTTTTGTTATTGTATTTTTGTGATGAGATTAATAAATATTTCTTATTCTTAATAAAGTTAAATCCAGAAATCTGATAATGGAAGGTTACATAATGAATAATAATAATAATAATGTTTGTTTATTTCATCTCCACAAATTACATTGTACATATACGCAGTTGACAATAGAAAAATCGCAAAAAAAGTAATTTGTGGGAGATCTAGAGTCTAAACTAAGCCTAAGCCTGTATTTTAGAGCTCCAAAATAATTTCTTTTTTCTAAGGAAATGATATTAAATAAATAGTTATTTCTGATAGGCCATGAGCATTAAAGGCGCCTGGTCCCACAGAGAGAGTTATAGAGTTCTGCGTTCAGAGTTCTACGCTCGCACGTTCAAAGTTCGCGTTCACTATCACGCACTTCCTGCAATATTCTTTAGGTACCGATCACACGTCATACACTTTTTTTACTTTTAAAGCGCAGCATAGATTACAGTGAACGCGACACGCAGAACTCTAGAACCCTCTCTGTGGGATCGGCACCTAAAGGTCATAGCTTATTGGTTGCCATGGACTTGAGGCCTAAGGCTGCTATCACAATTATGTTCCATTGAACTATCAGGGGTATCAAAATTGACAGATATTACAGTTTTGGTAGTCGACTTCAATATCGTCGGAAACCATTATGAATTTAGTAAGAAAGCACATTGACTGAGTTTTAATGGAATCGTGTTAGAATAACATTCTTGATTTTTTTTTTTTTTTTTTTACTGTTTATAGGCCTGTGTTTGACCGCAATCTCACCATGGTAAGTGATGATGTGGCCGAAGGTGGTAAGCACACAAAGCCTAGAAGGAACTGGCTCTCTAGCGCAGGAACACACCGAAAGGTGCTTGGCGACAGATTTTCAACTTGAGGGTGGTACCCAGCCAGGCGGGTACTACAAAGTACCCTACCACCGTGCTATGGTTTCCTCACGATGTTTTCCTTCACCGAAAACTTGTAGGATTCGAACCCGGGACCTTCGTCTCGGTATCCGACATTACTACCACTGAGCTATCATCGCCTTTAGAAAATAGCAGACTTGACGTTTGATGGACGTGTGTTTACAATAAATAAAAGTCAGTCAAGTAAAGTCGAAATAGTAAAATCTTTACACTTTCCCAAACATACATTTCCTCATCAGAATTCATAATGACCAATTGGAGCATTAATTTGAGAAGTCAATAGATAAGTTCTTGGTAAACTTTGGTTCTAGCCTTGATAATATTCTACCCATCGGGCAATAAGTCTCAAGTACTAGTAATCGAACAGTCTGTGATTGTTAGCTAAAGAGCTGGACTGCTATTAGTTGGATTCAGATCATCTGAGCGATAACATTGTGGGATAATAACTTTGCCCGACTCGACTACTTGGTAATAGAGAGAAACTTGAGCCGATCGATGAAGAGTTTTGAGGTTTTGTGTAGTATTTGTTTAGATATTGATATAGGATGAGTTTGTGACTTCAAATGCCCATGGAAGGTCGTGGGTCTTCATCCATCTTTAATTGAGCTTGAGAATTGAGATATTAGTGAAGGAAAATGTCGTGAGCAAACCCTTAATTGGGATCACCTAAAAGTTACATAAGTGATCGCGTGGGGTGTATAGCACCCTCAGCATATATAGTAGTCCAAAGAATGCGATTGATACAACTATTGCTCGCAACTGAATTGTCAAAGTAACATGTGTTTATGGAGCTACCTAGAAAACAAACGCCAAAATGAGTCATGAAACATGCAAGCTCACGCGACCAATTAAAGGTAAAGTTTAAAAATCTATCGAGTTAAAAAGCCATCCATTCATTATATTCACAGTA
This sequence comes from Polyploca ridens, assembly GCA_951394255.1. NCBI lineage: Eukaryota > Metazoa > Arthropoda > Insecta > Lepidoptera > Drepanidae > Polyploca > Polyploca ridens. The sequence goes on from OX596252.1 coordinate 15,963,879, forward strand.
AAGAAGAAGAGGCTATGTTCATTTCTCAACCGATTCTCGTGTTATTTTGTGAGCAGGTTCGGTAATTATATTGAATTTTTTGTCGAGTCAGTTTTTGACTGAATTGATGAAAAATGCCATATTATTATAATTATCGATACTTTCGAGGTTTACACCTCACAGAGCCACTAGTTTATTTTGAGCTTATTTCCAGGTTCTAGAGATAAAGCAGTCTGTCCCACTACGTGCCATAGGCTTACCTGTGAGCCAAATTTCGTCTTAATTTTTACTTAAATCATTGAAAATTATATACAAAGACATAAAGGATATTTTTTCTCGTTTAGTTTTTAATATCAACAACGTTGTTGTAAAAAAGGTTTGTTTTTAGGTTAGGATTATTCTATGAATAAAATGAAAACATAAATCAAACGTTGAATATGCAGAGCACATTGCCTTTTTCCAAAAATACCGAAGCGCCTGGTGCAGGCCTAACGTGACCGGAAAACCTCGTCGTTTGCTTTATACATAGGATAAATATTGCAACACAGGCACAATAAAATACCACGCCTCCACACAATAATACACTGTTTATTGTGTCATACATTTTTCGGCGATATAATATTTGATTTGTCCGCGTAAGGGTTGTAAATCTGATGCGTCGTCATTAATAAATAATTTGATGTACGTATTTTATTATAGGTAATAATATAATTTTAAAAGTATTATTTTTAGTACTTAAACAATTTAATGAATAATTTTAAAGTACCTAATCAATAAATGGAATTATTATAATGTTTATTTTCACAACAATACAAGTTCATACGAAAAAATACTGGATTATTATTTACTTATTTTAATGATCTTATATAATGTGCAGAATCTATAGAAGAAAAAAATCAAACAATCTTGTGGTGCGTCCATGCTACGCGAATCGAGCACGAGCCGACCCACGAACGAACAGGATTCGTTCGCTGCTCGCGATATCACGTACACTGAAGCTTACAACGAGCCTTCAACGAGCCTACAACGAGCGCGATGCGAATCCCTGTGTTTGTGAAAAAACTGACAATCAGGCAAGTCCGTCCACGCTACGCGAACAACGAACGAATCCTGTTCGTTCGAGGCTCGGCTCGTGCTCGCTTCGCGTAACATGGACGATGTGTCTGCGTATCCTTCATGTACACAGTTTAAAGCTAAGCCAAATCGTAAGTTGGTTATGAAAAAGTAATTACCAAGCTTTGATTGCAGATTTTATTGCTAACGATCGCAGCAACCTTCCGAACCGGTATTAGAGTCGAACTATTCATAATGCTGTTACCCAGTTAAGAGCCCTCAGCGGTCACCGAAATGTCCGCGTGGGGGTGATAAAACCATCAGAGGTTTTTTTTTTCATTCCAATTAATTAAATATTCAATAAAACACATGGGGTTTATTTATTAAGACAATATTTATTTAATTTATTTAGAAAACCAGTCAAAATAAGTATCAGGTGTCTCAAAAGAAAGTTCATATTTATTTAGCTTCCTGCGTGAACGCAACAAATCCGAGGGGCGCGGGGGTTATGTCAATCGGTAGCCTGGCTCTTGGGAATTCAGTCGCTATCATAGATAATACACTATACTGGTCGCTATGGAGCGTTTCTCGGGAGCAGAGCGCACGTTGTGCGTGCGAGAGTCTTACAAAAACGGTGGTTTGTTAGCGCGTAGAAGATTCTGCAGTAGTCGACGTTTTCGCCACTTAAATGATGCGCCAAGCATTTATCTTAGTCGAAAATGGGTCAAAAAGTTTGAAGAGACCGAAATCAAAATCCAAAAACCAAAATCCGGGCGACCAAGGTCATCAAGAGTCTGTTCGTGACGACCCGAACCTTTCAATTCGAAAAAATGTACTGTTTGATTAAATGAGTGCCCCGAACGCGAGGGTCTACATTTGGACGATATTATTTTTAAGAAATAAATTCCCAAATTGTGTACTTTAATGTTATTTTTTAATCAATCCACTAAATATTAACTTTCTTTTGAGACACCCTGTATATTGGCAAACAAATAAACTATAGTGAGATTTTTCGTATTTAAATGGAGGAGGAGGATTGCGTTTGACGTTTCAGGGTCTGTTCCGAAAAACTATACATCATAGTCTGATCATTATGAGTATAGATAAGTATAGTATAGATTTAAAGTTAATTACTTTAATAATTCTGAGGATGCTATAAAGCTACACTTAAAGCACGTAAAGCTACCTTAATTTTAGACTCTTAGCTTGAATTCACGAACAGAACTGTTAGTATATAAATAATAAGCAGACATAAGGTGGATTTCCCTCGCGGCATCGAACGTGCTACCTCGGCATTATTGCCACTGGAGATACCGGTTCATATATTTGGTATTCTCTGTGAAAATTTTCTAGATTTGTCATATGAATGTGGATGCAATAAAAGTGATAGCATATTCAGTACAATGCTGGCTGGGTTTGGATGTAATGTTTCTTTTCTAGAATTGCCTGGAAGCTGCCAATAAACTGCAAACTTGTGGTCAAAAGTAGTAAGCCATATTTGGCCATACATATTATGGTGAAATTCAGACACGAAAGTCTGCCCATAAAAGAAAAGAAAGATATATTATCCTTTAGATGTGTAGATCTACAATGTGTAATGGAATAAAAAAAACCGGCCAAGTGCGAGTCCGACTCGCACACGGAGGGTTCCGTGTAATATTAACTAACTCAACTTTGCTATGAAAAAAATATTGAATTAAATTGCTACAATTTATGACGTATTAAAAAAAACTACTTACTAGATCTCGTCCAAACCAATTTTCGGTGGAAGTTTGCATTGTAATGTACATCATATATTTTTTTTAGTTTTATTGTTCTCTTATTTTAGAAGTTACAGGGGGGGGGGGGACATATTTTACCACTTTGGAAGTGTCTCTCGCGCAAACTATTCAGTTTAAGAAACCTCAATATCATTTTTGAAGACCTATCCATAGATGGGATGGGATCCACACGTATGGGTTTGATGAAAAAAAAATGGTGAGTTTCAGTTCTAAGTATGGGGAACCACCAAAATTTATTGTTTTTTTTTTTCTATTTTTGTGTGGAAAATCTTAATGCGGTTCACAGAATACATCTACTTACCAAGTTTCAATAGTATAGTTCTTATAGTTTCGGAAAAAAGTGGCTGTGACATACAGACAGACAGGCAGACAGACAGACAGACAGACAAGACGAATCTATAAGGGTTCCGTTTTTTGTCATTTTTTTGGCTACGGAACCCTAAAAAGGGTTTAGGTAACTGTAGGTACAAAACTTCATTGGTACTAGGCGCACAGATCGCGAAAGAGAAATTGTTATACTAATAAAATTAGATATTGACGTGAAAATCTTATTACCCTCATTGAGTGGCGACACGTTGGTTATGATTTTAATTCAATAAACTTGAATCAAAGGTATGATTTTTTTATTTTGAATGGAAACTTTTTCGGCGCTCTTATCGCTAAGACGCAATCTCTTCCAGACAACCTTGGCAAGTGTGATGTAAGTGTTCACCAAAGCGCAATAAACTTGACAAAAAGACACGTAAAAAATGCAATTATGAATTCATGAGCACGTTGTTTGTGGATCAAGGGAATGATAACGCGTTAATCCATTATTCCAGAGGATTCAATTTATTTAATCAATTGACCCATTCAGTTTATTTTATGAAATGATATTGCATATTGAAACGCATAATGCGGGTCCCGATTACACACGGAATTAAATAATATGGTTGAAAATACAATAGCAATGGATTAAGAGGACATAATAGCCGGACAGTTCGCGCGCGAATGCTATTTATTTTCATTATTATTTGCTATTTCAACCAGCGCGCGTGCTTAGGTGTTACAAAATAGTTTTTAGGAATTTATTTTTATGTTACGTATTCTTTTAAAATTCGATAAATAACATATATAACTTTTTAAAATCGGAAATATATTAATGTCTTTAAAATCTGTCCCCCTTAAGTGTACGTTAGTCTTGGAATAACCAGGTATTAAGATAGCCTCATCCCTTTTTGTTTATATGACATTAGAAAGTGACGGATATATTTTAATCCTAGGTTTAACTATACTTGAGTTATACCTTATTTATTAATAAGACGGATGTTTATCATTGAAAAAGTTTATCCTATCATCGGAACTTTTTGATATAAATTGGAAGTTTACCATGAATCTGATTTTTCACAGGTTTAGATACCTATTGGGTGGTGTTTACAAAAAAATTATGTAATTTTATTCGTTGATATCCAAATTAAAAATATATACTTCGTTTTGTATGGAATGGTCTCAGCCACCGAGTCGCGTGCAGTTTGTTAGCTGCGCACATAGACACTCTAAAGGAAAACCAATGAACTTGGAAAGCTCTAGAGGAGCACTATGCCGTATGGTAAGCTTGCTTACCGCTGTAAACGAAAAGAGTGAGGTTGTAAATGGCTTTGAATAATAATATTACTGTAACGCTATATTGAATCATGCATTTAGAGGTAAATATATAAGTGTTTCAAATAGGCGCCATTTTCTGAAAAGTTTATCATAACTAACTTATAATCAAAATGATTGCCATGTTTTACATTTTACACATACTATTGCTATTACTCATGCTTGTTAAATCTAGTAGGTACCTAAATAAGAATATTAATGAAATAATCGCTTCACTTCAGTATTTAATTGAATCGGCTGGTAGCCTGGAGCCTGGGAGACGTCGACTTGGTGCTGATTTTATCAGGTGTTTTTTTTTCTGTTTATAGGCCTGTGTTTGACCGCAATCTCACCATGGTAAGTGATGATGCGGCCGAAGGTGGTAAGCACACAAAGCCTAGAAGGAGCTGGCTCTCAAGTGCAGCTGTCGGAACATACCGAAAGGTGCTTGGCGACAGATTTTCAACTTGAGGCTACTACAAAGTACCCTACCACCGTGCAATGGTTTCCTCACGATGTTTTCCTTCACCGAAAGCTCAAGCTCATTGTAGGATTCGAACCCGGGACCTTCATCTCGGTATCCGACGTCACTACCACTGAGCTATCATCGCCTTAAAAATACAACTTAATAGTTATACGCTACGCTATACTAAACGCTGAATAAATACAATTTAATAGTTATAACTAAACTAAATCAGTCTAAGCCGCAAGGGTAATGACATTTATATATCACAACTATGTATATATATAACCACATTCACTTAACGACCAACACAAGTTTATAAACAATTTGCGTACAACACCGACCGTACAAAGTTAACACTAAGTTATAACATATTCAAACGCTATTCGTACATTACTCAATATAGAAACCTAAGTAATAACTTAATATAAATACGTGTATTAACTTCACCCTTACCGTACCATACTACAAAATATATGACTAACTTATTTCTCTACTTACTTGTACTTTATCGTTTATAACTTAGAGTACAGATTGCATTGGAGCTGTATTTTTTTGATGGTAAAGTTAAGTTTGCAAGACGTACTTTCATTTTCGCAGAGTAGGGCCTGAACCTTTTAGTGGTAAGACAGTAATGTTTTTATTAGGGCCTCCAGGAAAGTGCCCGGGAACGTTCTGGAAGGCTTGTAGGTGTTGAATGAAAATGAAAGGTAAGGCTCGTTACATACAAAACATAATGTTGACAAGTCTTAATAAGCCAAGACAACCATACATAAATTAGGAAGACATGTTGGCGTGTGATAAAATTGTTTTACACATCTGCTAGCGCGGGGAATATCTATTTAATCATAGGTAGAAGGTATTATATGATGCATTTTCTCGGTGTTGAGTGTACCTGTAAAAATTGTATAGAAGGTTCAAAATTTTCACAGTTACAATTTATATTTTATGCCTTTTGCGGTTGAGACCATGAGACCGTGAGGGTCCGAAGCTAGCCTTTTTGTTCACACTTTGTCATCAAAATTGATCGAGACCTCTGGAGACTAGCGGGCGGGGAGATTTTTCCGCCAACGCATCAGCTTGGCCATCCAAAGAGGAAACGCTGCCAGCCTTCTGAGAATATTACCGGTAATTGAAAGCAGCGGCAGACTTGAGGAAATTTTCTAATTGTAATTTGTAAATATTCTGTTGTAAGTAAAGTTTACATTTTTATTTATACATTTGTATATTAATTGCTGCCACACGCGTCATACTTGTGAACAGGTGCTGCTTGTGGGGGCTGGTCTGCATTTATTTATTATTCAGTCTACTTTGTAGTTTTGCCGCCGCGCCGGGGCACGCAATTGTTGTCAGTGCGATTAGAATGTAAATATTATGTAATGAATCTAGGCTTATTTTGAAAAGTGTAATTGCTGAGTTTATAGCCGGCTCTTCTCAGCAAATGCAACCTTCCGAACCGGTAGTAGAGTATTAGAGTCAGACTTTTCATAAGTGCCTGCGTTTAAATAAATGATTTTGAATTTTTGAATTTTGAATAATTTGAAGTAAGTATATAATTGATTTACGTGCATGAGAATAAATAATAATAATAATAAATGTTTATTGCTACAACAGATTTACAATTTATAAAACAATAACATACAGAGAAACAGGAGAGTAAGTTGTCACAAGTTACTGGCAAGGCCTAAACTAAGCATGAGAAGATGCTTGTATCTTGGGACTTAGAGTGCGATTTTTATAGCTACGATTATAACAAACAAAACAGTGAGGTTTTTTGAAACATTGACAATAAAACAACCAGCAAATAAAAATGCTAAAAAGAATGAATCAAAGTAAAAATTATATATATAAAAGTAAATATAAAAAAACGGGCAGGAATGCAGAATCAATGAGGATGGTTTTGTGAAGGGATGGGGTGAGTGATGTATGAGAGTTGTGTATGCGTGTGAGAGTATGTATGTAAGGTTGTATATGTGTGGGTTGGTATGTGTGATGCTGTGTATGTAAGGGTTTGTGTATCAGCTATGTGTCGAATGGCGAATGTAGAATGGCGGACGTAAAACAAATACTAAGTTATCCATTTTTAAAGTTCTTCAAAAAGACTAGAACATGTAACTTTAAATTTATCTAGCTAGACTAAGTCCGGACTAATTGCTACAAGATAAATTGAATTGGCTTTACATGTAGCTTTTTGGCAATTCACCAAATGAAGTAAACTATCCTATTTAGAATTTGTCACTGAATTATTGCGTTCTAAACTTAATTTTAAATGCCCTTATTTATGAGCTGAATTCGTTTTACATACAATGGCCCTGATTCTGTTGTTTACAACTAAACTAATTTTAGTCTCACTATGTCTCTTTCTAACAAAGAACATAAGAAAAGGATGTAAGAAATTTAGTCCAATGCTTGTTTTCAATATAAATTTAGTTGCCATCTATCGTGGTTATGTCTAAATACCCGCAAATGAAGACGGCAAGGACTAATTTGACAGCTTTAAATAATGTTCTATCCTTTTTCAATAATGTTTATAAGAAAGAGATGTGATGTGACTAAAATTAGTTTACCAGTGCGATTTATAACAGAATAGACACCAATAACCGATACCAACGGCTATACGTGCCTTCTGAAGCACGGAAACGCTCGATTTGAAATACCACTAGGTGGTATCCAGGTACCGACCATGACAGTGGTAGCTTAACTTTGACGATTGATTAAGAATGGTTAATCATGCTACACCACGAGTGCTTGAATTTTATTTTTGAATTTTACTTAATATAAGAATTTCTCAACTTCCATTGTTGATTTAAGACCAATTTTCCGTGTCACAATACCAAATTTACCAGCCACAATCGTATATTGGAGAGCACTTAAGAGCCCACTGAATAGTCTGTTACAAGTACTAATATGTCTAACCTTATCCCTAGACGAGAATATTACATTATTCGACGTTTTTTACCGATTATACTTTCTTATTAATCTAATTTTACTCTACGAATAAAAAAAACAGTATCAATTTATTATTACTTCTTTAATGGGCTTTAAATTGTTCAAAGTCTAGCCAGTTTTTTTTCCTTCTGATTTAGATCTTCAACGAAGCATCTGTTTGTTTATGTTTATTAGCTTAATACTTTTTTGACAAGCAAAATTCGTTCAGAATATTTCATCCGATAAGGCGATGTTTTTAAGGCGATGATAGCTCACTCGTAGTGTCGAATGCTGAGACGAAGGTTCCAGGATCGAATTATATAATGCGCTTGAGCTTTCGGTGAAGGAAAACATCGTGAGGAAACCATAGCCTGATGGTGGCTGGCTTGAAAATCTTTCGCCAACCTTTTTTTGCACTTGAGAGCCAGTTTCTTCTAGGCTTTGTGTGCTTACCACCTTCAGCGACAATGGTAAGATTGTGGCCAAACACGAGCCTATAAGAACCATTTCTGCGCTCAGAAAAATCTAAATAAAATAATAACGAAGAATAAAACGTTTTGTCAGAAAATACCTGTTTAAGTGGCGTTAACTTTTTCTTATCTCAAAGTAGCAAGTTAGTGGGATGTTTTAATTAGAAAATTATCCGGTATCCTGGCTAACGTAGTGAACGGGTACGTTCAACTATTTTTAACACCAAACCGCTTGGAATGAGCTGCCAATAATAAATTCTTGGGAAGCTTTTTGTATTTTATTGTTAATTTATTGCTGTTTTTTATTAAATTTAGAATTTATGATCATAGTTGTTATTTTACTTTAATTTTTTTTTATACAACGTGTTGTAACGGAAAGGGTATAATCTATTATAGTTATCTACATCTTTGGTACTAGGCGCACAGATCGGAAGAGAGAAAATTTTATTTTAATATTAGCAAGTGACGCAAAATGATAATTACCTTCATTGAGCGGTGACATGTTAATTATGAAATTATAATTAAATAAACTTTGAAGCAAAAATTTGGTATGATTTTTTAGTAATTTATTTTGAACTTAATCTTCTTTTATTCTTTCGAATAGATTTACCCTTTCCGTAACACGTTAAAATAAATAAATCTTTGTCAGTACATAATTTGTAGATTTTCCAATGCAAACAATTCGATTAGAAAATAAAATCAGGACAGTGTTATAAAGTCTCGAAAACAAAATAGAAGAACCAGTTAATCGTGAGTCGATAAAGTTCACACGCCCCCCGCGCCTGTGCCCCCGCCCCGACGTTTTGATAGACGACCTATCGCAAGTACTACAAGTAAAGTTATGAAGTGCATGTAATACTATACGCTTGATAGATTTGCTCTGAAGAGTGCGCTGTCTGGAAAGGCATATAAGCTAGTCGGATTTATTGAAAATCTTATCGCCTATATTTTAGTTGCTGTAATGCCTTTCGGCCGTGATCTGCCTAGGTAAGACGGCAACAGTCGAAACAGATTTTTTCAAAACATGATATTACATAAAACTAGAATCATAATAAGAAGGGCTTTGGCTATGTCTGTCGGTTTTCCTTTGTTTTATTATATGCGTCAAATTTGTTCGCTGGACGTCTGATAAGGGCGTTAAAAATGGTAAGTTTTTATGATTTTAGAAGGCTCCTAATTCTTATGGTTATGCTTAAGGTTATTGCTAAAAATCAGCGCTGCAGATATTAGGTTAATCCTAAGTCACAGCATTATGCTGAGCAATAACCTTCATTTTTGCGCACATACGACGCACAAACTTACAACAATATTGTTTTATTTATTTTTAATTCGTACTTCCTTTAATTAAGTTAAAAATTGTTTATTATTATTCGCTCACAAATCATCATGAATGAATGAAGTTTTGTTTTCTTTTTTTTTTTTTATATGAATGTTGTTGCCAACTGTACCATTTTCGCGGTAGCTAAAAAGTAGCCAAAATGGCAACATAAAATTTAGAAGTAGCTATAAAATTAACTGGGTATTTTGATGGGTTGGCATCATCATAATTATTATTAGATGTAAATAGTCATAGTTATACTATGATATAAGAGTGTGTATTTTGTGTGTATATTTTTCTTTTTTTCTTGTATTTAATTACGTTATTTAATGTCTGCGTCGAATGGCGCGCAAAAATAAAATGCTTTTCTTTCTTCTTTCTTTCTTTCTTTCTTATGATAATTAATTTATGGAGAAAAACACAACCGAGAGACATACAGTGGTACCTACAGATTATATAGTAAAATAATTGCTCTAGTGTCATTATCCAGAGAAGAAACTGAGGATTACGTTTGTATGAAACAAACGCCACCAGCATTTCCTCTTAAGCTCGTGACTAACTAAAATATATAGAAATTTATATTTATCGTGGAAAAAACTGAATCAAAATTCGTGGTTTTTGATCGAAATTATTTCTTACTACATTGTGTTTGCTAACATTATAAGGAACGTTCTCATTTAGTATAGTGTTATATTTTGATGTTTCAAAGAACAAGTAACTGAGATAGCCCAAGATAACCTAATGCCATTTATTTTCTTAAATGATGCCGCGTGAACAAAAGGTTTATCTATCTCGAACAGATGTGTGTTGGTAGCTCCATATTTAATTACGATAAATATGTGCCGTTACAGCGCAGTGACCCGACAGGACAAAGTTCCGCGAACAGGCGTCGCACAGCTGCAACCAGACGTACCATACTTGCGCAAACTTGTGCACAACCCGTGGCAATTTTAAACTTAAATTATATCCCAACTATCTGTTCCTTTTTAACTGACTTTAGTGTGCCACGCAAGTTTGTCCGCTCAATAATTTGTATTGGGTTTGTATCGCACAAGTTCTGATGGTTCAGACGGCTTAACTCCAAGTTCTAAGTTCGCTGTTGGTATGTTTCGGTTGTAATCCTTTTTAAGCGGTATTGATGGTTGCAGTAAATAATGCTATTTATCTAAGAGTATCTAATGGATACAAAGTTTTTAACAGTAACCGAGTTGTTTGATTAAACTTTTAAGCGAATAGTGATCTTTTGGAACTTTTAAAAGGCTGTTTTTTTTACTTAATCTTCATTCCCGCATAGTTTTAGCACGCAAGCATCTACCGTGGTATGTTCCGACAGCACATACAATTAAGATATTGGAATAACTGCAATACAATACAACCTTTTTTGTATACCACGAATGTGGTAAACAAGCATACGGCCCGCCTGATGGTAAGCAGTTACCGTAGCCTATGGACGCTTGCAACACCAGGGGTATCACTCGCGCGTTGCCGACCCTGAAGAAATCTCTTCACGCCCTTTTTGAAGAACCCCATGCTGTAATCCAATTGAAAACCTGTAAGGACCTACTGAAATTTAACACTATACTTTTAGTAGGTAGATTTTTTCACGATATTTTGATTCACGGAGAAATAGGGTATCCTCTGTAAAAGCGAGCTCAAAACACATGAAGGCAAATATTTTCGTTAACACTCATCGATAAATCTAGGTATAGATGCATCCAAACACTTTCAGTTTATAAACTGACACCGCTTCTAGCGAGCTCATCAATCGAGTACCAACATATAGGTTGGCAGCTCTCGTGTTACTGTCGGAGATCGATCTATGTACACTTCTCTATCTATGTAACTTGTGTGCAATTTGAGATTTTACAAATGCTCCCGAACTTTGAAATCAATTGCTGTTGTTGACAGAGTCGCTGTAAGGGATTTTGATTGACTTGATCTTTGCTCTTTTGATTGGGTTTGACATGTAATGGAAGTTTATTGAAAAGATTAATGAGGTTTTATTACGTTTGGTTGTTTTTTATACTAATCTATACTTTGCCTAAAGATATACAGGTGTTGTTTTGGTCGGCGACAAGCGACCCAGGAGCGGTAGTACAAAATATATATTCCCCAAAAATGAACTTAATTCCATTAAATACTGTAAATATGTTGAGAAATACCTTATTCAATTTGAAACAAAATTACCGCAAAGTATGGTTACTAGGCACGTGCACAGACTAGAGCTAGGCGCAAGCCGCCATCGCCCCATCCCTTTACTCCCTCGTACTCCCGTTGAGTATTATATCTAAACTTTAGCTTATTACATGATTTTCAAAAAAAAAAATTTTTATTTTTATTATTAAAAAAAAAAGTATTTTTTTTTATATTTTTTTTGCACCAGTATCATTTGTATTATCGACCCTGAGTCGCTCGTCGCTGAACAAAACAACGACATACTACGAAGTTGCATCAAGCGCCCCACGCTTTTCATTCAAATATTGAACTTAATTACAAAAACTTACATTTAGGCCCTTATACGGGATAGACAGAGAATATACTTAGGTTAAATTTTATTATTATTTAACACTTTTTAGTGCAGGGCTTTTAAAAGCGTGTTTATTTTGTTTTTTTAAACTGTAATTTTTGTCATAATCGTCAGTACAAAGTTTATTTACATTTTTTGTATAATTCCAATTAAAAAAGTATTTATTAAATTTAGGCCCCGATAAGGCACTTATGAATCCAGCGGAAAAGTCGGAAATTTCACCCGGACGACGCCGGGCATGAGAAGCTAGTATAAGGAGATAAAGTTTGGTTCTAAGTTTGCATGTAGAAGGTGAACTCCGGAACCACTCCGATTCTGAAAATTGTTACACTAATAGGAATGGTGGGTTTTTGCGTACAAATATCAATATGGAAAACGAGGAGCCTCCTAGGATAAAGGTAAGGACTTACCAGGAACTCCTATGGCAATCCACTGCACACAGCAACTATCACCACTATCTCACATCAAATCACAAGTCACTGAGTTTCACTGAGTTCAATTTACAAATCAACGCCTCCCGGTCGGCAGCGGTTTTCGTACTGTTTATTTATAAATCACAAAGTTTGATGTTTCCCGTTCGGTAGCGGATCTCGTACTGCCTTTTTTCGGCGTTGCGGGGCGCGCGCCTTACGTTTTGTGATGCGTCGCTGAAGTATGTAGAATATTCCCGAAGCTCTTGTCTCGCTTACACATATGAGGTGGGAAAAGGAGAGGAATCGGGAAGTAGAGGCTCGTCATTGATACTCAATATGAGTAGGTTTTACTATAGATATTATTATAGGTATTTTGGCCTAAACATCCTCCGCCGCCTTGAGAATACGTAGTGTTCTCAAAAGAAAGAAAAAATAATTAATTATAAGAACTAATTACAGATTATAATAATTACTAAAATACTGAATATAAGATGCGGTATGATTAATTTTTATTGTGAGGGTAATGGACATAACTTGACAATGGGTCTTTTGAATGATCCATTTGAAGTTTTTACTAAAGCGACGCGGATATTTCCATCCTTGCCAGGATAAACTTGTAATATTATGCCCAACGGCCAACGTAAAGGGGGAATATCATCTTGATGTATAAGAACCACAGTACCAATCTTAATGTTATCTTTATCAATGAGCCATTTCTGTCTAACTTGAAGATTATGTAAATATTCTATACGCCATCTTTTCCAATAGCTACACACCATCTGATCTAATAATTGTTTCCGACAACGTAAAGATATGGTTTCCTCGGACACATTCTGAAGCGGCAATGAAGTCAATGGTGAAGCCATTATAAAGTGAGCGGGAGTAAGAGGCTCCGGGTAGGGATCCTCAGATAAAATGCAAAGCGGTCTAGAATTTAAGACTGTTTCAATTTGGGTAAGAACAGTGAGGAGCTCTTCATATGTGAGGAGCTGCGAACCGATAACACGGTATAAATGAGTTTTAATCGATTTTATATTAGATTCCCACAATCCTCCGAAATGTGGGGCGCGGGGTGGAATCATTTTCCATTCAATGCGGTACTGATCGGTAAGTAGTTCTTGTAATTGAGCTTTAGCTCCGACAAAGTTAGTTCCGTTATCGGGGTAAAGAAAAGAAACAGGTCCTCGACGGGAAATGAATCGCTTAAAAGCGGAAATAAAAGTATCTGATGACACATCAGTTGCCAATTCGATGTGTACAGCTTTGGTTACTAAGCATATAAACAAACAAATATATGCCTTTTGGCTCTTTTGACCTCTGCGTCTACATAATGTTACTTTAATGGGTCCAGCATAGTCAACGCCCGTATGCACAAACGCTTTGGTCTCCTGAACGCGGCAAGAGGGTAAATCAGCCATTTTTGGGCTGAGAAATGAAGGGGAATTTTTAAAACAAAAGTTACATGAATGTACTCTGTGTCTAATGACACTTCTAGCGGACAGTATCCAATATTTCTGGCGCAACAGTGAGCTCAGAAGATTGGCACCAGTATGGCAATGAGCACGGTGAAAATAGTCTATAATAAGATGAGTAACGTGGTCATGTTTAGGTAAAAGAGCGGGATGCTGAGCTTCATACGGAAGATTTGCATTTGAAAGTCTACCTCCAATTCTAATAATTTTATCTTGATCTATAAAGAGGTCAAGTTTTTTAAGCGGGGAAGATACTTTAACGTTTTGAATATTATTAAATAAATTTTGAAAATGAACTTGTTGTACAGAGCGTATTAAATAGACTTCAGCTTTATTTAGCTCAGAAGCTGTGATGCGGCTGTGACCTTGATCACGAGAAAGAATGCGAGAAAATCTAAGTATGTATACTATTATGCGTAATATTTTATTCCATGATGAGTATTTTAGAGCAAGCTCGTAAATTAAATTAGGCTCAACAGAAGCGGACGCGGTACAAGTAACAAGCGTTTTACTATTAAATTCAGGTAGGTCCTCACAGCATTCGGGACTAAATGGAGTGATAGGCCATTCTGAAACTGGATCTTTTAACCATTTCGGGCCGTGCCACCATAAGTGATGTGACACTAGCTGCTCAGGTAAAATACCTCTAGAGAGACAGTCGCTAGGATTTTCTATACCACTAACGTGGTAGAAATGTTTTGGGTCAAGATTTGCTTGACATTTAGCAATGCGGTTACTTACGAAAACATTCCATCTATGTGGAGATGAATGTATCCATGACAGAGTAATTTTAGAATCGGAGAATGCGAATATATTATCAATAGCGGTTCGAGCACTATAAGTCTCATTAATTAATTTAATAAGTTTTGACAGAAGAACAGCGGCGCATAACTCTAAACGAGCAAGCGAAACTACCTTTACAGGTGCAACCTTTGATTTCGCACACACCAACCGTACGTGTATGTTACCATCAGGATCGGTCACATGTAAATATATGACGCAGCCATATGCTTTAAGACTGGCATCAGCAAAACCAACAATATTTGTTTTGCAGCCCATAGAAACGGCTAAATGACGCGGTATTTTTAATGTAGAAAGAAGAGGCAATTGCTCTTTGAATTTATTAAAGAGAGAAACGATAGAGTCTGGGGGTGTTTCATCCCAATCAATATGAAGATTTCATAAATCTTTAATTAATAATTTGGCAAACAATACCACTGGGGCAGCAAATCCGAGTACATCCCACAAGCGGGCAATTGTTGACAGTATGAATCTTTTGGTGCACTTGTCGTGTAAATCAGATGTAGTAAAAGTGAAGCTATCATCTGCAGGAATCCATTTGAGGCCTAGAATTTTGAGGTTATCATTGTCTGAAAAATCTATAGCAGCCCGATTGGATTGCGGCACAGAGACCAGCAACTCCTGTGAGTTACTTGCCCATTTGGTGAGATCAAAACCACCAGCTTTAAAAAGAGAGATGAGCTCTTGAGATAAGACTTTAGCTTCTTCTAAAGAAGGAATGGAAGTGGCTAAGTCATCCATATATAGTTCACGCGAAGCTACTTCAGCAGCGCGAGGGAATAGGTTTTTCTCATCCGAGCATAATTGGCGCACAGTGCGCATGGCTAAAAACGGACTGGACTTAAGACCGAATGCAACTCGGTTAAATTGAAATACGCG